>CM075857.1:13829175-13921675 GCA_037975125.1 Latrodectus hesperus | reverse complement strand
TGGTGATATATTAAGCTTTAAAATCACAATTATTATGCTTTATAAACGCTTTATAATCAAACTTTTCATGAAATGTTAGAGAATAAATTTTTTATGGTAAATACGCTTTAAAATGCACACACACACACACACACACACACACACACACACACACACACACACACATATATATATATATATATATATATATATATATATATATATATATATATATATATATATATATATATGAAGCAATAAAGCTTACAAAGTTCGCATTTTTGATAAATCTTATTCGCACACAACACACACAAAAATGGAATTACAGAAATACACGTATCAAAAACGAATACATAATCACAGCTCGACTTCTCCAGCGTAAACGTTTTTAAGAACAACATTTTTCACCGCACGCGACAACAGCGGAAGTTAAAGTCGTAGTAGTTTTTTAAGCGCCACAATTGTGTGGCTGGCTTTGTAGCCACAGATCCCCCCCAGTGTCACAAGACACGACACACGGTCTGGGAGGCGGACTCGACGACCCAACCTGGTCCTGGTTTCTTCTTTTGACGCCTCAGTTCGTGGAGAACAGTTCTCTGTCGGATGTGGTAGAGTCGAATAGTTGACTACAAATGCTGGTTTTAACCGGTAAATGCAGACTGTAGGCTGAGCGCCTTTTCGCTCCAAAGTGCATTACTTTGCATTTCTATCCAGTACCTTGAAAGGCTCATCAAATATGGGCTGTAGGGGGCGTCGAACAGCATCATTTCGAATGAAGACGTGAGAGCAAGTCTTAAGGTCCGCGTGCATGAAAGTGGACTTTTGTCCATGCCTTGAATCCGGTGTCGGTTGTAAGCGACGCATACTTTCCTTCAGAGTTTCGACAAAGGCACAGGGAGCGGCATCTGGGGATTTTACTCCAAAGAACTCCCCAGGAAGTCGTGGATTAGTGCCGTACACCATTTCGAAAAATGTCACGCCGATGTCTTTCTTTAATGCTTAACGGAACCCCTAAAGGATAAATGGGAGCACGTCAACCCAACGCTCTGTCATGTGGCACTGGATGGTGGCTTTCAAGGGACGGTGCAGACGTTCTATAATTCCGTTTGCCTTTGGGTTGTACGCGGTGGTGCGTAATTTGGAAATTCCAAAAAGTTTTGCCAGCGACGCGAAAAGTTCAGACTCAAACTGTCGTCCTCTGTCTGTGGTTACACGGGCTAGCACCCCAAATCGGGAAATCCACCCATTTGCAAACGCTCGTGCAACAGTTTCGGCTGTGATATCTTCGATTGGCACAACCTCCGGCCAACGTGAGAATCGGTCAATCATCGTTAAGGCATAAGAGTAACCACGGGAAAAACAGGCAGTGGACCTACCATTTCTAAATGCACGTGCTTGAACCTTTTACTTGGAGGAATAAATGTTCCAATGGGGCTCGCAGCATGACGATTCACTTTCGCTCGTTGAAATGGAATACACGCACGTGCCCATTGTGTACAGTCTTTGCGCATGTTTAGCCAAACATATCTGTTCGCAACCATTTTTGTGGTTGTACGTATCCCCGGATGGGAAAGGTTGTGTACAGTTTGAAACACCTGGAAGCGAAAGTCTTTATGAATATAAGGACGGACGATGTTGGTAGAGACATCACAATACACCATGACGTTACTGTCAGGAAGGGAAATCTTGCGTAACTCGAGAAAGGAAGTTCCTTGTAAAGGGAGTTGAACTCATCATCACTGTCCTGTGACTTGGCTAGATCATTATAATCGATAGGTGATTGTACCCGTATTGATTCGATTCTCGAAAGTGCATCAGCTACAATATTTTCGGCGCCTTTAACATGTCGAATATCGGTCGTAAACTGAGAAATGTAATCTAACTGTCGATTTTGACGTGGAGAAGCCTTATGGGATTTCTGACGGAAAGCGAAAATTAATGGTTTATGGTCTGTATAAACAGTGAATTGTCTACCTTCTAGCATAAATTCAAAATTTTTAATAGACGAGTAAACGGCTAGAAGCTCCCTATCACATGCACTCTACCGCTGCTCTGTTGATGAAAGCGTACGTGAGAAAAATCCTAATGGTTGCAGGTGATTATCTATAACTTGGTGCAGCGCCCCACCAATGGCAAAATCAAATGAATCCACACACAATACCAACTCTGATGCAGCGGAAGGATGAGCCAAGAGTGCGGCATGAGCAAGTTGCTGTTTGGAGGCAAGGAAAACGTGTTTGGCTTCCGGGGATAACGCAATAGACCGTTTATTATTCTTTTGTACACCTTTGAGTTATTGAGTAAGGACTGATTGTGTCTCAGCTGCCCGAGGCAAGAAATGCCTGTAAAAATTAAGCCTAAAAATGCACGCAAGTCTTTGACAGTTTTAGGTTCTGCAAAATCGAGAATAACCTTAACTTTATCGGGTAGTGGGTGTGTTCCTTATTTAGAGACTAAATGGCCAAGAAATAAAAGTTGAGAGACACCCAATTCACATTTTGAGGTGTTTAACTGTATTCTATAATCTCTTAATCCTTGAAAAATCTGGCGCAAGTGGGATTCATGTTCATCGTGATCGTGTGAGAAAATCAGAATATCGTCAAGATATGCAAAGCAGAATGGTAAATCGCGTAAAACTTCATTAATGAATCTTTGAAAGGACTGTGCAGCATTACAAAGGCCAAAATTTAGAAAGGAAATTCAAATAAGCCCAAAGGTGTGATAATTGCAGTTTTAGAGATATCTTGCTCAGACACCGGAATAACATGATAAGCGCGAAAAATATCTAATTTTGAAAATATGTTTTTTCTGTGAAACGCGTGTGAAAAATCCTGTAAATGAGGTATTGGGTATCGATCAGGTAAGGTTTTATCATTTAAACGGCGATAGTTGCCATCCAGGCGTATACTTCCGGAGGATTTCAACACAACGTGCAAAGGGAGGCCCATAGACTTTTTAAAGGCCTACAAATACCTTAATACGTTAATTCATTCTATTTATTATTCTATCTATTCATTCTATCTATTCAATAAAATACGTTAATTCATTCTATTTATGAATTAACTATTAGGTTGGTGCGTATGAAATGTCGGATTCTTAAGTGATTGTATAAAACTGCATATCTTTCTTCAAAAGCTGTTTATTCAATCAAAGTATGCTCCATTCGCTTCAATACACTTCTCCCAACGAGATTTTAAAGCGTAGATGCCTGTCTTAAAAAATTTTGGTCTTTAGAATTAATAAACTCTGATATCGAGTTTTTTAGACTGTCTTCATTTTCATAGTGTTTGCCCCTTAAAAACAGCTCTAAATGCTTGAAAAAATGAAAATCGGTCGGCGAGAGATCCGGTGAATATGGTGGATGCTGCAATGATGAGCATACGTTTAACCGATCCAGCTTATTCGCTCTGTCAGTGCGTGCGGTACCCACTTGTCATTCTTCTTAACCTTGCCAATCTCAGAAAGGTGTCTCAATATCGTTGTATGGTCAACTTTCATCCTGATAGCAAGTTCCCTCGTGGATACGGCTGGATCCGCTTCCACTAGAGCCTTCAGGTCATCATTCTTCACAGACGTTTTGGGTCTTCCGCGCGGCTCATTTTGCAGTGAAAAATCGCCAGTCCGAAATTTTTCGAACCAACGCTGCACTTTCCGATCGTTAACCGTATTCTCCCCAAACGCTTGGTTTATGTTGCGTGCAGCTTTTGCAGCACTATTACCAAGTTTGTACTCATATAAGAAAATGACGCGAATGTCGGCAGAATTCATATCGGCAATAAACTCAAAAGAAATAAAAAAGGAAGACCTTCGAGAAAACCTATTTTGCTGAAATGAGTCTCTGGCAATGGACAATACGAGTATGAATGAGGTTATGCCAAATACAAAAGTATAACGAAAACAGGGAGGAAAACGTCCGCATGTAAAGAGAATCCGACATTTCATACGCACCAACCTAATACTTAGATACACTTAACTATTCTACTCCTCAGAAATACACGCGCGCTAATAAGTAGACTCAAATGAATCAACACTCCTTTCAAAATTAAATAACAAAAAAAATTTAATAAACGCATTAACATGTACTAATAATAACGCTAAAGTTAATTTATCGCATAACACACAAAGAGACAAACAGTAACTCTAGCTATTACCGACAATTGCTGGCTAATGGTTACGCAGCGGTTGCTCGATAATCAAACCACTTTGCTTAAAGATTTACCTTTTTCAAGTAGTATACACTAAAGAATAAAATGAGCTAATTGCTGACAGTGCAATAAAATAAAGAAAGCAGAGATGTCTGGGTCACTTTACTGACCATTTATTGGTATTTATTAAAAGTACAGTTTCTTTTTATTTCCAATCCTTTGTTTTTCATAATAATACTTAATTTTCATTATCACTTTTGATTATTGTATATCTTTGTAACACTATATCTAGACACAGAATCCAATTTACAAAAAACAACATGACACAACAGAACACATCCATCAACACAGAAACACAAACAGATAACACAGATACTCAACAGGCACTAAATGACAGTACAGAGGCCATTGAGATACCAGAACACCTACAGTTAAAACCACAAATAGCAGATAGCCTCAAAGACATACTAGGGAAACTCACACGGATAATACACAACAGATCAGGTAATAAATATTACCTGAAGCAGTCACTCAGAGACACTGCAGATGAGCTACTAGAGCGCATTGCAGATATACACAATGACACATTGAATGAATTAAAAACCCGAATAGGAGCCCAATCTCCTCGAAACCCTCTCACCCCCACTATAGGAAGAAGTTTACTTAGAGTAAAGGACACAAGAGAGGGTCAAGAACAAATTAGAAGTTACTAGGAACATGTTGTACACCGGGTAGAACAGCTCTACGATAAGATAGAAAACATAGAAACAAAAGTCACACAGGTACATCAGAAGGTAGAGCTTATACACACACCAATGCCAACTGCAAAGGTAAACAACACTACTGCATCTAGGGGAACCTATGCAGACTGTGTGAAGTACACACCACAGCCACCAAGCACAATTGCAATTAAAACCACAAAGACAACACCACCAAAGAAAATACTCACCACATTACAAAAGATTCAGACACCAGTACAACCACAAAAAGTACAAGTTAAACGCAACAAAGTCATCATTACATGCAAAGACACAGAACAAAAAACAGCACTACAAAACACACTTGAGGAAAACAAAATGAACATCGAGGAAACACCTACACAAAGAATTATACTTTTCAATGTTCCCACACAGGTCGACGACACGGTAATTATTAATAGACTACACGAGGAATTAAACACAAACCAAACACAATTTCCAATAACAATTACAGAGTTAAAAAGTCACAGAACAAACACAGATTTGCAGCACGTGATAGTTGAAACAACACGTAGGACGGCCTTTTTATTGGCCAAACAAACTTCATCAACTTCGGTTTTCATACCGCTAAAGTTGACTACTATAGAAGAATTACACGCTGCTTTAAATGTCAAGCATTCGGCCATACCACTACACAGTGTAAAAACAGAGACTTTTGTGGAAAATGTAGTGGAAGGCATAGGACTCAAGATTGCCAACTCAGACATACAGACAGACACACATGCATCAATTATGCACAATCAAACCACGAGCATGGAACTAGATATAACACGGACCATCCAGCATACGCCACAACATGCAGCTATTATAGGTATAACATTTGTCACAACAAATACACACCAAGACATAGAACATGAACACAAAAACACAAATATACACAAACAAGAAACACTCTTCCATAGGTTTTAGGTGCGCAGAAGAAACAAGGAGAAACAAGAAAGGTTAGTGAAACAAAGACTAATGCAAAATTCTATTTCAGGACTAACCTTTCCTTTCAGTGATTACAATTAGCACACAATTAGAAATCCATAAGAACAAGAAAACTGTAACCAGAACTTAATGGAAGAACTTACACAAACAAACAACAAATAAAATGCGAATACTACAGATCAATCTACATAACAGTAGAGCAGCAACAACACTAGCGGCCACTTACATAAGAGATAATAACATAGACATAGCACTGCTCCAGGATCCATACGTAGGCAATGGCAAACTGTACGGCTTCCCAAACAGTTGGACGTACAGTCACTCTATCAACAAAGAAGCGTGGTTAGTATTTACAGGTACAACAATCATTAACATACTACCACCCACAGAAACAGCAGTTTTTGCAACACTAACACAGGAAGGAGACATCACAATAGGCACACAGTATGCTATACCATATTGAGACTTGGCAGAAGCCCTCCAAGAATGAAAACCAATAATAGAACACACCAGGCCATTTATTGTAGGAGCAGACCTCAATGCTAGATCTCAGCTATGGGGATACAATTTTGAAGACGAAAGAGGGAACACACTAATTGAATTTTTAATTGAGAATGATCTCCACAGAGCTAACATTCAAGGCAACATACCAACATTCCGCACAACACAAGCGCAGGGAAACCCAGATTTCACAATTGCAAACAGTAGTGCGCTAAACCTGATTACAGGCTGGAGAGTAGAAGACACACATACGGCGAGTGATCACAACTACATAAGATTTGAAATAGACAATAGCAAACCAACTATAGTAAATACGCGTTTTAAAACAAAATTTGGTAATCATGATAAATTTAAAAAGCAAATTAAAACCAATACGAGGAATTTAGAAAAAGAATTAAGAAAAAATATCAACACCGATCAATTAGATAATCTAACAACTAAGCTAATCAATATAGTACACACTACAGCGAAACAAAACTATAAACTTAAAAATAATAATTATAATACACAATTCAAATGGTTCACCAAAGACCTAGCGACTCAAAGAAACAAGATTAAGGCACTAAACCGTAGATTTAGAAAATGTGACGAAGAAGAGAAAACAAAATGGAGAACTTTGTTCTGCAAAGAACGCTCCAAATACAACAAAGCAATCTTAAAAGCAAAAGCCAAAGCGTGGAAAACATTTTGCAGTAATCAAACAGAAACATATGGTACAGCATTTAAAATGGCTCACAATAAAACGTTTAAACCCACAGAATTAAGAATCAGCTGGGAAGAAAATGTAGCTCCCAATAAAAAAGCAGCAATGGAAAAAATCACTGCACACCACTTTCCAAATATTCCAGTGCCCTTCCAACCTAATACACCAGTGAACAACACAGATGAACAAGTAATGCCAACAAGGGAGGAGGTACGAAACTCAACCTTTTCATTTAACACAAATAAGGCTCCGGTACCAGACGACCTGGATTATCTCATTTGGAGACGAGTCGTGGACGCGACACCACAACTGATAACACAATGGGCAAAACAATGCTTCAAATTACAACATTTTCCAGCACCACTCAGAACAGCAAAAGTTTTTTACTTTGCAAAACAAGGAAAGGACCCAACACTCCCGGAGTCGTACAGACCAATCTGCCTACTCCCGACACTAGGCAAAATACTAGAAAAAATTATTTGTCAAAGACTGGTACACTTCTTTGAGAAAGAAAACAAATTAAACAATAGACAGTTCGGATTTAGACAAGGCAAGTCATGTGAAATGGCGCTCAAGGAAATAACTAAACAGATAAGACACAACTGGGACAACAAACTTATACACACTTCTAATCTCAGTTGACATCAAGGGCGCGTTCGACTCAGTTCACTGGCAGGATATTAACACTAAATTAATAGACCTAAACTGCCCAAAAACAATTTTAAATTTAATTAGCACCTATTTAACAAATAGAACAGTACAATATGACTGGGGCACTGGAAAAGCGACACAAAACATTTACAAAGGCTGTCCTCAAGGATCATGCTTGGGACCAATTCTATGGACAGTCATAGCTAATGACTACCTAAATAAAACAACACCACCAGAAGTCAACATTACAGCTTTCGCTGATGACTTTCTGATTAGCGTTAAAGGAAAGACTAGGAAAATACTAGAAACAATAGGACAGAGGGCAGTCACTTCCTTTGAGACATGGTGTAATTCACATGAACTGCAAATTTCAGTGCACAAATGCAACATAATCAACGTTTGCCAAACCGCACAAACTACAAAGACAACCAATCATCAGAATAGGAGGAATTTCACTAAAAGCGGTCACAACAATCAAGTATCTAGGTGTGACGTTGGACCAAAACTTAAACTGGCTCGCACACATCAACACACTAAGACAAAAAGCTATAACAGCACATGGACAACTTATTAGAGTAGCACCGCGCGCCTGGGGAATTAAATCAAATCTTCTAAAAACCTGGTATCACACTGTAGCGGAACGAATATTCACATACGCCTCATCAGTGTGGGGAACACAATTAGGAAAACAGGCAATACAAAAATTACAGACAGTGCAAAGGCCATTCTTACTGAGAATTACGAGGGCCTACAAAACAACCTCAACAGCAGCGCTTAACGTCCTGGCGGATGTGATACCACTTCATCTCCAGGTACTAAGGGAAGCGACCGTGGCAAACGTGCTTAGACACAATGAGGATACACAAATAGGATCACAGATGTTAAAAACAGAAGACTATCAAACCAAAGCTGCTACAAACCCAATTCACCCAGCTGAAAAAACAATGGAAAATTATGTAACTTATACAACAATACAACAAACACTATCGCCACAATTCAACATATACACGGACGGTTCTAAAACAGAAGATGGTGTTGGCGCGGCAATATGCGTATATAATAACACAGAATTAATAAATACCACTCATTTGCCCATGAACAAAAACAATTCGGTCTTCCAAGCAGAAATTTATGCAATAAACACAGCCCTAACATGGATAAAGGAAAAAAGCCCAGTCAGTACACACATACATACGGACAGTCTGTCAAGTCTGTACGCACTAGCTAAACACAAACAGAGGAATAAATTCATTCAAAAAACACAAACACTACTCATCGAGTTAGTCAAACAACACGAAGTTAAACTATACTGGGTACCAGCACATACTGGAATTTTAGGAAATGAGGAGGCCGACAAAGCAGCAAAAAGGGCGACACAAATGCCACAGGAGAACACAATAAAGCTACCTCAGTCGCACCTAAAGAAAACAGTATTAAAAGAAATCCTGAATCGATGGCAAGAAGAGTGGGACATAGCAGACACTGGCAGGTATACATATACCTTCTTCCCGAAAGTGAACACAAAGCGACTAGTGGGCCAGCAACAATTAGCCCAATTTTTCACAGGCCACGGCCAATTCCCAACCTTTGTTCACAGGTTGGGGAAAGCCACAACAGGAGATTGTATTTGTGGGGAAGAAGGAAACCCACAACACTACGCATTCGATTGCCCGCTAACATCAGCACTACACTCTAAACAGGCCAACGGACGCCAACTTACCAGCATGGAGCGAACTAATTTTAAACAATAAAACAGCGCAAAATAGACTAATTAATATCATTAAAAAACTAGAAATAATCAAACCGGTGGCGGTAGATAACACAAATGACTAAGGTTCCCTGTGCATTCACATGCATCAACACACCACAAACAACAAGGCAGACCTCACCTTCTTGAGGACTACAGTGACAACAAACACAAATTACACACCTGGCATCCCTCACCAACTTGAGGAATAGGCACGCCTCACCTGACTGAGGAGCACATCCACCACGCAGTGGACAACAGGACAAATACCGGATGGGACGAGGCTAAAGAGCCCAATCAACCTGGAATTTCAACGACACACAGCTTTCTAAACCAGCAAGATTGAGGACTCAATGCCAAACTGACATAGACGACAAATATGCCTGGAGGCATGCAGGAGCAGCGGTTGTTCCATACAAACTTTTGTGTAGTGCCACCAAAGCAAATGTGTGCTTTCAGAGACAGTCCAACACAATGGTGACAGTTGACATTGATCGGCCACAAATGTGGTTTCTCAGACGGTCAATGATCAATATACAGAGGACACAAGTCAAGTGACAAAGTCGACAACATGCCTGGAGGCATGCAGAAGCTGCGGTTATTTCAAAACAAACTTTAGTGTAGTGCCACCAAAGCAAATGTGTGCTTTCAGAGACAGTCCAACACGAAAGTGATAGTTGACATTGATCGGCCACAGTTGTGGTTTCTCAGACGGTCAATGATCAACACACAGTGTTAATTAACAAGCAAGTGTGTGTGCGCAATCATTGTGATAAAATTTAATCCAGAAGATAGCGGCATCACTTCGACTCCGCAGGCGGACAGCCTACTCGCGAAGCGAGTGTAAGGCTGTTAATGTCCGCTGCGTAGAAAAACCCATCACGGAGAGGCAACAAGCCACCCCCGTCGGGCCTGGAAATGAGAGCTGATCCAGTAGCCGGTTTGAACAGACGGGTTATTGCTCTGATTGACCGATGTTCTGGTCTGCCATCTAAAATCTCTGGGCTCGATTCCGGAACAAACCAGACAAGCCACTCCGCCAACCCAACGTTTATGCATCATTCCCCGTTTATTAAACAATTTTTCACATCACAAAGCCCGAACGCGACGCGAGGCCCACACAGTGAGCGTCACCTTTACATGCGCGGGCTGGGGTATGAATGCCTTCATGGGGGACTTTGTGGGAAGGTGAGCCGTATTTACGCTAGTCTAGAGGGAAACCATGAAAACCTCTAGAACTTACCCCGAGCTGACTTGCAACTCTACTGCGGTTACAGGGAGAGCTGCAGTACGCTCTATGACGTTGGTCTTGATACATTGTAGGTTTGGTCTACGGAATAAAAGTTCAAATCGTTGACCTCTTCCTTTGTCTAAATTTGGGTTGGCGGACGCGGTTGAATTTGCCTTGCTATAGTAGTAAAGTTCACTTCAGTTTTGCAAGGCGTCATTCTCGCGTGTCCTTTGTGACTGCAGGTGATGCCGCTATCCTCTGGATCAAAGTGTGTCACATTGGTTGCGCACACACACTTGCTTGTAGTTTTTCTCAGCATGTGCTCAGCATTGATCGTCTGAGAAACCACAGCCGTGGCCGATCAATGTCAACTGTCACTAAACACTAATCACTAATGTGTTGGATTGTCTCTGGAAGCACACATTTGCATTGGTGGCACTACACAAAAGTTTGTATGGAACAGCCGCTGCTCCTGCATGCCTCCAGGCAATTTGTCATCTTTGTCGGTTTGGCATTGAGTCCTCAATCTTGCTGGTGTAGAAGGCCTTGTGTCGTTGAATTCCAGGTCGATTGGGCTCTTTAGCCTCGTCACGTCCGGTAGTTGTCCTAGTTGTCCACTGCGTGGTGGATGTGCTCCTCAGTTATGTGAGGCGTGCCTTTTCCTCAAGTTTGTGAGGGATGCCAGTTGTGTATTTTATGTTTGTCGTCACTGTAATCCTCAAGAAGGTGAGGTCTGCCTTGTTGTTTGTGGTGTGTTGTATCGTGTGAAGCACAGGGAACCTTAGACATTTGTGTTGTCTACCGCTACCGGTTTGATTATTTCTAGTTTCTTTATGACATTAATAAGTCTATTTTGCGCACTTTTATTGTTTAAAATTACTTCGCTCCATGCTGGTAGGTTGGCGTCCGTTGGCCTGTTTAGGTGTAAAGCTGATGTTAGCGGGCAATAAAATAACTAGTGTTGTGGGTTTCCTACTTCCCCACATATACAATCTCCTGTTGTGGCCTTCCCCAGCCTGTGAACGAAGGTTGGGAATTGGCCGTGGCCTGTGAAATATTGGGCTAATTGTTGCTGGCCCACTAGTCACTTTGTGTTCACTTTCGGGAAGAAGGTGTATGTATACCTGCCAGTGTCTGCAATGTCCCACTCTTCTTGCCATCGATTCAGGATTTCTTTTAAGACAATTTTCTTTAGATGCGACTGGGGTAGCTTTATTGTGTTTTCCTGTGGCATTTGTGTCGCCCTTTTTGCTGATTTATCGGCTTCCTCATTTCCTACAATTCCAGTGTGCGCTGGTACCCAGTATAGTTTAACTTCGTGTTGTTTGACTAACTCAATGAGTAATGTTTGCGTTTTTTGAATGTATTTATTCCTCTGTTTGTGTTTAGCTAATGCATACAGACTTGACAGACTGTCCGTGTGTATGTGTGTACTAACTGGGCTTTTTTCTTTTATCCATGTAAGTGCTGTGTTTATTGCATAAATTTCTGCTTGGAAGAACGAGTTGTTTCTGTTCATGGGCAAATAAGTGGTATTTATTAATTGTGTATTATTGTATACGCATATTGCCGCGCCAACACCATCTTCTGTTTTAGATCCGTCCGTGTATATGTTGAATTGTGGCGATAGTGTTTGTTGTCTGGTTGTAAAAGTTACATAATTTTCCATAGTTTTTTCAGCTGGGTGAATTGGATTTGTAGCAGCTTTGGTTTGATATTCTTCTGTTTTTAACAACAGAGATCCTATATTTGTGTCCTCATTATGTCTAAGCACGTTTGCCACGGTCACTTCCCTAAGTACCTGGAGATGAAGTGGTATCACACCCGCTAGGACGTTAAGCGCTGCTGTTGAGGTTGTTTTGTAGGCCCTCGTTATTCTCAGTAAAAATGGCCTTTGTACTGTCTGTAGTTTTTGAATTGCCTGTTTTCCTAATTGTGTTCCCCACACTGATGAGGCGTATATGAATATTCGTTCCGCTACTGTGTGATACCATGTTTTAAGAAGACTTGATTTAATTCCCCAGACGCGCGGTGCTACTCTAATAAGAAGTCCATGTGCTGTTATTGCTTTTTGTCTTAGTGTGTTGATGTGTGCGAGCCAATTTAAGTTTTGGTCTAACGTCACACCTAGATACTTAATTGTTGTTACTGCTTTTAGTGATGTTCCTCCTATTCTAATGATTGGTTGTCTTTGTAGTTTGTGCGGTTTGGCAAACGTTATTATATTGCAATTGTGTACTGATATTTGCAATTCATGTGCGTTACACCATGTCTCGAATGTAGTTACTGCCCTCTGGCCTATTGTTTCTAGTATATTCCTTGTCTTTCCTTTAACGCTAATCAGAAAGTCATCAGCGAAAGCTGTAATGTTGACTTCTTGTGGTGTTGTTTTATTTAAGTAGTCATTTGCTATGACTGTCCAGAATATTGGTCCCAGGCATGATCCTTGTGGACAGCCTTTGTATATGTTTTGTGTCGCTTTTCCAGTGCCCCAGTCATATTGGACTGTTCTGTTTGTTAAATAAGTGCTTATTAGATTTATTATTGTTTTTGGGCAGTTTAGATCTATTAGTTTAGTGTTTATATCCTGCCAGTGAACCGAGTCGAACGCGCCCTTAATGTCAACTGAGATTAGAAGTGTATACAATTTGTTGTCCCAGTTGTGTCTAATTTGCTTAGTTATTTCCTTGAGCGCCATTTCACATGACTTGCCTTGTCTAAAACCGAACTGTTTATTGTTTAATTTGTTTTCTTTCTCAAGGAAGTGTACCAGTCTTTGACAGATAATTTTTTCCAGTATTTTGCCTAATGTCGGGAGTAGGCATATCGGTCTGTACGACTCCGGGAGTGTTGGGTCTTTTCCTTGTTTTTCAAAGTAAATGACTTTTGTAGCGGCATCACTTGCGGCCACATAGGACACGCGAGAATGATGCCTTGCAAAACTGAAGTGAACTTTACTACTACAGCAAGGGAATTCAACCGCGTCCGCCAACCCAAACTTAGACAAAGGAAGAGGTCAACGATTTGAACTTTTATTCCGTAGACCAAACCTACACTGTATCAAGACCAACGTCAAAGAGCGTACTGCAGCTCTTCCTGTAATCGCAGCAGAGTTGCAAGTCAGCTCGGGGTGAGTTCTAGAGGTTTTCATGGTTTCCCTCTAGACTAGCGTAAATACGGCTCACCTTCCCACAAAGTCCCCCATGAGGGCATACATACCACAGCCTGCGCATGTAAAGGTGACGCTCACTGCGTGGGCCTCGCCTCGCATTCGGGCTTAGTGATGTAAATAATTGTGAAATAAACGGGGAATGGGGCATACACGTTGGGTTGGGGGAGTGGCTTGTCTGGTTTGTTCCGGAATCGAGCCCAGAGACTTTAGATGGCAGACCAGAACATCGGTCAGTCAGAGCAAAAACCAGTCTGTTCAAATTGGCTACTGGAGCAGCTCTTATTTCCAGGCCCGACAGGGGGGCTTGTTGCCTCTCCGTGATGGGTTTAACTACGCAGCGGACATTAACAGCCTTACACTCGCTTCGCGAGTAGGCTGACCGCCTGCGCCGTCGAAATACCTTGTTCGACCATGAATTCAAATTCCTTTTTGACGGCGTCAAGGATGTGAGGAGGCAACCGTCTAGGACGGCTGTAAATGGACGGCCTGTTGGTTTCAACAGGATGCACAGTAGAGTGCTTAATTTCCTTAAAGTGTGGAGTAGGACTAGTAATTTCCGGGAAGTGACGTAATAGAGAATGGTAACGGGAATTTTCAATAATAATCTTGACGGCTGGTTGTTTAAAAGATTCGAAACGTCCAGTTGCAGTTAAATTTGTGACGCTGTCAAGTAGCCTTTGTTTACGAAGATCAACTAATAGGCCGAAATGTTGCAGAAAATCTGCTCCAATAATAGGCGTGGAAACCTCGGCGATCAGAAAATGCCATTTGAAACTTCTTCGTAATTCCAGATTTAATTCCATCAGTTTGTTGCCGAAAGTACGTATCTTTGCTTGATTAGCCACAAATAATTCTATACAGTCAGGTTTTTCATTGTTAACGTTACCCTTAGCGGGGATACAGGAAACATCATTGCCAGCGTCAACAAGGAATTTACAATTCATTTTGCGGTGAAAAACACACAGGCGATTACTTTTGCAAATTGGTTTTTCGCTACCACCCAAATGAGGCGGAGTGGTAGCGTCTACTCGTTTCCCTGTTTCTCGAAATTACAAGGTAAACGGCAGTTTCTAGCTGCATTACCGAAACGTGCGTGAAAATAACAAAGATCAGAATTTCTGAAATTTGGGGAAACAGACCTTAGAGTGTATTTATCACGGCTACATGAATAGGAGCGGTAGCGGGATGGTGACCTAGTTCGCGTATTATCGCGTTGTCTATCGCGAGACATCCTGTCAATTTGTAATGAAAGATGTTCAACTTGTTTTTGTAATTCCAAAACCATAGCTGGTGTGACAGTCTTTAAGTCGGTGGAAATAGCATGCGTCTGACTATGATCCGCGGATGCAGAGTTCATTTGAGCAAGTGTAGTAGAAGCGGTGTAAACCTGCGGATTATCTGAGGTAACCTCGTGAATCTTGTCAGCCAATACAGCTAACTGTGATAATTCCTCAGTAGATGCCGATAAAATAGATTGTAAATTGATAGGCAGTTTTGTAACCACAAACTTTTGAGAAAGTCGTCGTTTAATTTCCCATCGGCTAATTGCCGCATTTGTCTGAGCAGCCCTGAAGGTCTATTATCCCCAAGCTGAATGTCGTTAAGCAGCGATTTTAAACGTTTGTTTTCCGAATCCGCAAATTCTGAGATTAACCGATCCTTTAAGGTTTTGTAATTAGCAGTGTCGGGTGGATTACATATAACGTCACTAACGTGGGAGAGCATATCGGAATCGATAGACGCGACCACACTGGCATATTTAGTAACGTTATTAGAAATCTCAGAAAGCTGAAAAGCATTCTCAACTTGTATAAGCCATAACTGAATATTTCGTTTCCAAAAAGGGGACAGTCTTAGACCTATTCTGTTAACTTCGGTCGTAGTCATTTTGTAATTTCAGATTAAAATTTTTCAAAGGGAAAAAATGAGCGATTTTCAGTACCCTAAATGAGATATTGGAAAATTAAACCTATTATTAAAACAATACGGAAGCACATACACTCCCGAGAACCAAAAAAACACCCCGGGAAGATATTCCGCAACAGTCCGTAGAATCATGGAAAAAAGGGATTTCCACAGGCTCACTTTATCTTAATTTGCAGACACAGATATCACTAAACACTTATCCAGTTAAAGCAACACCGAACGTTGAAACACAGAGTCGTCATCGCCAGCAGGGTGTTTTTCGTGTCGAAGGAAAGAGAGTACTTTGGTTTATTCTATATGCTTTAAACCAGAAGAAATTCAAGATACATGTAATTTTTCCCGAGTCCAGATGTCACCACTGAAGCAATAAAGCTTACAAAAATCGCATTTTTGATAAGTCTTATTCGCACACAACACACACAAAAATGGAATTACAGAAATACACGTATCAAAAACGAATACATAATCACAGCTCGACTTCTCCGGCGTGAGCGTTTTTAAGAATAAGATTTTTCACCGCACGCGACAAAAGCGGAAGTTAAAGTCGTAGTAGTTTTTTAAGCGCCATAATTGTGTGGCTGGCTACAAAACCAGCCACACACACACACACACAATCACACACACACACACACACACACACACACACACACACACACACACACACACACACACACACACACACACACACACACACACATATATATATATATATATATATATCATTTTATAAGAAAACTCTTGGGGACATTTTTTATTGAATAATATTCAAAAGCTAATGATTGCCTTTATTTTATTATAAAAAAATAAATATTTCATGAAAACCCTATTATTGCTATAACGGTGGACGTGACAAATTACTTGCATATAAAAAATTTCCCTACATCTTCAGAAATTTCTCGTCTGTATCAAAATAGTTAAGTGTATTTAGTATAAAATGTACATTTAAATCTATTTAGTATAAAATGTACATTTAAATCTAATCTATTATTCCTATTAGCGTCTCATCTTCTTATCACGTCACGACCGATCTATCTCACATATAGACGGCGGCTGTCCGATCAGAGGCGGTCCAGATAAGTTACTTCTGTTCCGGCAAAAACTGAACACGGACGGTGTTACATCGTCCGTTGGTTCTAGCTGGCGTTCCACTCACGGGATGCGAAGCTATTCGAACGCATAGAGTCTAAGTACCTAACGGGTGTACATATTTCTCGGCCGACCGTTCCGAGAACCGCACTGGCTTCGCCAGCCCGTGGGTGCTTTGACCCGGTGAGTCTCCTCCAGCTGCGAGTCCCGGGGACTTCGTGCATGACGTTCACGAGTCGTGCCGGCTCTGGAGACTTTCCGTAAAGCTGACTATCCCCGACTATAATCTGCGAGCGTTCTCATCTCGTACTGAGTCCATGCGTAAGACATGATGTCTACTCACGGACGTCTGGTCGCTATTCAGTTGCGGTCCCCTGACGAACGCAGTTGCCAGGACGCTGATGGCATAGTCCGATTCGCTCCGTTTACGCACTGCAAGTAGGCTATGGGTGTACCCGAATCCGGTTATCCGGTGTCTGAATGTGAAGCAGATCGGCTCCTGTACACAGATCATAGCTCACGGATTTCCACAAATTTTTAATTGATCGCGTGTGCTAATGGACTTTGTCATTTTTCAATATCCGTTTGATCTCGTGTGCTAATGTTTTTTCTACGTTCATTGATCTTGTGTGCTAGTGGACTTAGAAATTTTGAGATCTATTTCCTTATTTTAGACTAGATCCACGCTTCGGTGGGGTTACCGTAAGCTGTACGCATAGGTTGGTTCCATTTTACATCGACGAAAATTCCATCCGGTGGTATTTCGCAGGCGGTATGTTTATCGTTGAGGATGCGCCTTTTTTCTTCTCTCACCATCTATTTCTCGAAGCTTCTGACGAGGTGGCTATAGTCCGCCGCCTTATATGAGGGACAGTGTGGTCTTGAAGAGACTCGAGAAGTGTAAGTGGTGCCTGACCTCTTGCCCAAAATCTCGGGGAAACGCTGTAGGTGCATCCGTCGAGCTACTCGGCGTGTACGTTCCTATTAGCGTCTCATCTTCTTATCACGTCACGACCGATCTATCTCACATATAGACGGCGGCTGTCCCATCAGAGACGGTCCAGATAAGTAACATCTGGTCCGGAAAAACTGAACACGGACGGTGTTACATCGTCCGTTGGTCCTAGCTGGCGTTCCACTCACGGGATGCGAAGCTATTCGAACGCATAGAGTCTAAGTACCTAACGGGTGTACATATTTCTCGGCCGACCGTTCCGAGAACCGCACTGGCTTCGCCAGCCCGTGGGTGCTTTGACCCGGTGAGTCTCCTCGAGCTGCGAGTCCCGGGGAATTCGGGCCCGACGTTAACGAGTCGTGCCGGCTCTGGAGACTTTCCGTAAAGCTGACTATCCCCGACTATAATCTGCGAGCGTTCTCATCTCGTACTGAGTCCATGCGTAAGACATGATGTCTACTCACGGACGTCTGGTCGCTATTCAGAAGCGGTCCCCTGACGAACGCAGTTGCCAGGACGCTGATGGCATAGTCCGATTCGCTCCGTTTACGCACTGCAAGTAGGCTATGGGTGTACCCGAATCCTGGTTATCCGGTGGCTGAATGTGAAGCAGATCGGCTCCTGTACAGAGAGCATAGCTCGCGGATTTCCGCAAATTTTTAATTGATCGCGTGTGCTAATGGACTTTGTCATTTTTCAATATCCGTTTGATCTCGTGTGCTAATGTTTTTTCTACGTTCATTGATCTTGTGTGCTAGTGGACTTAGAAATTTTGAGATCTATTTCCTTATTTTAGACTAGATCCACGCTTCGGTGGGGTTACCGTAAGCTGTACGCATAGGTTGGTTCCATTTTACATCGACGAAAATTCCATCCGGTGGTATTTCGCAGGCGGTATGTTTATCGTTGAGGATGCGCCTTTTTTCTTCTCTCACCATCTATTTCTCGAAGCTTCTGACGAGGTGGCTATAGTCCGCCGCCTTATATGAGGGACAGTGTGGTCTTGAAGAGACTCGAGAAGTGTAAGTGGTGCCTGACCTCTTGCCCAAAATCTCGGGGAAACGCTGTAGGTGCATCCGTCGAGCTACTCGGCGTGTTCGTTCCTATTAGCGTCTCATCTTCTTATCACGTCACGACCGATCTATCTCACATATAGACGGCGGCTGTCCCATCAGAGACGGTCCAGATAAGTAACATCTGGTCCGGAAAAACTGAACACGGACGGTGTTACATCGTCCGTTGGTCCTAGCTGGCGTTCCACTCACGGGATGCGAAGCTATTCGAACGCATAGAGTCTAAGTACCTAACGGGTGTACATATTTCTCGGCCGACCGTTCCGAGAACCGCACTGGCTTCGCCAGCCCGTGGGTGCTTTGACCCGGTGAGTCTCCTCGAGCTGCGAGTCCCGGGGAATTCGGGCACGACGTTAACGAGTCGTGCCGGCTCTGGAGACTTTCCGTAAAGCTGACTATCCCCGACTATAATCTGCGAGCGTTCTCATCTCGTACTGAGTCCATGCGTAAGACATGATGTCTACTCACGGACGTCTGGTCGCTATTCAGAAGCGGTCCCCTGACGAACGCAGTTGCCAGGACGCTGATGGCACAGTCCGATTCGCTCCGTTTACGCACTGCAAGTAGGCTATGGGTGTACCCGAATCCGGTTATCCGGTGTCTGAATGTGAAGCAGATCGGCTCCTGTACAGAGAACATAGCTCGCGGATTTCCACAAATTTTTAATTGATCGCGTGTGCTAATGGACTTTGTCATTTTTCAATATCCGTTTGATCTCGTGTGCTAATGTTTTTTCTACGTTCATTGATCTTGTGTGCTAGTGGACTTAGAAATTTTGAGATCCATTTCCTTATTTTAGACTAGATCCACGCTTCGGTGGGGTTACCGTAAGCTGTACGCATAGGTTGGTTCCATTTTACATCGACGAAAATTCCATCCGGTGGTATTTCGCAGGCGGTATGTTTATCGTTGAGGATGCGCCTTTTTTCTTCTCTCACCATCTATTTCTCGAAGCTTCTGACGAGGAGGCTATAGTCCGCCGCCTTATATGAGGGGCAGTGTGGTCTTGAAGAGACTCGAGAAGTGTAAGTGGTGCCTGACCTCTTGCACAAAATCTCGGGGAAACACTGTAGGTGCATCCGTCGAGCTACTCGGCGTGTTCGTTCCTATTAGCGTCTCATCTTCTTATCACGTCACGACCGATCTATCTCACATATAGACGGCGGCTGTCCCATCAGAGACGGTCCAGATAAGTAACTTCTGGTCCGGAAAAACTGAACACGGATGGTGTTACATCGTCCGTTGGTTTTAGCTGGCGTTCCACTCACGGGATGCGAAGCTATTCGAACGCATAGAGTTTAAGTACCTAACGGGTGTACATATTTCTCGGCCGACCGTTCCGAGAACCGCACTGGCTTCGCCAGCCCGTGGGTGCTTTGACCCGGTGAGTCTCATCGAGCTGCGAGTCCCGGGGACTTCGGGCACGACGTTCACGAGTCGTGCCGGCTCTGGAGACTTTCCGTAAAGCTGACTATCCCCGACTATAATCTGCGAGCGTTCTCATCTCGTACTGAGTCCATGCGTAAGACATGATGTCTACTCACGGACGTCTGGTCGCTATTCAGAAGCGGTCCCCTGACGAACGCAGTTGCCAGGACGCTGATGGCACAGTCCGATTCGCTCCGTTTACGCACTGCAAGTAGGCTATGGGTGTACCCGAATCCGGTTATCCGGTGTCTGAATGTGAAGCAGATCGGCTCCTGTACAGAGAACATAGCTCGCGGATTTCCACAAATTTTTAATTGATCGCGTGTGCTAATGGACTTTGTCATTTTTCAATATCCGTTTGATCTCGTGTGCTAATGTTTTTTCTACGTTCATTGATCTTGTGTGCTAGTGGACTTAGAAATTTTGAGATCCATTTCCTTATTTTAGACTAGATCCACGCTTCGGTGGGGTTACCGTAAGCTGTACGCATAGGTTGGTTCCATTTTACATCGACGAAAATTCCATCCGGTGGTATTTCGCAGGCGGTATGTTTATCGTTGAGGATGCGCCTTTTTTCTTCTCTCACCATCTATTTCTCGAAGCTTCTGACGAGGAGGCTATAGTCCGCCGCCTTATATGAGGGGCAGTGTGGTCTTGAAGAGACTCGAGAAGTGTAAGTGGTGCCTGACCTCTTGCACAAAATCTCGGGGAAACACTGTAGGTGCATCCGTCGAGCTACTCGGCGTGTTCGTTCCTATTAGCGTCTCATCTTCTTATCACGTCACGACCGATCTATCTCACATATAGACGGCGGCTGTCCCATCAGAGACGGTCCAGATAAGTAACTTCTGGTCCGGAAAAACTGAACACGGATGGTGTTACATCGTCCGTTGGTTTTAGCTGGCGTTCCACTCACGGGATGCGAAGCTATTCGAACGCATAGAGTTTAAGTACCTAACGGGTGTACATATTTCTCGGCCGACCGTTCCGAGAACCGCACTGGCTTCGCCAGCCCGTGGGTGCTTTGACCCGGTGAGTCTCATCGAGCTGCGAGTCCCGGGGACTTCGGGCACGACGTTCACGAGTCGTGCCGGCTCTGGAGACTTTCCGTAAAGCTGACTATCCCCGACTATAATCTGCGAGCGTTCTCATCTCGTACTGAGTCCATGCGTAAGACATGATGTCTACTCACGGACGTCTGGTCGCTATTCAGAAGCGGTCCCCTGACGAACGCAGTTGCCAGGACGCTGATGGCACAGTCCGATTCGCTCCGTTTACGCACTGCAAGTAGGCTATGGGTGTACCCGAATCCGGTTATCCGGTGTCTGAATGTGAAGCAGATCGGCTCCTGTACAGAGAACATAGCTCGCGGATTTCCACAAATTTTTAATTGATCGCGTGTGCTAATGGACTTTGTCATTTTTCAATATCCGTTTGATCTCGTGTGCTAATGTTTTTTCTACGTTCATTGATCTTGTGTGCTAGTGGACTTAGAAATTTTGAGATCCATTTCCTTATTTTAGACTAGATCCACGCTTCGGTGGGGTTACCGTAAGCTGTACGCATAGGTTGGTTCCATTTTACATCGACGAAAATTCCATCCGGTGGTATTTCGCAGGCGGTATGTTTATCGTTGAGGATGCGCCTTTTTTCTTCTCTCACCATCTATTTCTCGAAGCTTCTGACGAGGAGGCTATAGTCCGCCGCCTTATATGAGGGGCAGTGTGGTCTTGAAGAGACTCGAGAAGTGTAAGTGGTGCCTGACCTCTTGCACAAAATCTCGGGGAAACACTGTAGGTGCATCCGTCGAGCTACTCGGCGTGTTCGTTCCTATTAGCGTCTCATCTTCTTATCACGTCACGACCGATCTATCTCACATATAGACGGCGGCTGTCCCATCAGAGACGGTCCAGATAAGTAACTTCTGGTCCGGAAAAAACTGAACACGGATGGTGTTACATCGTCCGTTGGTTTTAGCTGGCGTTCCACTCACGGGATGCGAAGCTATTCGAACGCATAGAGTTTAAGTACCTAACGGGTGTACATATTTCTCGGCCGACCGTTCCGAGAACCGCACTGGCTTCGCCAGCCCGTGGGTGCTTTGACCCGGTGAGTCTCATCGAGCTGCGAGTCCCGGGGACTTCGGGCACGACGTTCACGAGTCGTGCCGGCTCTGGAGACTTTCCGTAAAGCTGACTATCCCCGACTATAATCTGCGAGCGTTCTCATCTCGTACTGAGTCCATGCGTAAGACATGATGTCTACTCACGGACGTCTGGTCGCTATTCAGAAGCGGTCCCCTGACGAACGCAGTTGCCAGGACGCTGATGGCACAGTCCGATTCGCTCCGTTTACGCACTGCAAGTAGGCTATGGGTGTACCCGAATCCGGTTATCCGGTGTCTGAATGTGAAGCAGATCGGCTCCTGTACAGAGAACATAGCTCGCGGATTTCCACAAATTTTTAATTGATCGCGTGTGCTAATGGACTTTGTCATTTTTCAATATCCGTTTGATCTCGTGTGCTAATGTTTTTTCTACGTTCATTGATCTTGTGTGCTAGTGGACTTAGAAATTTTGAGATCCATTTCCTTATTTTAGACTAGATCCACGCTTCGGTGGGGTTACCGTAAGCTGTACGCATAGGTTGGTTCCATTTTACATCGACGAAAATTCCATCCGGTGGTATTTCGCAGGCGGTATGTTTATCGTTGAGGATGCGCCTTTTTTCTTCTCTCACCATCTATTTCTCGAAGCTTCTGACGAGGAGGCTATAGTCCGCCGCCTTATATGAGGGGCAGTGTGGTCTTGAAGAGACTCGAGAAGTGTAAGTGGTGCCTGACCTCTTGCACAAAATCTCGGGGAAACACTGTAGGTGCATCCGTCGAGCTACTCGGCGTGTTCGTTCCTATTAGCGTCTCATCTTCTTATCACGTCACGACCGATCTATCTCACATATAGACGGCGGCTGTCCCATCAGAGACGGTCCAGATAAGTAACTTCTGGTCCGGAAAAACTGAACACGGATGGTGTTACATCGTCCGTTGGTTTTAGCTGGCGTTCCACTCACGGGATGCGAAGCTATTCGAACGCATAGAGTTTAAGTACCTAACGGGTGTACATATTTCTCGGCCGACCGTTCCGAGAACCGCACTGGCTTCGCCAGCCCGTGGGTGCTTTGACCCGGTGAGTCTCATCGAGCTGCGAGTCCCGGGGACTTCGGGCACGACGTTCACGAGTCGTGCCGGCTCTGGAGACTTTCCGTAAAGCTGACTATCCCCGACTATAATCTGCGAGCGTTCTCATCTCGTACTGAGTCCATGCGTAAGACATGATGTCTACTCACGGACGTCTGGTCGCTATTCAGAAGCGGTCCCCTGACGAACGCAGTTGCCAGGACGCTGATGGCACAGTCCGATTCGCTCCGTTTACGCACTGCAAGTAGGCTATGGGTGTACCCGAATCCGGTTATCCGGTGTCTGAATGTGAAGCAGATCGGCTCCTGTACAGAGAACATAGCTCGCGGATTTCCACAAATTTTTAATTGATCGCGTGTGCTAATGGACTTTGTCATTTTTCAATATCCGTTTGATCTCGTGTGCTAATGTTTTTTCTACGTTCATTGATCTTGTGTGCTAGTGGACTTAGAAATTTTGAGATCCATTTCCTTATTTTAGACTAGATCCACGCTTCGGTGGGGTTACCGTAAGCTGTACGCATAGGTTGGTTCCATTTTACATCGACGAAAATTCCATCCGGTGGTATTTCGCAGGCGGTATGTTTATCGTTGAGGATGCGCCTTTTTTCTTCTCTCACCATCTATTTCTCGAAGCTTCTGACGAGGAGGCTATAGTCCGCCGCCTTATATGAGGGGCAGTGTGGTCTTGAAGAGACTCGAGAAGTGTAAGTGGTGCCTGACCTCTTGCCCAAAATCTCGGGGAAACGCTGTAGGTGCATCCGTCGAGCTACTCGGCGTGTTCGTTCCTATTAGCGTCTCATCTTCTTATCACGTCACGACCGATCTATCTCACATATAGACGGCGGCTGTCCCATCAGAGACGGTCCAGATAAGTAACTTCTGGTCCGGAAAAACTGAACACGGATGGTGTTACATCGTCCGTTGGTTCTAGCTGGCGTTCCACTCACGGGATGCGAAGCTATTCGAACGCATAGAGTCTAAGTACCTAACGGGTGTACATATTTCTCGGCCGACCGTTCCGAGAACCGCACTGGCTTCGCCAGCCCGTGGGTGCTTTGACCCGGTGAGTCTCCTCGAGCTGCGAGTCCCGGGGACTTCGGGCACGACGTTCACGAGTCGTGCCGGCTCTGGAGACTTTCCGTAAAGCTGACTATCCCCGACTATAATCTGCGAGCGTTCTCATCTCGTACTGAGTCCATGCGTAAGACATGATGTCTACTCACGGACGTCTGGTCGCTATTCAGAAGCGGTCCCCTGACGAACGCAGTTGCCAGGACGCTGATGGCACAGTCCGATTCGCTCCGTTTACGCACTGCAAGTAGGCTATGGGTGTACCCGAATCCGGTTATCCGGTGTCTGAATGTGAAGCAGATCGGCTCCTGTACAGAGAACATAGCTCGCGGATTTCCACAAATTTTTAATTGATCGCGTGTGCTAATGGACTTTGTCATTTTTCAATATCCGTTTGATCTCGTGTGCTAATGTTTTTTCTACGTTCATTGATCTTGTGTGCTAGTGGACTTAGAAATTTTGAGATCCATTTCCTTATTTTAGACTAGATCCACGCTTCGGTGGGGTTACCGTAAGCTGTACGCATAGGTTGGTTCCATTTTACATCGACGAAAATTCCATCCGGTGGTATTTCGCAGGCGGTATGTTTATCGTTGAGGATGCGCCTTTTTTCTTCTCTCACCATCTATTTCTCGAAGCTTCTGACGAGGAGGCTATAGTCCGCCGCCTTATATGAGGGGCAGTGTGGTCTTGAAGAGACTCGAGAAGTGTAAGTGGTGCCTGACCTCTTGCACAAAATCTCGGGGAAACACTGTAGGTGCATCCGTCGAGCTACTCGGCGTGTTCGTTCCTATTAGCGTCTCATCTTCTTATCACGTCACGACCGATCTATCTCACATATAGACGGCGGCTGTCCCATCAGAGACGGTCCAGATAAGTAACTTCTGGTCCGGAAAAACTGAACACGGATGGTGTTACATCGTCCGTTGGTTTTAGCTGGCGTTCCACTCACGGGATGCGAAGCTATTCGAACGCATAGAGTTTAAGTACCTAACGGGTGTACATATTTCTCGGCCGACCGTTCCGAGAACCGCACTGGCTTCGCCAGCCCGTGGGTGCTTTGACCCGGTGAGTCTCATCGAGCTGCGAGTCCCGGGGACTTCGGGCACGACGTTCACGAGTCGTGCCGGCTCTGGAGACTTTCCGTAAAGCTGACTATCCCCGACTATAATCTGCGAGCGTTCTCATCTCGTACTGAGTCCATGCGTAAGACATGATGTCTACTCACGGACGTCTGGTCGCTATTCAGAAGCGGTCCCCTGACGAACGCAGTTGCCAGGACGCTGATGGCACAGTCCGATTCGCTCCGTTTACGCACTGCAAGTAGGCTATGGGTGTACCCGAATCCGGTTATCCGGTGTCTGAATGTGAAGCAGATCGGCTCCTGTACAGAGAACATAGCTCGCGGATTTCCACAAATTTTTAATTGATCGCGTGTGCTAATGGACTTTGTCATTTTTCAATATCCGTTTGATCTCGTGTGCTAATGTTTTTTCTACGTTCATTGATCTTGTGTGCTAGTGGACTTAGAAATTTTGAGATCCATTTCCTTATTTTAGACTAGATCCACGCTTCGGTGGGGTTACCGTAAGCTGTACGCATAGGTTGGTTCCATTTTACATCGACGAAAATTCCATCCGGTGGTATTTCGCAGGCGGTATGTTTATCGTTGAGGATGCGCCTTTTTTCTTCTCTCACCATCTATTTCTCGAAGCTTCTGACGAGGAGGCTATAGTCCGCCGCCTTATATGAGGGGCAGTGTGGTCTTGAAGAGACTCGAGAAGTGTAAGTGGTGCCTGACCTCTTGCCCAAAATCTCGGGGAAACGCTGTAGGTGCATCCGTCGAGCTACTCGGCGTGTTCGTTCCTATTAGCGTCTCATCTTCTTATCACGTCACGACCGATCTATCTCACATATAGACGGCGGCTGTCCGATCAGAGACGGTCCAGATAAGTTACTTCTGGTCCGACAAAAACTGAACACGGATGGTGTTACATCGTCCGTTGGTTCTAGCTGGCGTTCCACTCACGGGATGCGAAGCTATTCGAACGCATAGAGTCTGAGTACCTAACGGGTGTACATATTTCTCGGCCGACCGTTCCGAGAACCGCACTGGCTTCGCCAGCCCGTGGGTGCTTTGACCCGGTGAGTCTCCTCGAGCTGCGAGTCCCGGGGACTTCGGGCACGACGTTCACGAGTCGTGCCGGCTCTGGAGACTTTCCGTAAAGCTGACTATCCCCGACTATAATCTGCGAGCGTTCTCATCTCGTACTGAGTCCATGCGTAAGACATGATGTCTACTCACGGACGTCTGGTCGCTATTCAGAAGCGGTCCCCTGACGAACGCAGTTGCCAGGACGCTGATGGCACAGTCCGATTCGCTCCGTTTACGCACTGCAAGTAGGCTATGGGTGTACCCGAATCCGGTTATCCGGTGTCTGAATGTGAAGCAGATCGGCTCCTGTACAGAGAACATAGCTCGCGGATTTCCACAAATTTTTAATTGATCGCGTGTGCTAATGGACTTTGTCATTTTTCAATATCCGTTTGATCTCGTGTGCTAATGTTTTTTCTACGTTCATTGATCTTGTGTGCTAGTGGACTTAGAAATTTTGAGATCCATTTCCTTATTTTAGACTAGATCCACGCTTCGGTGGGGTTACCGTAAGCTGTACGCATAGGTTGGTTCCATTTTACATCGACGAAAATTCCATCCGGTGGTATTTCGCAGGCGGTATGTTTATCGTTGAGGATGCGCCTTTTTTCTTCTCTCACCATCTATTTCTCGAAGCTTCTGACGAGGAGGCTATAGTCCGCCGCCTTATATGAGGGGCAGTGTGGTCTTGAAGAGACTCGAGAAGTGTAAGTGGTGCCTGACCTCTTGCCCAAAATCTCGGGGAAACGCTGTAGGTGCATCCGTCGAGCTACTCGGCGTGTTCGTTCCTATTAGCGTCTCATCTTCTTATCACGTCACGACCGATCTATCTCACATATAGACGGCGGCTGTCCCATCAGAGACGGTCCAGATAAGTAACTTCTGGTCCGGAAAAACTGAACACGGACGGTGTTACATCGTCCGTTGGTTCTAGCTGGCGTTCCACTCACGGGATGCGAAGCTATTCGAACGCATAGAGTCTAAGTACCTAACGGGTGTACATATTTCTCGGCCGACCGTTCCGAGAACCGCACTGGCTTCGCCAGCCCGTGGGTGCTTTGACCCGGTGAGTCTCCTCGAGCTGCGAGTCCCGGGGACTTCGGGCACGACGTTCACGAGTCGTGCCGGCTCTGGAGACTTTCCGTAAAGCTGACTATCCCCGACTATAATCTGCGAGCGTTCTCATCTCGTACTGAGTCCATGCGTAAGACATGATGTCTACTCACGGACGTCTGGTCGCTATTCAGAAGCGGTCCCCTGACGAACGCAGTTGCCAGGACGCTGATGGCACAGTCCGATTCGCTCCGTTTACGCACTGCAAGTAGGCTATGGGTGTACCCGAATCCGGTTATCCGGTGGCTGAATGTGAAGCAGATCGGCTCCTGTACAGAGAACATAGCTCGCGGATTTCCACAAATTTTTAATTGATCGCGTGTGCTAATGGACTTTGTCATTTTTCAATATCCGTTTGATCTCGTGTGCTAATGTTTTTTCTACGTTCATTGATCTTGTGTGCTAGTGGACTTAGAAATTTTGAGATCCATTTCCTTATTTTAGACTAGATCCACGCTTCGGTGGGGTTACCGTAAGCTGTACGCATAGGTTGGTTCCATTTTACATCGACGAAAATTCCATCCGGTGGTATTTCGCAGGCGGTATGTTTATCGTTGAGGATGCGCCTTTTTTCTTCTCTCACCATCTATTTCTCGAAGCTTCTGACGAGGAGGCTATAGTCCGCCGCCTTATATGAGGGGCAGTGTGGTCTTGAAGAGACTCGAGAAGTGTAAGTGGTGCCTGACCTCTTGCCCAAAATCTCGGGGAAACGCTGTAGGTGCATCCGTCGAGCTACTCGGCGTGTTCGTTCCTATTAGCGTCTCATCTTCTTATCACGTCACGACCGATCTATCTCACATATAGACGGCGGCTGTCCCATCAGAGACGGTCCAGATAAGTAACTTCTGGTCCGGCAAAAACTGAACACGGACGGTGTTACATCGTCCGTTGGTTCTAGCTGGCGTTCCACTCACGGGATGCGAAGCTATTCGAACGCATAGAGTCTAAGTACCTAACGGGTGTACATATTTCTCGGCCGACCGTTCCGAGAACCGCACTGGCTTCGCCAGCCCGTGGGTGCTTTGACCCGGTGAGTCTCCTCGAGCTGCGAGTCCCGGGGACTTCGGGCACGACGTTCACGAGTCGTGCCGGCTCTGGAGACTTTCCGTAAAGCTGACTATCCCCGACTATAATCTGCGAGCGTTCTCATCTCGTACTGAGTCCATGCGTAAGACATGATGTCTACTCACGGACGTCTGGTCGCTATTCAGAAGCGGTCCCCTGACGAACGCAGTTGCCAGGACGCTGATGGCACAGTCCGATTCGCTCCGTTTACGCACTGCAAGTAGGCTATGGGTGTACCCGAATCCGGTTATCCGGTGTCTGAATGTGAAGCAGATCGGCTCCTGTACAGAGAACATAGCTCGCGGATTTCCACAAATTTTTAATTGATCGCGTGTGCTAATGGACTTTGTCATTTTTCAATATCCGTTTGATCTCGTGTGCTAATGTTTTTTCTACGTTCATTGATCTTGTGTGCTAGTGGACTTAGAAATTTTGAGATCCATTTCCTTATTTTAGACTAGATCCACGCTTCGGTGGGGTTACCGTAAGCTGCACGCATAGGTTGGTTCCATTTCACGTCGACGAAAATTCCATCCGGTGGTATTTCGCAGGCGGTATGTTTATCGTTGAGGATGCGCCTTTTTTCTTCTCTCACCATCTATTTCTCGAAGCTTCTGACGAGGTGGCTATAGTCCGCCGCCTTATATGAGGGGCAGTGTGGTCTTGAAGAGACTCGAGAAGTGTAAGTGGTGCCTGACCTCTTGCACAAAATCTCGGGGAAACGCTGTAGGTGCATCCGTCGAGCTACTCGGCGTGTTCGTTCCTATTAGCGTCTCATCTTCTTATCACGTCACGACCGATCTATCTCACATATAGACGGCGGCTGTCCCATCAGAGACGGTCCAGATAAGTAACTTCTGGTCCGGAAAAACTGAACACGGATGGTGTTACATCGTCCGTTGGTTCTAGCTGGCGTTCCACTCACGGGATGCGAAGCTATTCGAACGCATAGAGTTTAAGTACCTAACGGGTCTACATATTTCTCGGCCGACCGTTCCGAGAACCGCACTGGCTTCGCCAGCCCGTGGGTGCTTTGACCCGGTGAGTCTCATCGAGCTGCGAGTCCCGGGGACTTCGGGCACGACGTTCACGAGTCGTGCCGGCTCTGGAGACTTTCCGTAAAGCTGACTATCCCCGACTATAATCTGCGAGCGTTCTCATCTCGTACTGAGTCCATGCGTAAGACATGATGTCTACTCACGGACGTCTGGTCGCTATTCAGAAGCGGTCCCCTGACGAACGCAGTTGCCAGGACGCTGATGGCGCAGTCCGATTCGCTCCGTTTACGCACTGCAAGTAGGCTATGGGTGTACCCGAATCCGGTTATCCGGTGGCTGAATGTGAAGCAGATCGGCTCCTGTACAGAGAACATAGCTCGCGGATTTCCACAAATTTTTAATTGATCGCGTGTGCTAATGGACTTTGTCATTTTTCAATATCCGTTTGATCTCGTGTGCTAATGTTTTTTCTACGTTCATTGATCTTGTGTGCTAGTGGACTTAGAAATTTTGAGATCCATTTCCTTATTTTAGACTAGATCCACGCTTCGGTGGGGTTACCGAAAGCTGCACGCATAGGTTGGTTCCATTTTACATCGACGAAAATTCCATCCGGTGGTATTTCTCAGACGGTATGGTTATCGTTGAGGATGCGCCTTTTTTCTTCTCTCACCATCTATTTCGCGAAGCTTCTGACGAGGTGGCTATAGTCCGCCGCCTTATATGAGGGGCAGTGTGGTCTTGAAGAGACTCGAGAAGTGTAAGTGGTGCCTGACCTCTTGCTCAAAATCTCGGGGAAACGCTGAAGGTGCATCCGTCGAGCTACTCGGCGTGTTCGTTCCTATTAGCGTCTCATCTTCTTATCACGTCACGACCGATCTATCTCACATATAGACGGCGGCTGTCCCATCAGAGACGGTCCAGATAAGTAACTTCTGGTCCGGAAAAACTGAACACGGACGGTGTTACATCGTCCGTTGGTCCTAGCTGGCGTTCCACTCACGGGATGCGAAGCTATTCGAACGCATAGAGTCTAAGTACCTAACGGGTCTACATATTTCTCGGCCGACCGTTCCGAGAACCGCACTGGCTTCGCCAGCCCGTGGGTGCTTTGACCCGGTGAGTCTCCTCGAGCTGCGAGTCCCGGGGAATTCGGGCACGACGTTAACGAGTCGTGCCGGCTCTGGAGACTTTCCGTAAAGCTGACTATCCCCGACTATAATCTGCGAGCGTTCTCATCTCGTACTGAGTCCATGCGTAAGACATGATGTCTACTCACGGACGTCTGGTCGCTATTCAGAAGCGGTCACCTGACGAACGCAGTTGCCAGGACGCTGATGGCATAGTCCGATTCGCTCCGTTTACGCACTGCAAGTAGGCTATGGGTGTACCCGAATCCGGTTATCCGGTGGCTGAATGTGAAGCAGATCGGCTCCTGTACAGAGAACATAGCTCGCGGATTTCCACAAATTTTTAATTGATCGCGTGTGCTAATGGACTTTGTCATTTTTCAATATCCGTTTGATCTCGTGTGCTAATGTTTTTTCTACGTTCATTGATCTTGTGTGCTAGTGGACTTAGAAACTTTGAGATCCATTTCCTTATTTTAGACTAGATCCACGCTTCGGTGGGGTTACCGTAAGCTGTACGCATAGGTTGGTTCCATTTTACATCGACGAAAATTCCATCCGGTGGTATTTCGCAGGCGGTATGTTTATCGTTGAGGATGCGCCTTTTTTCTTCTCTCACCATCTATTTCTCGAAGCTTCTGACGAGGAGGCTATAGTCCGCCGCCTTATATGAGGGGCAGTGTGGTCTTGAAGAGACTCGAGAAGTGTAAGTGGTGCCTGACCTCTTGCCCAAAATCTCGGGGAAACGCTGTAGGTGCATCCGTCGAGCTACTCGGCGTGTTCGTTCCTATTAGCGTCTCATCTTCTTATCACGTCACGACCGATCTATCTCACATATAGACGGCGGCTGTCCGATCAGAGACGGTCCAGACAAGTTACTTCTGGTCCGGCAAAAACTGAACACGGATGGTGTTACATCGTCCGTTGGTTCTAGCTGGCGTTCCACTCACGGGATGCGAAGCTATTCGAACGCATAGAGTCTAAGTACCTAACGGGTTTACGTATTTCTCGGCCGACCGTTACGAGAACCGCACTGGCTTCGCCAGCCCGTGGGTGCTTTGACCCGGTGAGTCTCCTCGAGCTGCGAATCCCGGGGAGTTCGGGCACGACGTTCACGAGTCGTGCCGGCTCTGGAGACTTTCCGTAAAGCTGACTATCCCCGACTATAATCTGCGAGCGTTCTCATCTCGTACTGAGTCCATGCGTAAGACATGATGTCTACTCACGGACGTCTGGTCGCTATTCAGAAACGGACCCCTGACGAACGCAGTTGCCAGGACGCTGATGGCACAGTCCGATTCGCTCCGTTTACGCAATGAAAGTAGGCTATGGGTGTACCCGAATCCGGTTATCCGCTGGCCTAATGTGAAGCAGATCGGCTCCTGTACAGAGAACATAGCTCGCGGATTTCCACAAATTTTTAATTGATCGCGTGTGCTAATGGACTTTGTCATTTTTCAATATTCGTTTGATCTCGTGTGCTAATGTTTTTTCTACGTTCATTGATCTTGTGTGCTAGTGGACTTAGAAATTTTGAGATCCATTTCCTTATTTTAGACTAGATCCACGCTTCGGTGGGATTACCGTAAGCTGCACGCATAGGTTGGTTCCGTTTTACGTCGACGAAAATTCCATCCGGTGGTATTTCGCAGGCGGTATGTTTATCGTTGAGGATGCGCCTTTTTTCTTCTCTCACCATCTTTTTCTCGAAGCTTCTGACGAGGTGGCTATAGACCGCCGCCTTATATGAGGGGCAGTGTGGTCTTGAAGAGACTCGAGAAGTGTGAGTGGTGCCTGACCTCTTGCGCAAAGATCTCGGGGAAACGCTGTAGGTGCATCCGTCGAGCTCCTCGGCGTGTTCGTTCCTATTAGCGTCTCGTCTTCCGACCACGTCACAACTGATCCATCCCGCAGACTAACTAACTGAGAGTACTAGGGAGCCCTGATCTATACCAGAAGGTTAACAGGTCTGCCCCCTAGGCTCGAACGAGCCGACAACACCCCCAGGGGACCAGGCGCCCGGCCCCGGAGAACCGTAACCATCAGATCTGGCCCAACCAAGAGCCGCCCACCAGGCACTCCCAAGACGGACATCGCACCCACCAAGGCCCAAGAACAGGCCGGGGGCAATCCGTCCCAGGACCATTTATTGAGATCTAAGAAAAAAATACATATGGTGGGGCATTAAAGCCTACAGTGATGTACACAGTAGAACACTGTATCACAGGTCTTACAGAGTTATCACTATTTTTACAAAGGTTTGAGAGTTACAATTGAGATTTAAAACAATAGATAATTAACAGTTTAAGTAAGAATGAAAATAAGTAATAGAAATAACAAAAATATGTAAAAGCAAGTGATTACAAATATGTACAAGGTTACATTGAGTAATAACTATAGGTACATAAAGGAGTTATATAAGAGTTAATTCACAATGTAAAATGCGTATGTTGTTTAAAATTACAAAAGAAAATAAATTATTTAAAAGACAAGTAAAACATTATTTACAAAAGGTTTTTGTTGGTTGTTTGACTATGAAGGTGATAAAGCTAGTTAAGAATATGATATTTAATACTTAAGATGTAAGGATTAAATTTAATAATTAGAATTATATAGGAATGAAAATACAGTTGCATTCTGTTGAGAACAAAACATTCTTACAGAGTTATCATTATTTTTACATAGGTATGAGAGTTACAATTGAGATTTGAAACAATGGAATATTACCAGTTTAAATAAGAATGAAAAAAATTATAGAAATAACAAAAATATGTTAAAACAAGTGATTACTAATATGTATAAGGTTTCATTGAGTGATTACTATAGTTACATAAAGGAGTTATGTAAAAGTTAATTCACAATGTAAAATACGTATGTTGATAATAATTACAAAAAGAATAGAAATTATTTAAAAGACAAGTGAAACATTAATTACAAAAGATTTTTGTTGGTTGTTTGACTATGAAGGTGATAAAGCTAGTTAAGAATATATGATCATAAAAATTTAAGATGTTAAGATTAAATATAATAGGAAAAAGTATTAATTAGAATTATATAGGAATGAAAATACAATTGTATTCTGTTGAGAACAAAACACATAAAACAGTATCCACTTGGAAACCAAAGCATTACTGCTAGTTGATGATTAAAAAGTTGCCGGAGACGTGTTTAGTTCACAGATGAAGCCAGATTTTAGTTCTTTTAATCGAAGTCTGAGTCCTCTGAGTCGATTGTAGTTTCTAGTCTGGTGATCGGGTCCTTGCAGAGTTGTAGGTCCTTAGACATCAGGAATTCCGCTAGTTTGCAAAGTTTATTCCTTCGATGTGGACAATTTAGAATGAAGTTGATGAATTGTTCTTCAGATTGCACTGGTGATTTGATGATGTGATAGTTGGTTGTTTGGGTACATTCCGTTATATAATGTAGGTTGTTGCCAATTTTGCCACAAACACAAAGATCTGTTGATGATTTCTTTATTTTTTTGAAATATGTGGGGAAGGGGCCATGGCCTGTTAGGAAATAGTTAATTAGGGGATTTGAGTGACATTGATCTATTGCAACTTGTGGAAAATATTTATAGGTGATTCTTCCGGAAGTAGATTGGTTCCATATGTTTTGCCAATTATTTAATAATTTTAATTTTAGGTGATGCTTGATAGTGGCTCTGGACCAGGGAATTTGGATGATTTTGTGTTCTGGAAGGTTAGTAGTTTCTTTCGCTTTTTTCATTGCCGATGTGGCCTTGATGAGCTTTTATCCAATGAATTTGAATGTAGGAAGAGTTAATTTGGAGTTGGTGTTGGATTTGAAGAATTAAGGAGGAATTTGGAACTGGGTTTTGGATTGCCGATAAAACTGATAGACAGTCTGACCAAATTGTTGCTGGTATGTTGGAATTTTGAAGAATATGTTTGATTGAGGATAGAATTGCGAATGCTTCTGCTTGATAGATTGAGTTGAAACTGTGTAATTTGAAGAGTTCAACTGAGTGATATTCAGTTCCTTCGTAGCAGACCATGGCCGCTCCTATTTTGTTATCTATCTTCGAACCATCTGTGAAATAGTTCCATTTGGTTATGATAGATTTTTTATTTGTTAGATCATTAGAATTGCTGAAAATATATTGATTAATTTGCCATTTTGAAGGATGGAAAAAGTCTTTGTGCGGATTTTTATCTATACTATTTGAATTTACTATGGTTGTTTCTATTTCAGTTTGATAAGTATGTTGGAATAGTTGAGATTTTATAGCTTCTGTTTCGGCTTGTAGATGAAGAGGAGGTACTCCTGCCAAAATCTCAAGACTTGTAGTTGGAGCTGTTATAAAGTTTTTTGTGATTAGTGAAGTATCTTTCTAGTGTGCGAAGTTGATTGATTTTTCTAATTGTTAGGGGTTCGATCCAAAATGAGGAGGCATAGAGTACTGTTCTGACTATTACCGTGTTGAAAATTATTTTGATTATTTTACCTTTGATTCCCCAATGGGAATTCGACATAGTTTTAAGATTTTGGGCTATATTTATTAATTTGGGTTTAAGAGATCTAATATGCTGGAGGAACGATAGCTTTGCGTCTATTAAAATACCTAGATATGGAAGGATTTTTGTTTGTTTTAGACTTATATTATTAATTACAATTTTTAGGTTGGATTTTAAAACTTTATTTTTCTTGCCCAAGATTAGAATTTTGGATTTGGGGGTGAAATTTTTAAGTGAATTTCTGAGCATAATTCATAAAATTTTTGAAGGGTTTCATTACTGTTGCTCTTTAATGAGTATTTAGTTGAACCTGATATGATGAAAAGGCAATCGTCAGCAAAGATTATTAATTTTGTATGTGGTGGCCAGGTGAAGTTTGAGATATGATTAAAGAAAATATTCCATAGGATGGGCCCGCTAACTGAGCCTTGCGGGCATCCTCTAACATGTGGTTTTTTTAAATAGACATTATCGTGAATGACTGTTAGCTGACGATCTGAAAGAAAATTGAAGATTATTTTTAAAATTTTTGATGGAAGATTTAGAGTATTAAGGGTTGTTTTTAGCCTGGGGCACCATAAAGAGTCAAAAGCCTTCTCTATGTCGAGACTTATCAATGCCGTATAGTTATTATTATTTTTGTTTATTACAATTTGGTTTTTTATTTCTAAGAGGGCGTGTTCGGTTGAGAGATTGGATCTAAATCCAAATTGATTTTTACTTAAGAAATTTGATGCTTCTAAATAATGTTTAAGACGATTTACTATAAGTCTTTCAAGTACTTTGCCTAATGCAGATAAGAGGCAGATCCATCCCACATAGAGACGGCGGCTGTCCGATCAGAGACGGTCCAGATAAGTTATTTCTGGTCCGGCAAAAACTGAACACGGACGGTATTACATCGTCCGTTGGTTCTAGCTGGCGTTCCACTCACGGGATGCGAAGCTATTCGAACGCATAGAGTCTAAGTACCTAACGGGTGTACATATTTCTCGGCCGACCGTTCCGAGAACCGCACTGGCTTCGCCAGCCCGTGGGTGCTTTGACCCGGTGAGTCTCCTCGAGCTGCGAGTCCCGGGGACTTCGGGCACGATGTTCACGAGTCGTGCCGGCTCGGTAGACTTTCCGTAAAGCTGACTATCCCCGACCATAATCTGCGAGCGTTCTCATCTCGGACTGAGTCCATGCGTAAGACATGATGTCTACTCACGGACGTCTGGTCGCTATTTAGAAGCGGTCCCCTGAGGAACGCAGTTGCCAGGACGCTGATGGCACAGTCCGATTCGCTCCGTGTACGCACTGCAAGTAGGATATGGGTGTACCCGAATCCGGTTATCCGGTGGCTGAATGTGAAGCAGATCGGCTCCTGTACAGAAAACATAGCTTGCGGATTTCCACAAATTTTTAATTGATCGCGTGTGCTAATGGACTTTGTCATTTTTCAATATCCGTTTGATCTCGTGTGCTAATGTTTTTTCTACGTTCATTGATCTTGTGTGCTAGTGGAAGTTTTGAGATCCATTTCCTTATTTTAGACTAGATCCATGCTTCGGTGGGGTTACCGTAAGCTGCACGCATAGGTTGGTTCCATTTTACGTCGACGAAAATTCCATCCGGTGATATTTCGCAGGCGGTAGGGTTATTGGTGATGATGCGTCTTTTATCTTCTAAAAGCAAGTGGCTCTTTGGGAATTCTTCCAAAATAAAAGTCTTTAAAATAACTTCGCTTAGTTCTAAAAATTCTTAATAAACACAATGTTACAAGAAATTTTTAAATAACAATGTAAAAATACTCTTATAAAGCTACCAATATTACATTTATGGGTATAATATATTTATGGCTCGTATCTCTCTCTCTGTTCATTATATTTTTAACATTTTCTTCAATAAAGTAAATAAATGTCTAAATGTTCGTAGAAGTGTATATATATATATATATATATATATATATATATATATATATATATATATATATATATATATATATATATATATATATATATATATATATATATATATATATATAAAATTCTCGTGTCACAGTTTTCGTTGCCATACTCCTCCGAAACGGCTTGACCGATTTTGATGAAATTTTTGTGCTTATCCGGTATCTATGAGAATCGGCCAACATCTATTTTTCATCCCCCTAAATGTTAGGGGTAGTACAACCCTAAATTTTTTTTTATTTTTTTTGGTTAGTTCTGTAAGTCCCTAATAGATGGCGATTTAGCATCTAAGTTGCACATGTATTCGGCAGATGGCGACGTGTTTATTTTTCTAGATTATACCATCTTCGAGAAAATTATCGTGCGCGCGCAAGCGCGTGGTTAAATATAGAATTTACATATATTTTCATGATGTATAATGATACTATAACAATTTTTCGTGAATCATTTTCATAATTATACTTTGAATTGTGTTATTATTGTGCAGTATTCAGTTTGAATATTTTTAATATTATAAATAGTAAAATAAAATTTTATTTATTACTGTTTTTCTCTACTAATTTTCATACCACCTCGAAAATATGTAAGTATTTCTTGTTAGCCTTTTATTATTTTTTATTTTATAATTTGATAATTATTAATTTATTCAGTAGAACATTTTGATCTAATTTATTTATTCAAATGATAAATTCTTTTAATTTTTTTTATTTCAGTATAATGCCGCGGAAAAAATTTTTAGTTTTAATATAATTTAAAATTAAAATAATAATAGTTCGATGTCAATGTTATCTACCTCATTTATAACAATTTATTTTTAGATGTCTTTAATTTATATAGTATATTTTATAAGTAAGTCACTGATTACAAACTATAATTTAATATAAGATGAATAAAATGTAAATTCAGAAAGTATATGTTAATTTGTGCTTAATTTCAAAATTTCGATACTTTACCTATTACTATTAAATTTTGGTGAAACATTTTATTTTTAATCTCCTATGAATGAACCTATTCTAAATTTTTTTAGAAAATATTAATTTGATTGTACCCAAGAATTAGTAAAAAATTGATTCAATGTATTTTAAAAACTCAGCCACGGCAACGCGTGGCTGGGACAGCTTGTATATATATATATATATATACAAGCTGACCCAGCCACGCGTTGCAGTGTGTGAGTTTTTAAAATACATTGATTCTATTTTGATACATTTTTTTAATAATTCTTGGGTTCAATCAACTATATAATTCAATATTAAAACTAAAAAATTTTTCCGCGGCATTATACTGAAATAAAAAAAAATTAAAAGAATTTATCATTTGAATAAATAAATTAGATCAAAATGTTCTACTGAATAAATTAATAATTTTCAAATTATAAAATAAAAATAAAATATAATAAAAGGCTATCAAGAAATACTTACATAATTTCGAGGTGGTATGAAAATTAGTAGAGAAAAACAGTAATAAATAAAATTTTATTTTACTATTTATAATATTAAAAATATTCAAACTGAACACGCACAGTAATAACACAATACAAAGTATAATTTTGAAAATGATTCACAAAAAATTGTTATAGTTTGATTATACATCATGAAAATATATGTATCATGAAAATATATGTATCATGAAAATATATGTACATCATGAAAATATAATAATAAAAATATATGTAAATTCTATATTTAACCACGCGATTGCGCGCGCACGGTAATTTTCTCGAAGATGTATAATCTAGAAAAATAAACACGTCGCCATCTGCCGAATACCTGTGCAACTTAGATGCTAAACCGCCATCTATTAGGAACTTACAGAAGTAAACAATAAATAAACATTAATGTCGTATAATAAATATTGAAAATAATAATTAAGAGATAAAAACAATTCTATCTTTAAAGTTGGACTACATTATAAATGGTTACAAAATTTTATCAAAATCCTTTCAGTAGTTTCGGAGTTTATCGGGAACATACATCGTGACACGAAATTCTTATATATATATATATATATATATATATATATATATATATATATATATATATATATATATATATATATATATATATATATATATATATATATATATATATATATATATATACAGAATATTTTTATAGTATTTCAAACCTAAAATCTACTTTTAAATCAAAATAACGAATTTAAAGTTAAAATACCATTTTCCCAAGCCAAATGGCAGGAATCAAACATGAATTATTTACAGAATCCATTTCTGCTATTCATAGACATATGCCCTAAACTAAGAAAACCTGGCTAGCCTAGGATATGAGGATCCTTGGTCCTAGGACCCTCACCCTCTTCTGGAGCTGAAATTGTACTGTTGAGCTATAGCTGTAGCTGAACTGGCATATCATTGGTTGAATACTTGAGTGGGAGGAGCTTAGTTAATATCTTTAAGAATTTTGGTTTTTATTTATTATTGAATTATATTAGTTAAATTAAAATAAGGATGAGATAAGTTTATTAACAAGTGTGAATTAAAGTAAATAAGATAATAGAGAGTTATAAAATTAATATTTAAATAGACAAAAGCATATTATTCTGTATCTGGAAAATATTGTGTTAGTTTAAAGAGCTTGTCCATAGGGGACTTAATTTATTTCAGTTCATTTATAAGAGCTTTAATGGGTATACCTTTAAATATTGTTTTAATTTCATTTATTAGCTCTATTAATTCTGACAAGTCATCTGGTAAACCTGAAGAATCCGACAGAGGTGTTTGTTGAATGGGTGTGGGAGAGGTGGCTCTCAGGTACGAGACGCCAGGTCTAATTAGATTGGTTTAAGACTGATTTTTTATTTCCATTTCGGCTTTGGTGGTCTTTGCTGCTTTTAACTTGGGATATTTGGGGTACCCTTTGTAGTTGTCTGGGTGGTTGCCCTGACAATTGGAGCATTTGGGGTTTTCTATTTTATCGTGAGGGCACTCCCTCGTGTTGTGTGCTTCTGCACATTTTACACATTTGGATTTTAGATGGCACGTATCTGCCTAGTGATAAAACTGTTGACAGGTGAAACACTGCATCACCAAATTGGATCCTCTGTAGTATTCCACTGTCACGCCAGAAATGTGACAGAGCTTGTCAATCATGTATCTATTTGCCCCTTCGAGCTCTGAAAAGATTGTTGCGAGAAAGAGCGGCATCGGTTTAGAAGTCTTTTGACCAACCATTTGTCTAACTTTGTCTACTTGGCATCCTATGAGCTTTAAGTTACTCTCAATGTCTTGAATTTTAGTTGAAATGGGGTGGCCCAGAATAACATATTTCCTGGGCTTTTGGTTTTTACTTTTTATGAGTATACACTCTATGCATTTTTCATCAAAAAGTTTGGTTAAGTTTCTGTGGGCTTCTCCTCAGAAATGAATTCTTCAAAATGTGGTCAGTTTACTTACTGCCAAACAGCAAGAAAAAAGGAATTTCGAACTAAAATAACTCAGATCGTACATTCGAACACTCAAATTCTTATAGGCTTTTGAGTCAAATATAATTGCTGTCTTTTATATACAAAAATCATCAATTCCAGTAATTATCACCATAAAAGATTTTGGGGAAAAATATAAATTGTATTTTGGTCAGCATAAATTAATTCTGTATAGTATGAAGTCGACAAAAAATACAGAAATGTCAAAATAGATTTTGAACTAAACTTAAGTATAAATAGAAAATTTGAAGCAGATATTGTTTATTTGAAATTAGAAACATGTATGGTCAGAAAAAAAAAATCAAGAAAATTTATTTATCTTAATCATTATATAATTGACTGTACAGAGGAATAAAAAATTATTAAATATGAATATCAGTGCAAATTTTTTTGAAAACTTATAAATTTTAAAGTGATAACATATATAATAAAGATGGAATGAATGGAGATCCATTTAAATTATCCAAAATCTGTATTCAATGAAATAATCTATGCTTTCAGACCATGGAAAAGAAAAAAGTACGTTTTTTTGTTTTGTTTATATAAATGCGTTTACCATTTATTCTTATTCTCTGAAGTTAAATTCTGCTTGCTTATCTTATACGAAAAAAATATTGCAATAATTTCAGAATTATGTCTCATTCGAGCAGCAAATAAGAATTATATTTATATTTGAAATGTGTAACGCAATGTTATTTGTTTCATTTCATTTAATATCGACTTTTGCTTATAAACATAAAGCATATATGATATTTTGCATGTAAGTATAAACTTTTTGCAGATTTGGATAGAAAGCTGAGAGAATATTTTAAATATCATTTCGTTGAAAAATGAATGGTTTTTCCTATTCCCTTAATTTCTAAAATCATTATATTCAGATTTGTAAATATCACAACTAGGTGATTATTTTTCGTTTTATAATTTGCAAATTATTTTCTTATCACAGGAAAAAGTGTTACTATTACGAGAGGGAAAAATTATATTTATTTTGGAAATTAATATCAAGTTGATAGTCACATTATTAATCCTAATATATCATTCCTAATACAAACTGTTAAAGAAATTATATTTTAATCATGATAATCCTTTATTATAATAATACTTGAAGGATAATTTTTTAAAAACACCTATAACATTTTTATTTAAACAAATTTGCAATATGCCTTCAGTGAATTTAAGTATACTTTCTAATGCATAAGACTTTATTTATACCGTTATAAATGCTTGCGTACTTTAAGTATATACACAATAAATACGATATTTTAATAAAAACAATTTTTGCAATTCTTAATAATTTTCATAGTAATAAAAGTTGAATCTTAAAGTTTTATTAAAAGTTGTATAATTCCTATCAAAAATAAAGTGTGAAATTTTTCATTAATTTTGCATTGTTATTTAATGTTCAGAAATAATGATTTAAGCAGCTTATTATTTATAATGAGCTGCTAAGAATCGATAATATTCTTCTCATAAATTAAGACCATGAATTAAATGCATTTATTTTATACAAAAAATATCAGGGAAGAAACAAATTAAAAAAATTTTCTTGATGGATTTAATTCATTCATTTACATTTAGCGTGTTATTTAATTAGCATTTCCATCGCTCCTAGTTTTACATAAGCAAATTCGTGTAGTATATGTACTGGCCAGTTGATAGGGTAAAGAAGATAATGTGCAATTTGTCAGAAACCAGAAAATCAGCAGTATCTTGTAAAACATGTCTTAAGATATATCACTATATATAGTATTTCTATAGGATGGGGTTTTGAAAATTATCATAAATGTTAATAATATATACAATTTTTAAATAACATATATATTTAAATATATATATATATATATATATATATATATATATATATATATATATATATATATATGTATATATATATATATATATATATATATATATATATATATATATATATATATATATATATATATATATATATATATATATATATATATATATATATATATATATATATATATATATATATATATATATATATATATATATATATATATATATCCTGGTATATATATATATATAATATATATATATATGTATATATATATATATATGTATGTATATATATATATATATATATATATATATATATATATATATATATATATATATATATATATATATATATATATATATATATATATATATATATATATATATATATATATATATATATATATACTGAAAAAATGTATTTTTAAATATATATGTTATTATGATGGCGTGACTGCCTTGAAAACGACCTAAAAACACTAAAAGTGACAAACTGGATGACCTTGTCCAAAAATAGGGGTCCTGGTATGCACTTCTGAGGAAGGCAAAGGCCCACCCTGGGCTGTCAGGCCAATGAAGAAGAATATATACATATATATACATATATTGGATAAAATCTCATATGTTATCCTACAATATTATTTATTATTCTTAAAATGTACATTTTAAGCATATATAGAATATTTTTAGCTGTTATAAAAATGAATTTAATTGTTGTTCATTGACTGCGTACTTGAATTACCCAATATCTTTTATGAATTTGTTTTCTGCCATGTTGAATGAAATATTTCACGATTTTTAACCACGAATGAGTAGGTAAACCTTTTCCGACTTTCATAATGCCATAGAAAAGATACATTAGTATTTACAGTTTTGACATTATAAGCTCTATCAGCATGATATACTGTTCCAAACTTGATTGATGCTTTGTCAATCAAACTGCCAAATACCTGACAAACTATTAAACGAGATATTAAAATCAAATGCAAAAAATATACAGTGGCGCGTGAAATAAAGACCCATTTCATGGTTCAGCCTGTATTAGACATCCCAACATTCATTGTATAAATCATTACATATCTAGTCTCTTAAGTGCATGAAGGAAAATTCCATTTTTAATACCCGAATAAGAAAATTTACTCTTAGAAGATACACAAAAAAGTAATTATTACCGTTTCTAATATAAAGATTAAGTTTTTACGACATTTTTATTACGTCGTCTGACAGCTAAGGATGAAGTAAATCAATAAAAATTATCATACAATAATTTTAAGTCTTCTTTAACCAAAATAATAATTACACTATAAATATAAACACGCACTATCATTATTTACAAAACAGACATCAGGTATTTTTGGTCTCTTTTATTTAATACGTATATAAAAACGATATACCCCAACACTCAAACATCGTGATTAGTTTTGCAGATGACACTTCCATTCTATCCATTGACTCTGACCATAATATTGTATGCAACAAGTTAACTTAGCATATGACTCAAATTTAGAAATGACTCAGAGTCTGGAATATTGAAATCAACTCCTCAAAATCTCAAGCAGTCCTATTTACCAGGAAATAACCAGCTGTAAAAAAATTAAAATTTGATGGCCTAGAGATTTCCTGGCAACCTAGTATTGTTTACCTAGGGGTTATAATGGATGAATGTCTCACATTGAAGTTTCATTTCATCAAAAATAAGAGCTAAATTCACGCAGCTAAAATTATCATCTACCCCCTATTACCCTCCAACTCTAAGCATTCTTTAGGAAACAAATTCCTAATTTACAAAGCCTATTTTAGGCCAATAATTACTATGCTTCTACAATTTGTGGAAAAGCATGTAATACTGACTTAAAAGTGTTGGAAGCCCAGTTAATCAAACTTCTAAGACTTATTTCTAACTCGCAATATTATTTCAGAAATAAGCATTTTTAAAGCTAATATTGAAATGACTATCATCAACCACTACATAAAATTTTCATAATTTAATAAATCAGAACAGAATAAAATACTTAAATTTGAAATACATTAAATAAAAAGTAATTATGGAATGGAAAGAATTATTAAGTCCACCTTAAATATACAAACATCAATTTGGTTTTTCTATTACTCATAATTAATACAATTTATGCAAAATTAATCTATGGTATTTGAGGAATTAGAGTAGAGTAAAACTAGAGGATAACTCGGCAAAATGAAGGAATTATATTTTAGCTTAATTAAAACATTCCTATATGAAGCATTTAATTAAAATATATTTTCAGTATTTGTATATATATACGTAGTGGGAGACATCACAAAAAAAGTTTGCCTTAGATTCTATCTAAATTCTTACTAGGAATTTTTGAAAAATGTAAAACAATTTAAAGTAAGAGGTAACCATAAAAACTGCAAATGTATTTTATATAACAAAAATCACAGATAATAAATTTATCACAATAAATCAGCTGTAGCACAAGACATGTTCATACATTTATAAAACAGAAAAACGCATTTTAATTGATATTTAGAATGTCAAGTCAAAGTAAGGCTATGTTTTATAAAGTGCAAGATTTGCCTTACGTAAGAGCAATAATCATTCAAGAGTAATTTCAGATTTAAATGTTAAAATTGCTTAGAAATTTTTGTAAATTTTCTAATTTAGTTACATTTAAATTTTAATTAAAATGTACCTAAAAGATTATTTTAAAAATGATTTAAATAACAATGTAAAAATAAATATCTTAAAGATAATTTATATATATATATATATATATATATATATATATATATAATATATATATATATATATATATATATATATATATATATATATATATATATATATATATATATATATATATATATATGGATAGATAGATATTTAGAAGTAAACAATATCAAATGAAACAATTATAGAAATTTTCATTTGTTTTTATATTGGAAATTTTATATTCATATGGTTATCAATTTAAAAGGAAACTATTTATTTTTAAAAGACTTAATGAATTTTGAGACCAAATGCTCTACAAATGTTATTTAGGCGTAGAAGGACAAGATTTATATACCATGGACTTAAGTGAAATCAGGAGGTAAATTGTATAATTTACGTTTGTACATTATACTCTAGATTTATAATAAACTACACGTTACTCATGAAAGCACGTTTTTTTCATATCATAAATGAAGGGAAATTTTTGCATCCGCATTTTTCCCTGTACCTAGCCCAAAGTTGGGACTTCGCCAGTTTGTTTGTTTGTTTGTCGCTCAACGATCATTTTTTGCACACGAGGGCTAATTAGACCGGGACTTACGGCTTAAAGTGGATTTCGAACCACTACAAACATCCATGCCCAAGGTGGGATTCGAACTCACGAACTGTTGAACCGAAGGCAAGAGCTCTAACCATTCGGCTGCCAGCTCGGCCTTCGTCAGTTACATAAATCAGCCGGCTAGGAATATTATTAATTTACATGTAAGGAACAAGCCAAAAATTACCTTAAAAAAATTTAAATTTGGCATTCCCCTAGAAAGTATCATTTCACTTGGATGCCATTGGCACTGCATCCTATTTAACGTGCTACGACAAACCTTTATTGAAATCGATGGATCCCTAGTTTGAATTGAAATTTGAATTCACTTTATTCCGATAAGAATAAAGATACTTTAAACAATTAGTCACCACAAATGACAGCAATTATCAAGTGACTGTTTAGCCCTGCATGTTTTCTTAAGAACAATTAAAAACTTGCTATTCAATAGAACACTTGTAGATTTGCACATACATCCAGTTCAAACTATGTAACTTTCATGTAATTTTACATTTATATTTTCCGCTTTTGCAAAACTAGGATATTCAATGTTTGGTGCATAATTCGACAAAAGTTTTCACTGAGTGTGGTAGATCATAATCCAAGATCTCATGAATTTAGCTATTTTACGCCCCTGGTAGTAACATTCAGCGTGAATTACGGCGGCTCAATCAGATTATCCCCGTTCCATACATAATACGATGAACTCAAAGGCCGTCAAATCGTAATGGAAACTTCATTGATAAAGTGCAATAAAAAAGGAGCTCCGCAAAGGAAATTTCCCCTTTGTTCAAACCATTCATAAACAATAGACCTTACTGCTGTACCTTTGCAATTACATTTCTCTTCATTAATAAATCTCTCAAATGAATTCGAATCATCTTCTACAAACACTGAATAACATTGATAGAAAAACCTACAGCATTTTTTATTTCACACACACACACACACACACACACACACACACACACACACACACACACACACACACACACACACACACACACACACACACACACACACACACACACACACACACACACACACACACACACACACACACACACACACACACACACACACACACACACACTCACACACACACACACACACACACACACACACACACACACACACACACACACACACACACACACACACACACACACACACACACACACACACACTACACACACACACACACTATATATATAAGTAACTAAAAATAAAAATTTTCTTCAAACAAAAAATATTTTAGTAAATAGCATAAACTTTTCTCATAGGATGAAGCATTTTGAGAACACAGGGAAATATTTTAATTTGAATGTATTAGTAAAAGTAAAAATTAAATGCAGAAAAAAATTGAGAAAATGAATAAAAATACCGAGAAGAGATTGTGAAATAAAATCCTGTTCCTTTTCATCAGGGAAATAAAAGCAAATAGAAATCGTTTCTATTTCATTTGTGTAAAGATTCTAAGAAATAAATACGCCAATAAAATATTCTCAATAACTTCGAAAAAGTTGAATATTAACGATAAATTTTTAACGAAATGTTAAGAAATTTAAAAGATGTCAATATACTATAATTTATAAAAACATTTTCAATTTTGTTTTTCTTTACACAAATTATTTTACTTTTCCAATATGTTGTGCTTGAATACTGGATACATTATTTGTTTCCGAAATGTATGAATAAAATATGTTTCAGAAACGATTCTTCGCTAAAACAATAATTCTGCTACACAATGTAAATTTGAATTATTATTTCCAAGATATTATTGAAATTTGTTATAATAAGACATATAGTTAAATTTTTTCACGCGAGTTTCAACACGAGCATTTGTCTATGGATGATAAAAAAATACACATTTTTATCTATTTTTTTTATAATATTTCTAATAGTATATTAGTTTGTGTTATGTTCCTTTAAGAAATATCTTATTAAATTTTAAGCTTATATTAGTTTTAGATATATTTTAAGACTTTTCTATAAAATTTTTATCGATTAAAAATACATAAATACACTTATATATGTAAAAATGAAAATAATTTGTATGTGATTCTTAACAATCATGTTATGGTACTGTGGTAAATAATTATAATAATTAAAAATTAATTAAAAATGGTTAAAAAACGGTTAGAGTTATTTATAAGTTTATTTATTAGACACTACTGGATATTAAAATTGTTTCAGAAGGAAATAACTGCAAATTATAAAAAGGTGTTTACTGAATAAAAATTGTGAGATTGGAAATAAAAATGCTTAAGTTTTCAAAAGATTTGGAAGCATACATCTTCAAGAGTCAATAACTGAATCAACTTGCGGTCGTCTTGGTTATTAAGTTAAGCATTGATGGAAGGGCATTTGAAGCGGAATATGCAGAATCCACACATGGCTACGGTTCATCTCATATAGTTGTTGTCGTGTGACAGCCAGGCTGACAATATGGGGTGCGCTGCTCCACTTTTCCAACTGAACCCTATTTTGGTGTGGAGTCCGACTTCCTCAGTACACACATGCCATAGGGACCCGTTTATAGGATAGGGAACCATTCACTCCACATTCATACAAGGAAAGGACAAAGACAGGATAGATAGAGAGAGAAAGTACATCCATGCCCGAACCGGGATTCGAACCCAGGACCTCCTTATCCGCAGTCAGGCACTCTGACCACTAGACAAGTTGGGTGGCATGTCATATAGTAAAAGGAGTATTAGGATGATAACAATTGATTAGATATTTCCTGTTCTTGAGTAGTATTGTAATAGAGATTGCGCTAATAAACTGCCAGCCGAGCAATTTTTGTATTACAGAAACTTCTGCTTGTCGCAACCAACATGTGGTTGCCCATTATTCTGCTGTAGAGTTGAGTTTCTCAGTGATCAAATAAAATGTAAAGATATTGGCTTTAATACAAATAAAATCCTTATTCACTGTTCAGAGTACATCACTGCGTGCAAGTGGAGATACTAATACATCACTTGACGGACTCAGTTGATAATTTAGTGAAATCTATGCGTGTTGTCTACACGAAATCGTAAGCACGAATGTATGCACCATGATACTCTAAATATATTTATAACAAGATGTATCACGTTGCTCTTTCGAAAAAGTTCGTTATTCGTTATAATACTAAAGGCGCTTCTGCCTATGAAATGACCTCCAAAATGATAGTTTATACAGTTGCAAAGGCAGTTAACCAATTCAAACTGATTCTTGTTCTTTTGCAAATGACTCAGAGCTTGTTATTTGCCTTTATGAATCTAATTAGGCTATGTGGCCAATATGCATATTTAAAGCATGTGCCACTAAGTCCAACTTGATATCGTAGATAATCATTTGTCCTTTATCAATGTCAGAAATAGGATTGCATATCTACTTCATATACACTGAACATCATTAAAATACTCAAATGAAAACTGTCTAAAAGGAATTTACTGCTCTAATTTTCTTCATTTAAACGTAAAATATGTGTTAATCTTCACTAAACTTATATGTATGTAAAAAATTAATAATGTGTTTTTCAAATTTTCATACTTTTCTTATGAAATTCTTGTTTTTTTTGTCTTTTCTTTCTATCTGGGGTACATGAGAAAGAGCGACAAGCAGAAGTAGAGAACATTTATTGACGATGTTTCCAGACAAGAACAGAAGGGTGCACTGCTTTCTTTTTGGTAACGGGCAGAAAGTCCTACATTTCCCCACAGTTTTACACCTAAGTCTTATTCTGGATTCGAACCCGAGTCCACTCTAGATATCTTGATGTCATCACAACCACACAGGCTGGGGGAAATAAATTTTTTTGTGAGTAACATTAAATTTTTTACAGTAGCAATATTAATAGCTTGTAGACAATATTTTGAACTGAACAAAATATATTTATAAGCCTTAAAAAATCTTTGTTTTGTTTCGATTAAAAAATTTAATTAATAAATTTGATTTATAAAATTCTTCTAAATTTGCTTAGGAATTAGTTTAACATAAATTAAAAGAAAAAAAAACGAAATATATATGCATATAAAAATTCTTATGCTATATTGAAAAATAGCTGTATTGAAGTAAATTGTTTTCAACTGAAAACTATTTGAAAAGCATAGGAAGTAAATATATCTTTTTCTAGATACAATTTAGACTACATAATTTTAAAATTTTGTTTTAAGCTAGTCTAAATAACTAAAAATTAAACAAAAAAAGGGTATTACTAAGAAGCTGCTAACACAGACAGAACAAAACAGAGAGAATAAGCTATTAAAATTTAAAATAATTTTTTATGGTTAGAAATGAAAATACAAAAATTAATTCAAAAGATTTAGTATATGAAAGCACTCCCATTCCAATTTGTATTAAACAATGTAGGTTAAAAGTAGGCAGAAAAATAATTGATTAATAAAAATGTGCAAAATCCAAATAAGAAATGTTTGAATAAATAAAAAAGTAAATTTCTTTCTAATTTACAAAAACAGATTATTTTTAAAATAAACTAATTAAAAAAGATTTTTATTTACCAAGGGTATTTTTATGTGCCAAATCAATTATTTCTATTTTTTCTGTTTCAAGTTTAAAGACTGGATAGTTAGAATTTATGAATGGATGTATGTGAACACTATAAAAATTATAAATAAATGAAATACATAAAGTTTAACACATAATCAGAATAAAATAAAAAATTATGTTAAGTTAAAAATTTAATTTTGTAAATTACTTTGCATAAAGAGTTTCATTTACTTAGTAATTTATGAAACACAGTTTAATTTTTGAGGAAAGACTAGCATGCACAATAGTTTCTGTGTGGAAAAAATGAAATTACTGAAGATAAATCTTACATATTTGGTAAAATAAATCATGTTTCAATAGAAATATTTTTCTATTCATATTGTAACGAGCTTCTAGGTTCGTATTGGTTGAGAGTAAATAAACGATCTCTCAAAAACCACAAACTTTTATTTGTCGCAAATTCATCTAAATACAAGAAATTTTAACTATAAATCAAAATTGCACAGCTAATACAATAGAAGATAGCTTCTAATGACAGAAAATACCTCAAGCAAATAACAACTTGTGTGCACTGAACTAGCCATCAAGATTGATTGTCTTCACTAATTTAGCGTCTTCTGGGATGGCTGGCGGTATTGATACCCGACTTGGCGTGAATACCTACGAGTTTTGCCAAATTTCTGCAATATTCTAGAACAGGGTTGGCGAACCAATGGCACGCGTGCCACAAGGGGCACGTTTTAAAATTTTGATGGCACGCACAAAATCAAAATTATTTTTTTATAAGTTATCTTTTCCGACAGAAATGGATTAAAAATTATTAATCTAAATTTAATTTATAGTTTATGATATAAATTTGTGGTACTGAATACCTTTCTTAGTATGTTAACTAGAACTGTCAAACTATACATTTTATTATTAAAATATCGCTTGAATTCTCTCGAAGTATATGAAGATGTGCAATAGATAAAAATTTTTTTGCGTATCCAGTTTCGCCTTCCAATGTTATTGCATGTTGTTGCTGTCGCAGCGCTCGAATCAGACGACAGACTCAATTAGTCATTTTTATTAAACCGTCATATTTGAAACATCAGGGACTTATTAAAAAATATAACCGTTTATTTTAAATAGATATAGTGTTATTTTTAGGTAAATATCTTTAAATATTATTTCATATTTTATATTCTGCATTCGTTTGGAAGGACATATTGCGTCACGACTAAAGTTTTAACCTGTAACAACCTTAAAGGTATTAAAAGTTACTAAACTTATAATTTAATTTGCTTATTTTTAAACAATAAAATATTTTAATATTATGAAAAATTATTTTACCATTAAATCAGTGTAAAATATAGAAATAATTATTAAAATTACTTTGAATTAATATATTATTTATTATTTTCTTGTGTTGGTAATATTTTTAGTACTTTAATTTGTGACGAAATATGTTCTCGCTAACGAATGCAGAATAAATTATTTATTTTATAATAATATTATTAAAATATATATTTTTTAGAATTTCTCATTATGGCTAGTTCAATGAAGAAATCGGTATTATCCGAAACATGCAGTAGCAGAGAATTTTAAGTTTGGTGGGCCGATAGATGCGGTATGATTGAAAAGAACACTGAAACAATTTGTATTTTATGTTCTAAAACTGTAGTCTGTAGAACATCTTCAGTAAAGTGGCGTTAAGAAACCAACCATAAATTTATTCTCTATTGAAGTGTAGAAGAGCAAACGTATATATATCACGTGCCTTAAAAATAAAAATGCTCAAATTACTTCTTTAATGAAATATATTGGAACTCAATCAAACACCACTGCTGCTATTTTTCAAGTATCAAAAACTATTGCTCCATATGCGAAACTTTTTAATGAGGGCGAATTTTTAAGGGATGCTTGGCTGCAATGTGCACCATACTTATTCCATGATTTCGAAAACAAAGAAAAAATTATCCAAAGAATTAAAAACATGCCGATAGCTAGGATTACAGTGAAGGATAGAATTTTGGCAATGGCGAAAAATGTAAATTTTCAACAAAAAGTTCAAATAAAGTCGTGCGATTTTATATCCATTTGCATTGATGGGTCTACCGACGTAACAGGATCCGATCCCTTAGCTTAGCAATTTTTTGCACCTTATTTTGTTCAAAACAATATTAAAAAAAGAGTGAAGCAACTCTCTCACAAAAAGAATTGTCAGCATTAACAACAACAACAATATAAGGATTAGACATTTGTAATGCAGTTATAGATGCATTAGAAAAAGAGAAATATGTCCATCTAAAATTGTGTCAGTTACTACTGACGGTGGCCTCAGCTTAACTGGACGAGAAAATGGATTTATAAATTTATTTACAAAATGTATTGGACACACAATTCTTGATTTTCATTGCATTATTAACCAATGAGTGTTAGGTGCCAAAACTGGTTTAAAAATGTTAGGTGATATTTTGAGTTTTGTATAACAAAATTAGTCAATTTTATATCAGCACGAACAATAAATAAAAGAAAATTTCATGAATTGTTAAACTAAGTAAACTCGTGGTACAATAGCTTACTTTTATTCAATAATGTACGCTGGTTAAGTTGCGGAAATGTTTTGCAAAGATTTGTAGATTGTATGGAGTAAATAAGATTATTTTTAAATTATGAGAACATTATTGACCAATACAATCAATTATTGTATGTAGAATGATTGGCAAAGTTATATTTTTTCACTGATTTATGCTCTCATTAAATGGATTAAATATAAAAGTACAAGGTGTTAATAAAACAGTCATTATAATGTTGGAATTAGTTAAAACGTTCGAAATGAAACTACAGATTTTTAATAGTGATATTCTTTCAAATTCATATAAATATTTTCCGAATACAAAAAAAATTTTTTTCTAAAAGTGAATGTCATGAAAAGCCAAATAAAGAGCCATTAACGAAAGAATTTTCAATGGAAATTCAATGTTTGATTCAGAAATTTTCTGCAAAATTTACGCAGTTTAAAGAATTTGAAGAAACTTTAAAATTTATTTTATATCCTGATACAATACCATTTGAAAAATTAAATTTAAAAGTCCTTGCTTGGTTAAATATTAATAAATTATAAATGGAATTTGTTGAATTTCAGTCAAGTGCCATATGGAGCCAAAAATTTGTTAATTTAAAAAATGATTTAGAAATTATTAAAAGTATAATCACTTATTGGATAAAATAAATAAAATTTCAGAAGAATAAAATTCTAACCAGATGGAATTCAATTCCTGACATGTTTAATTGCTTAAAATATTAGCAAAGGCAATTTTATCAATATTTTCATCGACGTGGGAATTTGAATCTCTATTTTTACAGTAAAATTTTATAAAAAAATAAATATAGGAATAGAATGACGGATGAGAGTCGAGCTCTGCATGCGTACTGTTGAAATTAATTAAAAATGAACCAAATCTTAAATTTTTATCATCTTGTGTACACAGCAACAAAAATCACATTAAAAACAATTGTTTTTAAGGTGAATTTTGTTTCTAGCATATTGCTTTTTGTAAAACATCGATCAATTAAATATTGTTTAAAGAAGAATTACTTTTATTTGCTTATTTAATTATACTTACGTATAATTTCACCACGTTAACATTTCGAATGAAATTTTATTGTGGCACGCTACCTATTTAAAAAAGAATTTTTATGACTTTGTGGCATGGACATCAAAAAAGGTTCGCCATCCCTGTTCAAGAATATCTTGCTTAATATTGGTCTTCTCTATAGCGTAGATAATATATTTTCCCAGCAATATCTATTTCTCACCAAATCGCCGAGGATCTCGCCAAAAGGTTTCCAATTCTCCACATCATTGGAAATGCCGTTTTTAACGTAGAACGACGCCTAAGTTGTAAAATATTTGTCCACAATTTAAATATTTCCGATCTGTCTGAGATATTTTAAGACAAATACAAGTATTTACAAATTTGTAAAATATATTAGTTTGGAATATAACCATTTAAAAGAGGCATTCATTCTTAATTCTTTATTGTATTTAGCATAGTTATTTGAATTAAAAAAAATCGATTTAATTTTTCAAAATTATAAGATCTGAATAACAAACAATAAAAGAATCTAAATGACTCTATTCATAAAAAATTACTTTTTAAATGTTTATTTATTTCTTGATGATTAACGTATTTTTATTATTTTTTTCAACAGTCTCTAAAGGAAAACATTTTTTATATATGCATTAAAAAGAAAATTTTAATTAGTATACATTTTAGCTCGCAGAATTATCTGCATAACTTTAAATAAAAATGTATTTTTCATTTTTAATTATTTAAATTCCTATTAATGTATTTTTAGCATGTCATTAAATATTCAAATAACTGTTAATTTTCCTCGTTTCGGGAAAAATAATATAAATTAAAGAAATTATGATACATTTTCTTTTCTTCTGAAATTCATCTTAAATTGAAACATACGACTTAAATAATTATTAGCGAGGAATAAATAATATTCGTGTTTTGAAAATGAGTTCTATCATCATAAAAAGAAAAACTAAATTTTTAATTCTCTAAACCTTAAAAGCAATAAACGTTTAAGAAAAGTCATTATAGAAAAGTAAATTTATTTACAAATCCTATAAGTAATTATGGAATTTGTAAATAGAACAGTCCCTTTTATTATATTTTAATAAATACAGATACGTTTATTTTTACTAATCCAAAATATCAAAAATTTACCTTAACTAACAAAATAAATTATTGGTGACAAAGATCTATTATTAATGAAAAAAAAATAAAAGTAACATAATATTCCTATTTTAAATATGAATTCATACATTTTTGTGTTTCCTTAGAAGCGAGAAAAAAATTATGATTAATGAATTTACTGTTACCTTAATTATTTTATCCAATCGATTTTAAGTTTCTAGCAGAGGAAATACAATGTATTTATTAGTAAGTATATTTTTATAGCATTTTGATTTAGATTACATTTCCTTTGAAAACTATGGATAAATTTTTAATCAAATACAGAGGGTGTTAACACATTTTTAGAATGGTTTCGATAAAGAATTTAAAAAAGTAAATGTAATAAAACTTTTTGTAACAATTTATTACTTGAAATGAGAAATATCATCTGCTACATTTAAATTTATTCTTCTTTCAAAATGTCGCTGGTAAACAAGCTGTGGATTGAAGGATACGTTTTTGAGCTTTCCGAAGAGAAATATTCTTATTCTAAACTTCAAACATGTTGTGAAATGCATTGTATTAAATTTCTAAGTGCAAAATAAGTAACATTATTAATCGGACAGGTGAAAATCGTCAATTATAATTTCTACATGGAAAGAAGACTCCAAACGAATATCCAAAAATGGTACGTACTGTTTCAAATGTTCCTAAAGTGAAATCGCTGGTAACAAGAGAATATCCGCCAACACGGCAGTCAATTAATTGCAAAGTCTTTAGATATTTCTGTAGCAACAATAAATAAAATAATATAAACGAAGATTTAAAACTTATAAAAAGCAAAAAAACATAATGTTCACCAGCTTTTGCCAAGATATGTGGCTCAGGGCTATATATTTTGTAGAATCCTATATATGAAAACCATTTAGCAGGAGATAAATGGAAATACTGTGTGAGCCTTGATGAAGCATGGGTTTACCTAAATGACTGCAACCTAAAAAGCTCTATTTACTATAAAAAACCAGGAGAAAAAAATGTACAAACCTGGTTCCGTCAATGTAAAGAAAGTTTCAATAAGGGGTATGATAGTCGCAGGTTTCTCCTACAATGGAAAATTAAAAATAAGAGGAGTAGGAAAAATTTTAAAATCAACTCATCATATTATCAGGAAAAGGTTTGACGTCCAATATTTACAGAATAAATTCCACTTTTTTATCACAATATTTTCAAAGAATGAAACTTCATCAAGACAAAGCTACAAGTTAAACTTCGAAAACTACCATTGCATTCAAGGAATAAATGAAGACTAATACAGGTATTGCATATATACCTTTTCAACATATTCCTGCGAAGTACCCTGACGTTTCACCTATGGACTATTGTGCCTTTGGTCTGTTAAAAAGAGCTCTTTCTAAGCGAAAGTCACCACGATAGATGGACTCTGGAAAATAGTGGAAGATGAATGGAAAGCAATACCCCTGGAAATTTCACGAAAAGCTCTTCTATCATGGAAATCACGATGCAGACGTATAGTCCAGAAAAAAGACTATCAGGTCGAACATTTAAAAAATAGTCTTTTAATTTTAAACATTAATTAAATGGTCTCTAAATCGTTCTAAAAATATGTTAATACCCTCTCTATTTTTAATAATCTTCTCATACACATGTTTTAAATATGTATAACTCAATCAATCAAGTATAAATTAGTTTATGGATTCATCAATTCATCATTAATGAATTACGGTTCCATTGTAACATAAATTAAACATAAAATTGTTACTATGATAAAAAAGTTAATTATTATGAGACAGTATTCTGTCTATTTTGCAATTTGGTAAAATAGTTGATAATTATTAAAGTCTTACTGAAAGTTTCATGTGACGCAAATATTAAATAAATTTTAAATAACTTTAATATTCTAATTTTAATTCTAATAATTTAAAAGGCAGATACTTACAAAATTTACTGTGCACATTCATTGTGTATACATAATTTCTCGTGTCTATAAATTAAGGATAATGCAAGTTCAGGCAAACGAAAAGACAGAAGTAAAAACAAACGTGACTTATTTGTAAAGTCTATTTATTAAACAAAAGGTAAAGAGCAAAAAATGCTATATGTTTGACATCATTAATAAAAATTGCGATTTTTATTCCCTGGAGCAAATTTTAAAAAAGAACCTATTTATAAAACCCAATATAACATGGTTAGTATGATGGTTAGTACATAGCATGCTCTCCAGTCAGCATGACTAGGCTTTGTACAGGCCATATCATGCTGAGTATCAAATTATAGATCTGATCTTGGGGAATATTACACCACTCATCAAGCAATGCTTTCCAAAGTTCCAGTAGACATGCTGGAGGGAGTTGACGAGCTGCAATTCGTCGCTCAAACATGTCCTACACATGCTCTATTGGATCAAGTCCGGTGAGCATGTTGGCCAGTTCATACGGGTGATATCCTCCGATTGAAGGCATTCGGCTACAGTGTTTGCACGGTGAGGATGGGCGTTGTCATCCATAAACCATAAAAAAAGTGTTGTCTTCCATAAACATCCATAAAAAAGTGTTGTCACCCATAAACAGAAATTCTGCACCCATGGCGCCCCAAAACAAACTTACATGTTGTTCCAGAATGACGTCCCGATAGATGTGGCCTGTCATTTTTACATTCTGAACATGCAGGTTAGTTCTGAAACCCAGAATAATTCCCCCCCAGACGAGCAATCCTGCACCACCTTAACGGTGTCGTTCAATGGTGTTCTCTTGGTGGTAACGGGTACTTGACACTCTCCATATGAAAGACCGGCAAGAATCAGACTGAAAGCTAAACCTGGACTCGTCGCAAAACATTACGCAAGACCACTGTTGTTGTGTCCACAATGCATGCTCTCTACTCCAGGCTAAACACAGGCAGCGGTGAGTTGCGGTAAGTGGAGCATATCTGACAGGCCTAAGAGCATATAGACCAATGTGCCCTAATCGTCTGTACACGGTCTGCCTTGAAACTGTCGTACCTGTAGTTAAAGAGAGCTGACGAGACAGGTCTGATGCTGTGTTCCGTCTGTTTCTTTTGGCAGTAATTACCAAATACCGGTCCTCATTTGTCGTTGTATCTCGGAAACCTGTCCTGTAACGTCTACTTACATTTCTGTCATCTTTTATCTGTAGCCGAATTTGGAGAGAACACTGTGAGCGATTCCAAGTTCCTCGGATACTTCCAGACGGTTACGTCCACATTCCAGACGACCGATAATTCTTCTACGTAAAACATCATCCGTATGTTTCGTTTGTGCCATAACTATGTGGTTGTTGCACTGAAAGACTTTTAAAGCGCTTATGAACAATTTTACTTCTTTGCAACTATTCCTTATATACCCCTCTCTTACACTCTCGTCATTGTGAAGTACTATGGGATCTGTCTGGTGGTTTCTTGTAATTTGGATATTAATTCCTCAAGATGTGTGTGATAATTCTACGTGTTAAATTTTTATTTTACATATTCAATTTCTGTGTAATTCTGAATTATTCTTAATTTATGGACATGAATGTAGTAAGAAGTATATATAATGGAATACATCATTCAAATCAATCAATCTTACTTATCACTTGGAAGCATGTGTTTAGACCTATATAACTTAAATTAGGCAAAATTAAGTTACGTAGGCTGTGATGTAATCATATAATTTTTGTATACAATTATTATTTTTTGCTTGCGGTCTTACACAGAAAATTTTTTTACTGTATTGCTTTCTCCACCTAACAATGACCGCAACTTTTTTCACACGGTGCTTTCAAAATCTTTGTGGTTATGGTTCTCATTTTCTTCTCTTCCCCCTGCTTATGCATTAGTTTGTGCTTGATTTCTTACAGCTTCTGGAGGGATTGCCGTTCTGTTGCCGAAGTGGGGACCGGAAGGTGGAGTGACGTGAACAACGTCCGGCGATGTCTCTGTTTAAAGGAAGAATGTAGCAAAATTAGATATTTAGCGACCATTAAGAACATTATTCAAAAATAAAATAAATAAATTCTAGATATTTAAATTATTAGAATAAAAAACCGGGACTGCTCCTGAATCCTCCAGAATTTGATCCAGTATATCGCCGTTGAAATGTGGCTGCTATTTTATGAGAAGCAAATAATCACATTTATTTCTTGGAAATTATATGGAGAAGGATGCCAAAATTTTAGGAATAATATTGTTTTCTCTCGCCTGTCTAGCTGTTCTGTCCACCTATAAAACGTGATCGAATCAAGTAAAATTGTTTTTTTTTTGCATTAATTTTTCTGTTTAAGTCCTGGATTAGGTATATTATTATTCTAACTTCCCCCTCCCATGAACTGTAGCTGCGAACCACGGGAGAATTTTTACTATATTCCTTTTCTTAATTTTTTTATTCACACTAATTAATTAATTAAATTTGCATTCACTTTGTATAGCAACACACACATATGATTTGAATTAGTGATGTATTTTAGCATGTCTTCATAATAGTTTTTTTTGTTAAAGTGAATATTACTTGATTAAATTGTATTGGGTCGTTCAGAAAGCAATTTCGTTTTCCTACATGGATTGGCTTTTTGCTAATAAAACCAAACACTTTATGACTGTGGAATCGTGTTATTACCAGAAAGATGGTAAAAGCTATTGAACTAAAATAGACAATGTGCAATGGAATACAACATTTATTTGCTACACGTTTTTCATTTTCATGAAAAACGAAATGAATTTCCGAAAAACCCAATAGAATATTTATGGTACAAATCTCAATGTTAAAAATAAAATGACTAAGTTTGTACTTGCATATTATGCGTAATTATTTCTATTCAACTGTGTTGACATTTTTCCGGTATTTTACCAATATATGAGTTGATTTTAATTTTGTAGTTAATTTTCCTATCTACTCTGTGTTTGACATCGCTAATATTCATTTAATATCTAAAAATTCTTAATTAAGATTGAAGGTTTCTATTAATTTTTTATCCTTCAGCAAACAATTTTCTTTTATCCTAACCAACAACGTACATGATGTGCTCTGACATAAACATATTGATGGAAATACCATTACGTTACCAACTTATGCTTACGAAGTTTATTAAAGAATAAAACTAAATAAAAATGAAATACATAAGTAAAAATTAGCTTATTACTTTGATTAAATATCTTCCTTGATGATAAAAGTATTAAGAAATGCCTGTGCTTATGTGCACTCTTTAAAAACGGAATGCTTGTCAACACTAAATTTAAAACTCATTTACGATCTTGATTAAATCTCTTTCATTACATAATTAAGAGAAATAAATATAATTTTGATTAATAAAATATGGTTAAGTGTTAATGTGACTCTTTTAATATTGATCGAGTTTTATGTAAGAAAAGAATGGAAATTTACTTCGTTTGTCTAGAATTTCACTCAATATTATTTAAAATGTAAGAATTTTCATTATTTAATTTCAATTAAAATTTTAAATTAAATTACATACTATAAGGGTTATTCTCAAATTGTTTGCAAAAAATGAAATTGATTTAAGAAAGTATATTCTTACATTATACTTGATATTTTAAATAATTTCTGACGTCCTATAATCAAAGATTTTCAAAGATTTTCCTTATAATTTCTTAGAGTTTTAAGATAATTTAAAATAGCTATTTATTTATGATGTACAAATTGTTATATGCATTTATAATAAATGCCACTTCTATGGCACAGTATCATATGGGCAGATGATAACAAGATATTTATGGGAATTAAAGGTGTCTAATTTAGATTGACGATCTATTGAAAGCTGCTGCATTGAACCGACTTCATGAATCAAGTTGACTTACAATGAACTCCAATTGAATTACATAATATTTCAATGGATGCATCTATAAAAATTGAAGAATTTATATTGTTTATATATTTATTTAATATGATTTTAATGCTTATAACTTTTCAATCTTCTTCAGATTCCTTTCATTCTTACTTTCTTGGTTCGTAAAGCTCATTTACAATAAATGGAAAACTTTAAAAAAGAACACATACTAAATGTTGTTGAAAAATAGCTTTTTTAGTGAAAATATGTATTATAAGTTGTCTATGTATTAGTAATTACTGGTCTGTTCAGAAAATTAAATTTGTGCTCTAGATTCCATTCAATATTTGATTGTGAATTTATTGATTTAAAACTTTTTTAAGATTCGAATGGATCTGATTTTTCACATCTTAGAGCTCTTATTCAAAAAATATCAAATACTAAAAAGTAAACAAAGAATGTAAAACGCTACAAGAAGTTAAATTTTGTTGAAAAATTTTCACCTACGTATATACATGTTGTAAAATTTTATTTATTTTGAACTAATCAAACGTTACATTTTAAATTTATTTGCTTTAAACTATTTTACACCTTAAATGAACCATGAATTCTAGGCTTAGAATCATATGCAATATATTCACATTTAATAAGCGATTGAAAGGAGTTTTTGAAATTTGCATCATCCTTCAGGGACGGAAATTCGCGAATTCAGAGGAAATGTAATTCACGCGAAGAGAATTTCGTCAAACGCGTACTTTTTACATTTTTTCTATTCAAAAGTACCTTCACCATCTTTTCTGTGAAATCTTTTATGTAGATAAAATGGAGGAATAATAGATGGAGAAAAATAACAAGAAAAAATCACACATTTAATTAAATAAATTGTTTAAAAAGGAGAATTGCATAAAATTTTCATTACAATCAACATCAAATATTTCATATTTTCTATATGACAATATTAAATCTGTAAGCTGTAAAATGTGATGTAAAATAAATTAAAAACTCTTTCGATTATTCGCAAAAATGTTTATAGGTTGATAAGATTGACGAAAATTTATTTTATTCATAACTAAAGTTTTAAATGTATATTAAAATGTGCATACATGAAACCAATAATGTTAGAATATCTATTAATAAGTCCTAAAATAAAATATTTTGAAATTCATTTTCAAAATAAAATTTACTTATTTTAAAGTACATAGTTATTTCCTAAGTAAGATTCACAAATTTTATTACATTATTATTGAGTTATATATGTATGTATGTATATATATATATATATATATATATATATATATATATATATATATATATATATATATATATATATATATATATATATTATATATATATATATATTGTTTTATTAAAATATCATTGAAAAATTCACTTCATAAAATACTACTTATGAAGAGAATTTTCAATGATATACAATTTAGTAATGTATGTATTATATGTAGCCTAATATTTTTTGTAGATACTATTAAATATATATAAAAATAATTTTGAGTAAAATTTTCATGATATTAGATTTTCATTTTTTGAGTGATTCATGAAAAAATTTTAACTTCTATATACACTTAAGGAAAATATTCTTTTCGGGTAAAACTAATTCATCCACAACTCTTTGAGAACAAATATTCTGCCTGTGCATTATTTCACAAAATAAAATCTTTTGCACACATAGTAACTACAAGATCAGAAGCTTAGTTTAATAAGCTTATATATATATATATATATATATATATATATATATATATATATATATATATATATATATATATATATATATATATATATATATATATATATATATATATATATATATATATATATATATATATATATATATATATATATACATATATAATGTTAACTTATGATATATTTAAATTTTTATTGGATAAAAAATTAAATCTTTCTTCGGTTAATTGTTAATTTAGTGAGCTGTGTTGTTAATTTAATGATCTATCATATTTTTAAAAATTTCATTCATGAGTAAGTTTTGGAATAAAACATAATAAATGTGTAAATGAAAATACAGAAAAGGAATTAGGAATAATTGAATACCACTATTAACAGTGTTTTATAGATATTCTAAAAAATTTTTTTATTGTTTTCTGCATAATTTTTTAATATATTAATATAGTATTAGAAGATGCATTTAGTTTTCAGACGCCAAAATATTATTTTCATCTTAAGACACATGTAATTTCTAATAAGTTTTTTATAACTTAAAACTAATTTAAATTACTGTAAAATTAATTTAATACAGTAATAAATTATATTTCATTGCATAATTCACAGTAACATTCTGTGCTTCTTTAGCAATTTAGAGTTAGTAATTGCATGCCAAAATTCACAACTTGCATGGAACTTCCATATTCCGTCATATATATTAGGCAACTGCATGAAACCACTTTATAATACATATCACAAGGCGCAATTTCTGCAGTTGTAGAAGTATGATTTCTAAAGACTTCGTCTGGCTTCTGTTTTTTAATTCCTTTTTATAACTTTTGTAAAACAAAACTCAAAGAACTATGCATCAATTTGTATAAAATATTTTGCTTCATTTCTCAAAGGATCAATAAATTTATTATCAATATATTTGATCATAGAGCTAAATAATTATGCTAATCTTTATATCTTTGGTAAAAGTTTTCAAATGTCTTTATTATTTTCTTAAATGATTTACTTGGATGGAATTAAATTTTTACTCTCAGTGATAAATGCACCTAAATAAACAAATCTTTTGAAATATAAATTACAAATCACCATGATAGATCACCATGCAAACAAAATAGAATTAAATTATATTATAGTCAAAGGAATTTTAATAATACCGTATTCAAGCATGTATAGACAATTGAAATTTATGGCTTTTATTTGTGTTGTCATAATTATACACATTTTTATATTGAATTTGAAAATAGCATATTGAAATTATAAATTTAAAATTTCACTGTTAATACTTTCCATTTTTTAATGATATGACTCTAAATTAAACATTAATTAAACATGTTTGTTTTACGTTTGCATACAAAAGTTAAATCTGCTTCTAAAATAAATAGAAAGTTATGTTTTAAACAAATACAATTAAATTATTACTTTAATGAAATTTACTTTTTCTGCATTCCCATGTGACAATTAATTGTTTCATATACACTTTTATACATAAAAATACTTTTATATATAGTATCTAAATACTTTACTACGTAGCAATTTTATTTTAATTATATCATTTGTGTAATTGAAAGTAAAATTTTTATTTAACTCAATACAGACTAGCTTTTAGAAATTTTACTAAACTAAATTTTTTTGCTCTTTCAAACATATAATATGTAATTATAATTTCTGTTTGCTTTATGATATGATTTAACTTTATGATAGATTATTAAACAAATATTTTATCAAGTTATATGCTAATAAAATAAATTATGCTGTGTGTTGCAAACTTAATTTTTCCAAGCAGTTTTATGATAAAGATATGGAAATGTAAACAACATTATCGTAAAATATTTCATAGTGAAAGGATTTCACTATTATAAACAGACAAAAATATTTGAAAAAATGCTACTTAAAATTATATAATTATTTTAGTTCAAAATAATTCATAAATGAATTATTTTGCTATTTTAGAGTTTGTTCAGCATATATTCCAATTTTTAGGAATTTCCAAAAATATTTTAATTTTTTTAAAATTTCAGGAAAATGCAAAATATATTTTCTATAGAAAGCAAAATTTACAAAGGACTAAAAAATTTAGTCTGCAAAATTTTTTTATTTATTTGGTAATTAAAAATTAAAGGATACCGAAGAAAAAAATATTTAAAACTTGCATGCACTCATTCCTCAATCAAAAGGGAATTCAGATTGATGATGGACACTTTCCAATGCGCATTGTCAAACATCGATAAAAATGGAATGCAGAATTTGCCACTCTAATCCAACTTACCGTCTGTCACTCCATCTCATAGATAGGTCCTGAACAGGAACATATTTGAGTTATGACAAAATGTTGTTTTAGTGATTTTGAAATAAAGATATATTAAGGAAAAGAAAGTTATTTTCCTCTAGATATCCTTTGTTAACAAGATGGAACTGCATATCTATATTTTTTGAATTCAGGAAGATTTTAATAAAATAATATGTGCTATTTCTTTCAATAATAATGTTAATTTTATTTAATAAATATTGGAAAGAAAAATATTTAATAACGACTTAATTTAATGTTTTAAATAAATACATTTTAGTGCAATATATTATAAAATTATTAGAAATTTTATTTTAAATTTCGTGATATAGCATATTATTTTGAATTCATCATACAAACCCAAGTTCATAGTAAAGTAGTCAAAATTTGAGAAAAACGAAAATCTCACTCACATTTTAAACAAAGAAAGTTTACGTTAGATTCTGAGCTCCAGTGGCTCAGTAGTTTCACGCCTCTTCCCGTAAGCTCAGCAAAGTGAAGCATCATTTGCCGAGGGCAGTGGTTGGGAGGGTGACCACAGTGTACTCTCCTTCACTGGGTTGCTGGAACTCCGTGGGTTAGGGACGTGTCCACGTTAATATGTGACGTCCAAAGTCCTTCCACTGGTGTAGTGTGTATGTGGAGAGGAGGGTGCCAGCTCAGGTGTGGCCTCGTCACCTGACCGTGGCTCAAAATTACGAGGTACCGTAAAAAATAGCAAAGTCGTACATTCACCTTCGTGGTGCTCTGATCCAAACGAAAGACGCTCTCTATTGACTTAATTCGCACTGCCAAAGTCATAGCGAGCTTGGCTTGTCCAAGTATCATAAGCTACAACAACACGTTACATTCTATTAAAATAACAAAAAAGGTCTAGTTTATTTTCATTTCAAAATAAAAGATTTTTTTTTTGATAGTAAATTTTTTTGATAGATCTATTTTGTCTTTGATAGTAAATTAAATAAAATAGTGTTTTGGATAATAAACTTAAGATAATAAATTCCCATTCTTTATTATTTATCATACGAATTATTTTTCCCTTTTTTTATTGATACATTGACATTAAGAGATGTAATGCAAAATAATGAAAAAATATTTTTAAAAAATGAAGCGGAAGAATGGATTTCAATAGTGACAAAAACTTAATTAATCCAATCTTATTTCTGGTCTCTAATAAATAAGAAATTTATATCTCATATGCTGAAAGGAATTTAATTAATTACAATATTGTTCCATCTTAAATATATATATTATAAGCTCTGTGTGATTTACATCTTTATATAAGAAAGCAATATCTTTGAATTGAATTATGTACATAAGCAAATATATATATATATATATATATATATATATATATATAAAATTAATTAGAAAATACTTGTTTCGCTCGCTAGAATAGAGGAAAAATTTATCTCCAACAATATTAATTAATATTTCTTGATTCAAAACATTTCTGAATTTTCTCATTTGTATTTATTAAAAAATTCGGAATATAAAAGATATTCTTAGATTGCTTCAGAAAGAAATCCATTTATTTTTTCCTCTGCATATTTCTGGCTAAGATTTAAGCCTTTTTTGATTAGCTTCTGCTTCTTTTCTTTCAGAGATTTATTGATTTATTTTGTGTTCCAATAAATTTTGTTTGCAATGGTAGCTTTCTTTAAATAAATAAATCAGTTTTTTACTTATTTTTCGCATCCGATAAAGAATTTGAAAAGAAAGGAACTTTTTTTGTCTCTATGATATAAACCGTAAATAGGAGAATGTTTTAAATTACTTTTTTGAATTTCGTTAGATTATTAAAACATTTATGAATTCATTTTCTAAGAGAGGCTTTTCATTGAAATATACATTTTAACCTGGTATATACAGTTCAATACCTAAAATCAAGTAACACTTTTATGCAATTTGATAGGAAAAAGTTATTTAATGACGAAAACAATTTTTAAAGTTTAAGCACCTTCTCAGATTGAAAGAGAAAGATATTCAATTTAGTATTAAACAGGCGTATGATATTTCAGAGGAATTTTTAAATTAATAAATTATGATCACGTGTCTCACGGGAACAACTGAGGAAAGTATCCAGACACACACACACAGAAGCAAATTTAATTAATAGTAAATATATTTGTGTTTCTAGTTTTGAGATGAGTATTTAAATTAGAAAGTCATAATAACCGATCCTACTGAAATAGTTGAAAATATCTCCGTGATATTTATTTAGAAGAAGAAATTTAATTGTTGATAACCATGTGTCTACCAGTTTTGCGGAGGAACTTTTAAATCAGTGATTCACATGCCTCACAGAAGAAATTAGGAAAGATCTCAGATATTGATAAGAAAAGAATTATATTCACATGAGGTAAATTTAAGCATTCAGTTTGAGAGGATTTTCTGCACAACGTATCTATTTTGAATATTTGAAAAATTTCTTATGACGACAACAGATCCCGCTTTATAAGCAGAACAGAGGGCACTCTGTTGAGGTTCCATCGTAGCCTTGAAATTGGCTGTCTGAGAAACGAAGCAGGCCTCAAGTTTTGGCTTCTCACTTCCAAAGGCATCATTTCTCTAAAAGTCCATAGAGACGGCTGGCTCAAGAGGCTTTGCTCAAGACATTATTAGTGGACACGAAGTTTCTTTTATGTCGGAAAAGAACTCACTACATTACAAGAAGAACTCATCATCATTACAAGAAGAACTCATACTGATTACAAGAAGAAACTCTTTTCTATAGCCCGACCATCATAACCTCGAATATTTATAAACATATTTGGACTTAACAACGTATCTCAAAAGTAAAATCTTAGAAACTTCACACTCACAGTGAATTTATAAAGAGGAAAATTTGTTGTTTGATGTAGCACCATTTAATGGACAAATTAAGAACCAAAGATTTATAAGATATTTCAAATTTCTTTGAATATAGTCTGTTTAAAAGTATTTTCATAGATAGTAAATCTTATTCACACTCTGCAAATGAGGCGACACGCAAAATCCCCACTCACCTTCCCAATGAACAAGTATGCAGAAAGTTGAATCACTTCTTGCTCTCAAACAATGACTGTGATAGTTACTGTGTACTCATTTATATTTTCAAGGAATTATAACTTATATAAAAATTTGATTTAAGAAGATCTGATAAAGAAATAAAGATGTCTGCATCTGTTTTTTGGAATCAGTATTTTTAATTCCGCGAGAAAATCTTGATACAATCTGCATCACCGAATAAAAGATACAGGTATTTCAAAATACTGTTCATTTTATGCAAGCTGGATAGTGACAATGATTTTGTTTAAAAATTTGTTCTTCTTAAAAATCAAAAATAAAATGCTCCTTTACTTTGATCAAGAATAGAAGAGTCAAAACAATTTTATTTTAAATAATTCATATTCTTTTATGAAATATATTCTTATTTTATAAATGGGAATTTAATGAAATTTAGTTTTCAATTGTTATTAGTTATTTTTTAATAATTTTCGTGAAGAATTATTAAAAAATAACTAAAAAAAGTAATTGCGTAGGTAATAAACATTTGTATATTACCTACGCAATTACTTTAATCAGTATATTGATTAAAGTAATTGCGTAGGTCTGTATTTGAAAATGGAAAGAACATTTGAGAGATTGCTTTATTTCTATGGTTATGCAGATGTATTCTTTAATCATGAGGAATTAATATGCAAATTAATAATGTTATTTTTTTTAAATATATAGGAAAAGAAATCACTAAGAAAGATTAATAATAATACAATTTTAATTTCAAAATGGGAAATTTGCACACAATTTATGTGCATCTGAATTTTCTCTCAAAACCTAAGCATTGAAAATCCGATACTAGCGCAAGTGATTTGTTCTGAAATATTGATTTTCTGGGGCATATGGTGGAAATATAGGAAATCGGTCTTAAAATTAATCCTTTACAAATTTTGAATTAATTGAATATTCCTTGTCTAATATTGTATTAAAACAAAAATAAAACTAATAGTTAAACATAATGTTAACTATTTAAAAATCGAAAATATAACAGAGACAATAAATTTTTATTATAGTATATATTTTATTTTATTCTAATTTGAAAGTAAAAAAGTGACATAAAGCATAAAGTTATTATTAAAAGTTAAATTAACTAAATAAAACTTAATAAAGATAATAATTTCATGGTAATCTTATTTACACTTAAAAGTTCATTCAAAATTTCAATTAAAGTAATTTATTTAAATTATTTGGAAATATATCTGACTGTAATGCCCTCTAGCTGTGAAAATTAAAATTATTTTTTAAATCTGAATTTTATATTCTTTTATAAGTTATACACAAAATTTCATTACATTCCGAGCTATATATATATATATATATATATATATATATATGTATATATATATATATATATATATATATATATATATATATATATATATATATATATATATATATGTGTGTGTGTGTGTATATTAATATAAAGAAAAGACATATATGAATATAAAGTAATAAATACAATGCTAAAAATATAATGTTGTATCTACAATGCATAATAGGAAATCTAGCCAGCGCAAAAGCAGCTAAAGAAAGATTTGCCTCTATAAATAAGATAAAACATGAAGAAAAGTAAAATCAGAAATATAAAATTGGAAAGATACTAAAGTATATGAAGCAAAAGACAAGAAGGCATAGGGACCATGTCTTCATCAGGAGAGATATAAAAAATAAGCGTTGCATTAAAAATTTTTAAAGCAGATAAATTCAAAATTTTGCACAGATTGATTTTTAATCATGATGGAGATAGTTTAAATTGTAAAAGAATTAGAAATTTTGATGGTTTTGATTTTGATATTGAAAGTAATGAGTATAGAGACAAATTAAAAAATATAAACAATGCGTTTTCGCATCAAAATGCATCGAGCATTTTAGGTATTTCATTTCAAGGATCTAAAGCAGAGCTCGCAGAAAGAATTTAGTCTCTGTTATGTGACCTTGAACTCTTACCTCAAAACACTCAAGAGGATTCCGAAACTGCTGCCTCAGAAAGTGAAAAGAAAACGAAAGAAGTTGAAATGATTTTTCAATGCAATGCAATATAAGTAAAAAGTGCAAGTGCAAGTGATAATTTTCAGCAGAAAGATAATGTTTGTGAAAATCACTTTCATGCATATCCTGTAATTCCAAGTGTTACTATTAATTGTAATTACGCATATATCGAAAACACTATTACTAAGTTCAATGCAGAATCACATGAAAATATAATTAATTGCATTGATCATTTTGAAGACATGTTGAAATTATTAAATTTATCAGACCTACAAAAAATTTTTATGGCTAAAAGATCGTTGGGAGGAAATGCTCTATTATTCGTTCGGACAGAACCACATATTAATTCTTGGTGAAAATTGAGACAATCCCTGATTGACGGATTTTCGTTTGACATTAACTCAGCTATTCTACATGATCTTTTGCATAAAAGGAAAATGCGTGATTATGAATCTGTTCAGGAGTATTTTTTTAAAATGAGGGAGTTGTGTAATTGTGGTAAAATTGAAGAATCTGCTTTAATGTATTATGTTATTAATGGAATAAATGACAGACAAGAAAACAAAATTATTTTGTATGGATGTAAGAATTATGGGGAATTTAAAGTGAAAAATTAAAGTTATAATGTATTAAAAAGTGATTCTGTTACATGTAAAACTGCTTTTAATAAAATGAAAACAAAATATAATTCTCATGATAAATATAATTATTTTGATAAAACGAAATCAAAATATGAATATAATAATAGTGTTTATTCTAAAAACGAAAGTGTCAATAAAATAAGGTATTATGATGGTTTCGGAAAGTGATTGAAATACAGTGATTTTGATGATCGTAAAAATAAAATTTCTTTTAATCGAAGTGAAAAAAATCATATTTCTAAATTTTGTGAACATACAAAGAAGGGTATTAAATATTTTTGATGTAGTAATTTTGGACACGAGGCTTCATTGTGTCCAGAAACTAATTCAAATCTTTAAGTAGCCACGATGTATGTTAATGTAAATGTAAAACCAAAGCTGAATGATATAATGATTAATAATTTGAATGTCATTGCATTAATAGGTACCGAAAAGTCATGTAACTTTAGTTCTTAAATCTGTCTTTGATAAATTAAATGTTGTAGAGTTATTTCCGTTAAATTTTTCTTTAAGTGGTTTTGGTAAATGTGTAGTAAAGCCGTTAGGCTATTTTAAAGGAAATATTAAAATAGATGACTTTAAGTGTGAAGAAGATATTTATGTGGTTGGGAAGGATGTTATGTCTTATGATGCCATCATAGGAATGAATGCACCAATGCAGGGTGAAATCTTAATTAATGAAAACGGAATTAAGATTAAAAATAAATATCAATGTGTAAAAGAAGTTAATACTTTATCAATTCTACCTCTTAACTTTTAATGAAATTGAATTGAACATTCAACCTAATACTCCAAAAAATTTAATTATGAGGTGCAACAATTAGTTTCGAGTCCTGTATCGCGTAAAACAAAATCAACTAAAGTTCAATTAGATATTTTGTTAAAAAGTAATGAGCCTATAATACAACAACGCCATAGATTACCATTTTCAGAGAAAAGATTGAAACTCAAATAGATGATTGTTTAGAACAAGGTAAAATAGAACAAAATTCTTCAGAATATTGTAGCTCAGTAGTAATCGTAAAGAAAAAAGACGGAACACCTCGTTTGTGCATAGATTATCGGAGATTAAATAAAGGAATTGTAAAAGATAGATTTCCCCTCCCATTGATTGAAGATATATTAGATAGATTGCAGAAGTCGTGTGTGTTTAGTACTATTGATCTCAAAAATGGATTTTTTCCATGTAGATATAAAGAAGGATAGTAGAAAATATACTTCATTTGTAACTCATGAAGGCCAGCACCACTTTCTTAAGGTTCCTTTTGGACTATGTAATTCTCCAGCCGTGCTTCAAAGATTTATTAATACTATTTTACGACCATTGAATTATGATGGTGTTGTTTTACCTTATATAGATGATATAATTATTTTGTCTTTCTCAACTGAAGAAGGAGTCGAATGGCTTGAAAAGGTCTTAAATCTTGAGAGCGAATAGGGGCTAGAAATATATTTTAGAAAATCTCATTTTTTGAAGAAGCGCATTGAATTTTTTGCCATGACATAAAATAAAGGAAACTCTTCCCATCTACTTTGAAAAATAAAGCTGTTCTTCATTTGCCTGAGCCACGTAATTTGAAACAGATTCATAGTTTTGTAGGATTGACTGGGTATTTCAGGAAAATTTATACCAAAATATTCCATAATTGCTAGACCATCTTTGGAAGAAAGATCGGAAATTTAAATTTGGTGAAGAGGAAAGAAACTCTTTGAATCAATTAAAAAGTTAACGATTTGGTCGCTAATAAAAGAACTCAGTTTGGAGCACATTTAGAACTGAAACCAATATATTTAGGAACGTACAGATTCACTAAAATTAAAGGAGGCAACACCTATGATGTAATCAAAGAAGGAAGTCATGAAGGACCTAACTGTACTACAACTTGTGCTGAATTTTTAAAATCCTGTTATAGTATGCCAAAACGAGGACGAGGACGTTATGCAAGTTAGAGTTAAAGTCGAATTGCTGAAGGATAGTCTGAAGTCGAACTGACTAAAATGAATGTAAAAGATAAACTGACTCATTTCTTTATTTCAGATCTAAGCCGATAAGAAGCTGAAAATAAAATTAGTTTCTTTTCAGAGAATTATCTGGCTTTGCTTGTTACCTTTCCTGTTTTTCTTTTTTATATACTTGCAGTGTCGTCTGGAGGGCCAGCCGATTTCAGGACGGCCGAACTGTGGTGGAGGAACCACTTAATAGCCGACGTCACTATTTCAAGTGCCCACTTGAGAAGGGGCTCGAGAAGCACAACAACTTCCCTTGTGAGCAAAGAAAAGTAAAAGACGCCTTAAGACGTTACATTTGATAGCAGCAAGACGACTCCTCCCCCATGACTTTTAACTTAATTATCATGAAGACGATTAATTGTAAACATTCCAAGATTGTATATATTCGTATTTGTAAATATATGTTAATTAAATATTAGGCAATATAAGAATTGTTAATTATTTAAATTACTTTTTGGCCATTCTCCCCCCATATATATATATATACATACATACATACATACATATATATATATATATATATATATATATATATATATATATATATATATATATATATATATATATATATATATATATATATATATATATATGTATATATATATATATATACATATATATATATATATATAGTTAAGTTTCGTCAAAAATTAATTAACTACAATTCAAATAATTTTACAAAACTAAGCAAATAATTTTTATATTTGAATAAAAGTCATTTTTACATTAATTATATTGTTACGGAAACATTTTGCATTTGAATATTTTCAATGTGTTACTTTTAAAATTCAAAACGGAAAAATGCTTTGTTTGAATATTGCAGTAAAACATTAAGTAAAATGCATATTTTTTAAAATGAGTTAGTTTTGAAAATATGAGCTAAAAATTAATTAAAATTTATATGTTAGCTAAATGTCAAAAGGTAAAACATAGACAATGTATTCAAGCTGTAATTTTTAAAATATTTGTGAGAATATGCATAGAATCAGTGAAATAATTATACATATATATTCACTCATTCTTAAAAATGGGTAATCTGAAATAGTAAAGGATAATTTTGTCACATTTTATATTCTATATTACAAAAAAAAAATAATAATGTATTTACAAAATGGTCTAGACTGATAACGCTAAAAATTTGAAGAATTTTTACGAATATTTTTAAAAGTAAATACTAGAGTACATTTAATTACGGAATGATTTGATGCTAAAGTACCTAAGATTTTTTTGTTTTTGAAAGAGCGTCAACTAATTTACTTGTCATATTTGTTTCTGTTTTTTGATACAATTTTTAAGAAATTTAATGTGCTCATTTAATATTGAACTTTAAAATCTTCTTTTTTCTTCACTTGGATTATATATTATTTTACAAAAACTATTTTCTTCTCTTCATTTTCAGTACTGTTAATGTTATAAGGTTAAAAAAATAACTGTTACAGTTTCATTCAACTAAAATGAAAGTGTGTGATATAGACATTCCTCAAAACTTAATAACTTGATTTATTTGCCAATTTTAATAATTGGTTATACAATTAATAAATTTGTTTTAATTTTCGTATAAATATTTTGATTGCTTAATTAAAATGTAAGTTGTTTTATACAAGTATATTTTTAAGCACTTTAAAAAATTTTACTTTTTACGTGAGTTAAAATTAAATAAATATTTAATAAAATATTCTTATTATATTCGAATTAAAAAATCCTGTAATTTTAGATTAAAACTTCATATAAAATTTCTGAGGTGCGCGATAAGGTGCATATTGGTTTTGCGACTGAATTCAATACATTATTCAAATTCTTCTAGTAATATACATGAAAAATATTAATAAGAATACTAATTCTCTCTAAAATTAAAATTAAATAATATTATTAACCGTAAATTGATTATGTAATAATTTTAAACATGCATTAAAATATTGGCAGTTTTTATTATTGATTTTGACACCACCTTGTCACTAATTCCCTGTTTTAGTCTGATTTAAGATATATTGATGGCCTCCAAGTGAATTTTTTTCGAGAAGATTTTTATGGACAGTGGGTTGTATCACAACTGGAAACATTTAGAAAACACCCAATCATCCATTCTGATAGACATTCAGTCGAAAATCAACGATCTCCCCTTGTTTAGCAGTAGGTGGATTTAAAACCGACCTACATTGCTTTGAAGAGCTGTGTCGTACCACTGGACTATTGTGAACCTGATAATTTTTGATTTAAAAATGTTCAACTTTATTAGTTTATCTAGAAGGAATTGTTTAATAGACGGTAATTATAAAGCATGTGAAACTAGGGATCGAGATGAACCCTAGTTTCAAATTAATTCCTAGTGTGTTGAGATCAAACCCTAAACGCGGAAGATTGTTGTCTGTCACTGTAGGGTGAAAGATCTAGGGTTTGAACTCAGTCCCAGTTGAACAATCGGAGAGAGAAGTTGTGTTTCTTCTTTCTACACTACAAGCACTGTTTCAGGTTACAAAAACAACAGAATTATAAGATAATAGTGTTGTGCACTATGTTCTCATTCATGGGCTGTTCATTGTTAAAATATTACTGAAGAGTATTTAATTCAAAATTTGAGAAATGGACATTCGGGCAATCATCTTTAGTCAGTAGCGAATTACACCATATCTACTCCTGTCTACATGATACACCCTGTCTACAATTATGGAAGAATTTCAACATTTTTGCTTCATTTGAAAGATAAGCAACAAGCTTTTTCTTAAATTCTAATTAAACGAGTCATTTCACAGTATCAGAAAACTAATAAATATGACTCGTTTGCAGAATCGACTTTTTCAAAACCTCGATACCATAAGGGGATGAGTCCATTAAGGAGTCAACCAGAATATCGACAATCTTCCTGCGTTTGGAAATTCATTTGAAAATACAATATCTGGAAAAATCCTGTAAATTACATCAATGATAAAGATTCAATTGAGCCAAATTAATACGAGGGTAACTCTGAAACCTTTGAGATACGCGCAGACGAGAATTTACAAAATAAAAATAAAGGTTTAATTTTAAAGTACAAAGTATTTAAACACAGAAGACGATTTTTTACTGACTTACTTCAACTTGTTTAGCGCGGAATAAATTTTAAACAGAAGAGAAAATGGAGTTGACGCGAGAACATTTTCGCGCTATAATTTTCTACGACTTCAAAGCAGGAGTAAATCAAGAAGAATGCGTTTAACGGTTGCAATTAGCATTGGGTGATAAATATCCAGCTCGTGTTACTGTATTCAGATGGTTTAGAGAATTTAAAAGAGGTCGCAATTTTCTTCAGGGTGAAGAACACACAGGAAGGCCGCCGTCGGTAGTAATACCGGATAATGTTTCTGCCATACGAAAAATGTTAATGGATGATAATCGCTGTACCTATCAAATGATACAGAAGGAAATTAACATTGGATCCGCAGCCATACACAAAATCATTCATGAAGAATTACATATGAAAAAAGTAGTTTGCCGTTGGGTTCACCATCATCTAACTGAGCATCAAAAAGAGGAGCGTGTCAGAATCAGTAAAGAAACTCTTAATATGCTGAATGATGGTGGCCACCGCATCATTTCTAAAATTGTAACAGGTGATGAAACGTACATACCGTTTTTTGACGTTACAACACGTCCAGAAAGCAAAGTATGGGTCTTTGAAGATGATCCCTCGCCGACAATGGTGAAAAAACAACGCGCACTGAAAAATGTGATGTATGCCGTTTTCTTCAGAAGTACGGGATGGGTCAAAGCCATCAAGCTGGAAGGACAGAAGACAGTAACAGCAAACTGGTATACCACTAAATGTCTTGCAGAAATTCTACAAGAACAGAATGTTAGGGGACTAATGCTTCACCATGACAATGCATCTTCACATACAGCCAGATTAACAGTTGAGTTTCTTAAACAAAAACAAATTAAAGTGATCGAACAGCCGCCGTATTCACCTGGTAATTCTTTAATCTAAAAAAGAACGTACGTGGACGTCATTTTCATTCAGAAGAAGAGATTGATATGGCTATAAATGCATTTTTTCATCTATTCGAAGAAATGAATGGCTTGAGGCATGTGGAAAATTCTCTGTGGAAAATTCTTCTACAAAAGTGCATTGATGCTGGAAGAGACTACTTTGAACGCACCTAAAATTTTGTAAGTATAACTTTAAAAACCTAGTTGTATCTCTAAAAGTTCAGAGTGACCCTCGTATTTGTGATGCGTTTTTAATTAATCTGCTTTGTAAGTGGTAAGAATATATCAGTTTTGTAGGTTAAATATTACTAGATAATTTAGAAGATTTTAACTATTAAATAATGCTAGCATAAATTGGAGAAATATGATTTTCATGTAATTTATTTCCAAGAAAATATTAGAAACATACTTTTAAATCAATATCAAAACTTATTATAAAATATTTTATAGTGATACACGATATGCATTTTATTTTTTCTATTAATTGATATCTTTTTTTGATACTATAACTTAGTTTGTCACTCTCCAAACTTGATAAATACAACTCAAATTATCTAATATTTAAGGATATCGTAAGATAAATACAGCAATACCTTGAAAAAATATTTTTAATTATCAATAACAATTTAATATAGTTTTAAATTTTAGTATTTGATTTGTCGTAATAATATTATGTATTCAATTTATAATATATTAAATAATATCACGCTTATAAATTTATTATGAATATATCTTGTAAACAGAAAAAGTTGTAGAAAATTTTAACTTTGGTAATTATTAATTTAAGCGAAAAGTTAGCAAAATTCGTACATATATATATATATATATATATATATATATATATATATATATATATATATATATATATATATATATATATATATATATATATATTTTTATATATTTGAATAGTAGAGTAGTACAGTTTCAATAAATAAACATATTGTTATCCGAATCTACTAAATACACACTAATAAAATATTACTAATTAGTGTGCGAACATAGAAGTATATATAATAATATTTCAATACACACAATTTTTTTTTAATTAGTATCATAGTTAGAAATAAGAGATAATTTTTTTAACATTAATCGAACGAAATTTATTTCGAATTATGTGATTGCATTTAAATTTATTAAAATGTGTTATTTAAAACTGAAAATGATTCATTAGAAAGAATGTAGAAGAATTTAAACTCTTAACTGCGTAAAACTCTCAAGTTGGTGACAGCATTTTAAATAAGTAATCTTCATTCGCGATTACATTATTTATTATAAATTGTAAAAAAAATTGCAAAAATGTGTATGCATTTGAATAAATGAATCTGTTTGAAAACATTTTTATCCGAAGTAGTAATCTGTATGTATGGGAGTATTTCATCTCCCGAATAAAATAGAAATTTTAGCTCTTTATTTGATAATGCTGGATTTTGGGGATAAAATACTTGAAAGGTAAGTAATTTTTTTACATTTTATAAAAGGAGAAGATTAAGCAAACAAATTTGTCACCCTTGTTTTGAAAAATTTAATACAAATCGTGATTAACATTTAAATGAATGATTTTTGATTAATCAATTCAATGTGTAAGAAGCATCTTTCTCTCTTTCAACCAATCACTTCTAAATTAAATACTAGAAGTAGGTAAACTTAATTTTAAGTAACGTTAAATACTGAAGTCTAATTCATTTTTAGTTTTTATGTTATTATTATTATTTTCTTTTGTGATTTAAAATATTTAATTTTGTCTCTTTGTTATTTGTCTTAAAATATTAATTTGTTTTCAAAAATATCATATTGTACTTTTGAAAACTGTATTTATTTTATTTTAAAATCACTTTATTAATTATTAATTAAATATCCTAAAACATTCCAAAAATATCAATTTAAAGGCTAGAAATTTGGATAATGTACTTTAAAATAAACATACTTCGAAAAGAGAATTATATATCGTTTTAGGTTATGTTTATGCTGTTAAAAACTTACTTAATAAGTGAGAGGATTTAATAAATGATAGCTGCCTTCACAGTATATTAATCATGTTCTGAATAAATAATGACAGGTGAATGATTTCATGTTTGACAAATAACAAAAGAAAGGACCTTCAAATATATACAACCTTAAATGTTTGGAAAAAGATTTTAATGTGTTTTAAGCAATTGAATATTTTAACTTAGTTTATTCATCCAAGTCGCTTATAAATAAATAAAATGAAATTCTTACAAATACAATCTGCTTAACACAATGTTAAAATTTACGAACATTCTCTTTTAAAGAATTCAATTTCTTTTCTATGTAAAACTCGCTTAATATAAACTCTCATCAGAAAACTACTAACCAAATGTAGTTTACTAATGATGCGCTGTTTTAAATATTTCTTAAATAAAATATTTGCTGAATTTATCTGTGCTGCATTCTCTCTCCCACTCATAGGCAAAGTTTTCGTTACTGTGATATAAACTACTGTATTCAAAGATAACGTATAGATACTGTGTTTCGATTAACATTAGAAATGGAGAGAATTCTTCTGAGAACATGGTTAACAAAAATATCGGATGAAACTTCGAATATAAATTCATATTATTTAAAGATAATAAGTGTTAACTTTTTTAAACGACGTAAATTAAACATAAATTAACTCTTTGTTATGCATTAACATGTGATAATGCAACTGTTTATAACGACTAAGTTATAAAATGAATATTTTCGTTTTCACATTAATGAAGACTAGGTAAACAGAACATTCGCAATTCAGATCGCAAAAGAAACAAATTCTTGAATAAAGAGTGAATAGTGTTCTATTTTAATGTAAAGGTAAGGACAGTTCGCACCTGATTTATTCATAACTATCAACATCAATTCTTTGCGGTAAATCAGAATTAAAGACGCGGTGACAGCGCTTATTCAACGCAACGGATCTGCAAATGTATGTCCAACAAATAGAAGTGAATGATGAATATTTCACAGCAGTGGTTCTCGCTGTTCAATGTCCTGCGCCAAATCGCAGGATTTCCTCGAGTATCAGAATGTCATTTTGGAAAACTCTGGCGAAAGGCCGGGTGATGGAATGGAAACAGAAATCATGAATTAATAAACAGACTTCTCGCAAAATGGCGCTTATTTAAGGAATAGAATTTAATTTCATACTGAAGTGAAATCATTGAGTAATTTGAAAGCATTGGATATTTGTCACTCAAATTTACAATTACATTGAAATGAAATTCTTTCATTTTTAGTTAAATAGTATAGGAACTCTATTTTAAATGTTTTAATTTAATATGCTGGTCCATTTTTAAAAGGAAATTTAGCATTACACAAAACTATTTAAATTTGAATATGTAAAATACATTCTAGTATTTTTTATTCAGGTTTTCAAAATGATTTAAAATTTAACATTACAAAAAATTTATTTTAGATCTTTAAACAAATTGAAATATTCTTATTTTTGTTGAAAAAAATTACTTAGTTGACTGTGAATTCTCAAAAATAGAAATCTAATTAATTCTTAAATTTGAAATCTTATTAAAAATAAATTGAAATACATCGTCAATACCTTTCAAAATTTGTTTATGAACTTTTCATATTAATTTAAATTCATGATAAATCTGAATTCATTTTATTATGCCAGGTAATTTTAATATTTTTAATAATCAAACATCGAAAATGGAAATCTGTCTAAAAAGAAATGCAAATATATCTTATATGCTTAATACTTTTAGTACTTATTTTAATTAAATTCTACAAGCCTCTATTTTAATGCACTTAATTTGCTTCTTTATACTTTTACTATTTTCCCATATTTCGCACAAATACAAAATAATAATAATAATTATTATTATTATTAGTACATAATTTTTATCAAAAAGTAACAAAATCAAAAACTTTCAGCATTAAAATTTTATTAAACAATAGACTTTATATTTGAAATGTTAGATTCAGTTACTGTTAATTCAATGAAAGAAATAAGCCTAAAAAGTAATTAATAAGCCTAAAATCCTTAAATCAATAAGCCTAAAAATATTTCAATTTCAATAAAATGTGCAGTTAAGAAATTAAATAATCTTTTCTTAATATTATTTAATGATATATTTTAGGCAACAAGTTAATTAAGAAATTACATGATAAAATTTTAAAACTCAGAAAATGGGAACTATTACTGAAACTTTTACTGCCCAGAAACAAATACATTTTCATCAGTGATAATATACTCTCGTCCTGGCAGAACAATTATCTCTTTGGCATGCTTTTTATAAATTTATGCACCAGTATCAGCTGAGTTGAATAGAATAGGAATAATTAACTTTTTCGCTTAAATGATATTATATTTCTCAAATTCGTGCATTTTTGGACTAATGTACTGAGGCTGAAAACCTTTTCAAGTTAAGGTGGATATTTGTACTTAAATTGGGGGACATGTTTTCAAAAAAATTTCATTATTTTATTAAAACAATAAATTAGTAAACTTTTGTCAAAAATTAAATATTTTTCAAAATTAAGAACTCAAAGTCATCAAATAAATTTAAGTATTCAAAAATAAAATGCTTTATTAAATTGGTGAGAGATCTGGAAAGTACGGTATTCAGAGAAGCAGTTGTACACATTGTTGGATATGTTGACTTATGATAGCAATGTGCGTCGGAAGTTATCCTGCTGATAAATAGCTTTACACATACCTTGAATGTAGGGGAGTATCACCGGCAGCAGCACATCGTAATACATAATCGATACACGTAACGTTAAGCTGTCATAGTGCTGTGAATACAAACTAGAGATGACCAGAAATCATATGTAATGGCGGCCCAAACCATGATGCCTTTTGTTCACCACTCATGTTTTGCAACGGGACATGGATGTTATGCTTTGATATATTTTTCTAATAAAACTTCTCTTATTGCTAATCATGTTTCTCAATTCATCTTAATAATAAATTCAAATTCTAAATAAGCTTACCTTGAGCAGGTTTTTAATTTCTTTATTAACATAGGACATACTTAAAACAGGACAAGACATGGAAAAAGAACAAAACATAGAACAAAAAACATCTACATCGCTCGGCGCAGAATCTTATTCTGTTTGTAAACAAAGATTTTCGTGCAGTGCGCCCTCTATAGACATATAGTTGCAACATCCTCCCCCCGATGAACTTCAAAAGTTCATCAAGAGTAGAGTCTAAATTAATACTAAGTTAATTCACAGATTTTCAAAACAATAAGACCAATACTTAATAATAATCATATAATAATACTATGTTCTAGTAATAATAGCATATGCCTTTGTAACAACATAATAATGTAAAAATCAATATATATATATTAGCTTTACATATTAATTTTTAAAGTTAATTTCAATATCAAAAATCAAACCTAAATAAAGATACATACATATACTGCTTACAGTAATTATAAAGCTACTCATTATTTCAGCAGCAATTCTACTACAATTCTGTAAAAGAAAAAGAAAATATAAAGTTAAACAATGCTACTAAATGTATCATAAAGTTCAATTTTCATAAAGTTCGATTGGATACAGCAACTGAATTGGACGTTTCAAATGAGTCCCAGACGGAAGTCTCACTGTACAGGATCGTGTCTTTCCATCTCTGCCAACATGAACGTCTGTGACGATACCACACTTCCACATAAGCTTTGGCACTTTATCCTCGTGAATTAGAACAATTGAGTCCTTCTTTATTAAAATAGGATTTTTCTTTCTCAAGGTGGATTGATGAGCAGACCTTAATTCCAAAAGATAGGATTTTTTCCATCTGTTCCAAAAGGCAGTCACTATTTTTTGTTGATGCTTATATTTTCTGGTGAGGACATCTTTCGTTGAAAGGGGTAGTACGGATTGTCCAGGAAGAGACAATATTCGTCTACCTATCAGGAAGTGAGCAGGCGTGAGAATCACTGACTCATTTTCTTCATCTATATAAGTTAGTGGTCTAGAGTTCAAAATGGCTTCAACTTCTACGACCGTGGTTTCAAGCTCCAAATAATTTAGAGATGTTTTTCCTAAAATTTTCTTGAGGAAGGTCTTCACAGAGCGAACAAGTCTCTCCCAAAATCCTCCCCACCAAGCTGCCTTTTCTACGATGTTTTTCCAAGTTATTCTTCGTTCACTAAAATAATTTCCGCATTCTTCTTTGTTTAAAGTTTCATTTAAAAGATTAAAATCTCTTTTCACTTTAATGAAAGTTTTCGCATTATCTGAATATATTGTTTTACATAGTCCTCGACGGGATATAAATTTTTTAAATGCTCTCAAAAATGACGGTACTGACATATCAGTTGTCAGCTCTAAATGTATAGCACGTGTTACTGCGCAAGTAAATAGCAAAATGTATGATTTCTTCGTTTCTGAATTTTCGAATATGTACAGAGGACCTAAATAATCTAATCCAGTTATTTCGAATGGAAATGCTTCCCTCACACGATCTGGGGGCAAACAAGACATCTCTTCAGTAGCAGGCTTCGCTCTGAATTTCCTACATAAATTGCACTTGAATATTAAAGATTTTACTCTTTGCCTGCCTTTAGGGATGAAAAACCTTTCTCTCATTTCTGATAGTGTCTCTGATAACCCAGCGTGCCCAGTGATTTCGTGACATCTGCGAATAATTAATTCAGTGAACTCGTCCTTACCAGGCAGCAACAAAGGATGTTTTTGTTCATAACTCAAGTCTGAAAACTGTAATCGCCCACCTATTCTAATCAGTCCATTATTATCAAGAAATGGTTTGTACAAGGCTATTTTTGAAGAAACTGGTAACTTTTGGTTAGAATTTAAACTTTTTATTTCTGTAGAAAATTCTTTCTCTTGAGTTCTTTTAATCCAGTAAATTTCGGAATCATTCAACTCTTCAACTGACAGTGGTCCTTTTTTATTCCCTTTATTTTTCAAGTTAAAAATAAATCTTTTGATCCACGCAGTAACTCTAAGTAATTTTGTAAAATTATTAATTTTACATATCTCCAATAAGTCCTTAGTATTTGACTCAATACAAATAGCTTGTAAAATTATGCATTTTTTCTTCTTCTTTTCCTCTTCAGCTATCTTCATTTCTGGGTCTGGATATGCTATAGGCCAATGGTTACGTTCCTCAGAAAGCCAATAAGGTCCATTGAACCATGCTCGATTTTCTTTCAACCTTAAAGAATTTTCACCTCTCGTTAAAACATCAGCAGGATTTTCTTCCCCTGGACAGTAGCTCCATGATGAGGGATCAGTGATGCCTTGAATTTCAATTATTCGGTTGCAAACAAATGGTTTCCATCTTTTAGCATCGCCTTTCACCCAATGAAGTACTATCGTAGAATCAGTCCAATAAAAGCAGTTATTTACTTCCAAATTAATTTTATGCAAGATATATTTCATTAACCTACAACCTATTACAGCACCCATTAACTCTAAACGCGGAAGAGTAATCTTTTTCAAGGGAACAACTCTAGATTTTGATGAAACAAATGTAGTTTTTATTTCATTATTCTCAATAAACCTAATATAAACGACAGCACCATAAGCTTTAATACTACTATCGCTGAAACAATGCAATTGAATGTCAGATATTCCCTTAATGCTGTTACTTTTAAAGTAATGTCTTTCGATTTGAATTTCCTTTAAATTAATTAAATCCTCACACCACCTTTTAAATCTTTTTGAATGTCTGATGGTAATGGTTTATCCCACTCATATCCAGTAATCCAGCATTCCTGAACAAGGATTTTACACGTAACAGTAAATGGATTAATAAATCCTATAGGATCATAGAGTTTACCAATTACTTTTAATATAAATCTCTTTGTAATTTCTTCATCTGGATTCAGTATGGTAACCTCTGGTACTGGAATCTTTAATGTATCTTTTCTACTATCCCAATAATATCCTAAGACCTTGCTACAATCTGCTAATGGCACCAGACCAGGGTTTTCTTCTTCGTCCCATTTCTGTTGTAAGGAAACACAGTTTGTTTTCCATTTTCTCATGTTAAAAACTAGCCTTTTGCAAAACCTTTTTCATGTCTTGTTTAATTTCTATGGCTTCTTTTTCACTGTCTGCACCACTTATTAAATCGTCAACATACATACAATTTTCAATTAAATCACTAACAACTGGATAATTATCTCTGAAACTTTCAGCATGATGCTTAAGTGTAGCTGCTAACAAAAATGGGCTACAAGTTGCTCCAAAAATAACTCGAGTCATTCTGAGAATTTTATATTCTTTTTCTAATTCCCCGTTTAACCAAAGAAATCTAACTGCATCTCGATCTTCAGGTGAAAGTAAGATCTGCAAAAACGCTTCTTCAATGTCCGCTGTAAACGCAATTCTATGTTGTCGAAAGTTAATTAATATTCCTAATAATTCTGGATTAAGATTTGGTCCAGCATCTAAGCATTCATTTAATGAAAGGGAATTTGTGGCATGAGCAGAGGCATCAAATACCACGCGGAGTTTTGTTGTAACCTTATCTTCTCTAAGTACTCCTTGATGTGGGAGATAAAATGATATTTTCTTGGGATTATCAGAAACGTCTTCTGCTATTTCTCTTTCAAGGTAACCATCGATAATTGTTTGGTATCTTTTGAAGAATTCTGGATTTCTCTTAAACTTCCTAGCTAAATTATTTAGTCTGTTAAAAGCTATTTCATAGTTGTCTTTCAACTCCTCAACCTTTTTATTAAAGGGTAGTTTAACTTGATAACGGTTATCTTTTAAACTAATGGATTTTTTAAACTGATTTAAAATTTCGTTTTCCTTATCAGTATTATCACTTTCGTTTTTAATTCCAATTGATTCAATTTCCCAAAATTTACGCAATATCATGTTAGATTCAACATCTAGATTGCTTCCTATTGTATGAACAGCTACTTTCATAACGTTAGCAGATTGCTGTGTGATCATCCTATTTGATGTAGCAACTGAACCATTAATCGTCCAGCCGAACATTGTTTGACATGCAACTAAAGTTCCTGACAATCTACGAACTTTACCAGTCACAATTTTCCAGTAATAATCACTGCCTATTAACAGAGAAAGCTGTAAATGCCGTTCATTGAAGCTTTGATCCGCTATTTTTATTCTGTTTTTCTTACACTGTATAATTATATCTTTTGCAGGTGCACTTATATGAGCATTGCTAATATTCGGTGTTTCTAAAGCTTCGATAACTAAATGTTTTCGCATAAAGGGACAATTTATTTCAACTCTCACTTTATTTCTTTTTTCTATAACTGGTTCAGTAGAACCAAACGTATAAATTTTTAACTCTTCTTGTCCTACTATTTTTAAATTTAACTCTTTAGAAACCCGCTCAAGGATAAAAGATCGGCAACTACCATTATCTATCAAACATCGAAATTTCTTATTTCTATTATTTCCTACAATATTTACAGTTGCGGTTTGCAAATAAATATTATTAATTGTGTCCTCTTCTGAAACAGAAGTGACAGCAGTATCCGATTTCACATCAATTTTATTAATATATTCATGTAATAAACTATTATGTTTCCCCTTACAACTATTACATCGCATTTTCGAAAAACAGTTATACGCAGTGTGGTTTCGTTTAAAACATAAAAAACATTTCCCCTTCTGTTTTAAGGCGTTTTTCCTCTCGAGAATAGACTTAAGACATTCTTTACTAGTATGTTTATTTGGAGTGTCACTCTCGCAAAATTCGCATTCCCCTCCTTTTCTGCGGTTCCGACATTTAACGCCAGCGCCGTCGCATTTTGTTGTTTGTATTTTTGTGTGGGGTGAAAAGAATTATGACCTTTCGCTGCGAAATACTTCGGGTATCCCTTTGAGTGCGACTGGTCTTTCACTTCATTCGTATCACGAAATAAAATTGTTTTTTCCCTATTTTCGATTTCATTTCTCAAAAATTCTAAAAGTTTTAAACAATCCCAATCATCATTTTTATTATATCTATTGTATTCTAAAACTATATTTTCTGGCAACAATTTTAATAAGATAGGAAATAACAGGCTACCATAATTATTCAATTGTATTCCAGCGGCTTCAAGTGAGCGAACTTGAACATAACATGTATCGCACAGCTGGCGTAATTCTTTCAACTGGCCGCATGATTTTACAGGACGCATATTTAACAACACATTTATATGAGCTCTAACAATGATATCTTTTTGCCCATATCTTTTCTTTAGTAACTCTACAGCAGTATAATAATTATTTTCTGTTAAAGTCAAACCCTGAATCGAAACTAAAGCTTCACCTTTCAAAAACGATTTTAAGTAGCTAAATTTATCCGTATTTGACAAATTTTTATTTTCATGTATCGATCCCTCAAACTGACTCCAAAATTCTTGCCAATTTTCGTATTTACCATAAAATGGTTCTATAGTTAATTTTGGTAGTCTTACATTAATTTCGTTTTTCGATGTTACGGGTACATTAGCTACTCCTAATAGTTTCGGTTCCGATTTCAAATAAGTATTTATTTTCGATTTAGTAGAAATTATCTTTTCTCTAATTTCCTGACTCGAAATTATTTCCGATTCTAGCAGATCTAAATCATTGATATAATTTTCAATTTCTAGGTCTAATTCATAAATTAGCTCTGACTTTTCGCATAATTGTTGTAAAAGTTCGTTTAGAGTCGCTTTATCAACAATTTCTAATTCCAGCTGCTCATTAACCTTATTTAATATTCTTGTTAACAAACCTCTAATTGTTGAGCGTTTTCTTTTCAATTTATCAAGATTCAAAGCAACCGCTGTTTCGTTCGAATCGACCGACATATTTAATTTCAAATATATTGAGCAAACAATAAAATAATTAAATATATTTTCATACAAGCCAAAAAACAAATAATGAAATCAAATACTGCTGTATTCTGTTATTTATTTACATTAAATACAAAATAAAAATCATAATCTAAATTCTAAAGGCTAGTTTCCCGGGTTTCGGCACCATGATATATTTTTCTAATAAAACTTCTCTTATTGCTAATCATGTTTCTCAATTCATCTTAATAATAAATTCAAATTCTAAATAAGCTTACCTTGAGCAGGTTTTTAATTTCTTTATTAACATAGGACATACTTAAAACAGGACAAGACATGGAAAAAGAACAAAACATAGAACAAAAAACATCTACATCGCTCGGCGCAGAATCTTATTCTGTTTGTAAACAAAGATTTTCGTGCAGTGCGCCCTCTATAGACATATAGTTGCAACATGCTTATTGCCTTCTGTATGTATATCTCTTTGGGTAGATGCTTAAGCGTTTTTCGGGATTCATTCTTGATGTCGTTTGATTGCAGCCCTCTGTCAATAAAATTTCTTCCTGTTGACAATTCCACGTAGGCGTTAAAATGCTTTTCATTAGCCTTAGACTATCCACAGTCTCATGACAAAGACTCATTACTGAACACCACAGAGACATTCACTTAAGCCCTTAGAGCTCCAGTGGTACAGCAGCTTCACGCCGTTTCCCGTTAAGCTCAGCAAAGGGAAGTATTATTTGCCGCGGGCAGTGATTGTAAGTGTGACCACGTTCTCCTTCACGATGTATGTGACGTGCCCACGTTAATATGTGACGTCCATAGTACTCTGCTGGTGTGGTGTGTAAGCGGGGAGGTGGGTGTGATTTCGTCATCTACAGTAGTTCAAAATGACGAAGCACTTGGTGATGAACGCGTATTTTAAACCCGTTAAACTAAAGGTACAGTCCAGGGCTTTGTTTATATTTATGTCCTTCACTGTAAACTCTTCAACATCTTTCAGTTCTCCGATCTGAAGTTGAAGTCAGCCTTCATAATTATCGATATATCTTGAAGCTTATTTCGCCCAGTCATCATGAAACTATTCTCAGCATATATGAGCTCAACTACATAACTCAGTGAGAAATATGTCAGTATAAGCGAAAGATTCTCGCAAACACAATATTTTTCTCCAATTTATTTAATTTAACTGTGATATCATAAATAGAGTTAATTTATAAAGTGGATAGTCATAAAAAGTTTAAAAAATTAAAATTAATTTGCTATAAAAATAACCAGTTTAAAATAAAAAATTTCTTTTATTACTAATAAATATATATGCTTTTCTTGAACAAAACGGAATATTACTTTAATTTTCTACAGTTGAGCTTAGCACAATACTTAAACGATTTCTTTTCATTTTTTCGATTCAAAAATACGAAGTCTTTAATTACTGACTACTTAAAATCAGAAATTGGAATGAAAATAACTTAAAAATGTTATCCTCAAAAATAGTTTTAGATAAATTCAAGAAATGAAAGGGTTAGTAAAATTAACTATAAAACACATATAATCTAAATAATGGATGAGACAGAACGTTAAATTTTTTCTCAATTTAAAATCTTGATTTTCGAATTCTGAATACAATGTTGCGGTAGTAAAATTATTTATTCATAAACTTGCTTTTAACTGACTGTAATTTGAATTGAGTTTTTAAAAATTCGGGAGAGTTAGTTGTGCTACATTTCATTTTCTGCAACAGAAAAAGAGTTAAAATGTTCTCGAAATATTTATGTCTGGAAAGATGGAATTTTAATGAGTATAAGTTCGTTCTTTATTCTGAGTTGCAAAAGCTTCTTTTTATAAAATCTTGAATAATATAACATCTTGTTCTTGAAATGTTTCCTTTAATTTAAACGAATATTGTAGAGATATTAAAATTGACGTTGTGCTTTTCAACACATTTTATACTCTTCTATGCATTATTTGTAAATATTGTTTATTTTTCACTGACGCAAAAAATACAAAATAAATAAACAAGAAATACAAATACATTACCTCTAAATAATTAAAAATATCATAAAAGGAATTGTATAAAATAAAAACGAAACTTAAAAATTATATTATTTTGTAATCAATTAACTGTATCTTCTGTTGTTGTTCAGATATAACAGAGCATAAGATCTCTATATATCTTAATAGAGGGGATAATTTTTTAATATGTGAATATTAATATTATGTTAGTATATAATGTTAATATTTTTGCATGAAATTTATAAAACGATTTGCAAATTTGGATGTCTTAAATCCATGAGATTTTCCATATGTAAAACTACAATTTAGATAATTGCATGCTTGAGAAAATTCACTATTTAATAAATAAATATAATTTGATTTAAAGAGATAAATGTTTCTATTTGAAAGGATTCCTTATTTGATTCATCATATTCCAAATGTAATATTTCTTGTATAATATATTTCAAGAAAAATCTTTTATATAAATTTAAAATTCTACAATAAAAACTATTAATATTTACCGAACTTTCTTCAGAAATTAAAGATAATAAATATATAATATTTTTAATATAAATGTTAAATAAAAACATATTTGAATATTGTCATTTTGGGTTACAATGATATAAGTAAAAAATTGTTAATTTTTTTAAATTATAGCATTAGTTAACATTTATATTAAAACCTTGCTTAATATATTTTGCGGCAATTTCATATACTTTTCACATGATGTATATTACATCCTTTTGTGTCTCCAATTTATTTAATTTTCACCATCGAAGTGAAGAGAGCCATCATGTTATGGGAAACGTCACTCTGCATGCTTGAAAAATATATATCTTAATAAAGTTAATCTGCGGTTGTGTGTGTGCTCCAATTTATTCGATATCGAGGTTATTTGTATAATTCGTAAGTGTTTCAAAGGAGAAAATTATGTAATTTATAATGTCTATATTCTGTAACTGAATGAAGTACTGTGGTACATACTACTGTTTACTCTATGATTTTATATAAAAGGTCGATTTAATTGCTAATATCAATTGCAGTGATTTTGCTTACATTATAATTCAACAGGAATTATTAAAAAATCCCCACACTGTTTCAATGTTTTCTGGTAAATAAAAGTGTTTTATATAAATTGAAAATTTCTCGCATTGAATTCCATTTACTAAATATGAACCGACAAGGCTAAGTATGATTATATTCGGGCCCTCTTACATAATTGTTAAAAACAATCTAAAATGTTTTTGATATTCATAAGCACTTATTATTCTATGTTTGAGTTTCACAAAAGCGTTTATAGGTCAGCGTTGGCCTGGTTTCAACATTGTATATGTAACCATCGAGACATATATTAGCAACAAACAAAACCTAGTGTGCATTAAAAATGCAGGACCGTGGCGGCCTGGTTAGCTAGGGCGTCGTTCTCATTATCGAAAGCTGGTGAGCTTGAATTACCGACTTAAGCGAATATCTGTCACGTTCGCTAAAGATAGCTGGCGTACGTTGAAACCAGGAAATAATCGCAATGTCCTTCAAGCGAAACGATACCTCTTGGGTTGGCAGGTCAATATTAGAAGCTTTCTGCTTGTTCCCTGCTTCAAAAACACGAAGACCCTACCCGACTGCTTCATCTAGCTCATAGGCTCCCAAAGTGGTCCCCCAGGGGTCCATCGGAGACCACACGGGGGTCCACCTAGATGTGAAAAGAAAACAGGGGTTCACAAGTTGTAAGTGGGGTCAACGAAAGATTTTCTGGTTTTCATAATAAAGAACAAACATTTTGGCTTGGATTTACCAATCAACGTAGGCAGGTAGCATCATTCACTAGGTAGGTACACAAAAATATTCGAGATTCAGTTCAAACACAGGATTGAATAGAACAATAGTACAAGAGTGTACACCACATGTCGAGACTTGCAAAGTGCCGCCCGTGCGACGTCTCATTAAAAGGATGACTATCTTTTATTGTTGATTTACATTTCAGAGTTCATTGTTGATTTTTGTCAATTGTTGATTGTTTGTAATATTGTTTATAATTTTTTGTATAACCACAAGTATTATTTTTAATATGTAGGACACAAGAAAATGTGCTGCTTTTTTTCTTAACACCCTCAATTTAGGGTGATAATTTTTACAGCGAGAGCAAAACTGTTTTGGGAATATGGTACAAATGCAGCAGCAGGGGGTCTAGCGAAAATAGTAAAACTTTTAAAGTGGTCCACGAGAAAAAAAGTTTGGGAATCCATGATCTAGCTGGTAGAGCCCAATTCAGGGCTAGGTAGAAAGAAGCATGTTTATACAACAGCACAAAAAGGCGTTTTTACTATATTTTATATTTTTTTATGTACCACAATGCTGTCAGAGTAAATTTAATTAACTTTAAAATAATTTTAAAAAAATATGCGATTTTATTTTGCATACACTCGAAATCGAAGTGCAAATAGAAGTCTTCGATATCTAGTTGGGGATATTTTATTTTCAATAAAGCCTGGAATAAATGTATCATGGAAGAAGTTTTGATGTTTTTTAGCCTATCTATCACATAACTATATTCGAAATGAAAAAAATATTTAATTTTTGTTTCCAATATATTAGGTGATGTTATATCTAGTAACCTATTTTTGCTCATGAAGTCTAAACTTACTAAAGAGTTATTAATCAAATCGATTATGTAGTTAATATTTCGCTTGTTTTTATAGCGGAAAAATGTTTGCCTTAATAGTACATCAGTAGTTATAAAATACTTTTACTCTCCTAGGATAAAATTAGTATAAGATCCGTCTATGCTTTAAACCTGTAATTAATATACATTTAATTCTGAATTTTTAACTAGTATTAAGCAAATTAAATATGATAATAAGTAATTTCAAAGTAATTAGTATCTCCAGAATTATTGTTTTAATCTTCACATGTGAAAAAATCAGTGATGACATCTAATGAAATGTGACTTAGCTTTTATGTAAAAGCTTTAGATGTTTCTCGGATACATCATTTATTTTTGATATTTTCTAATTGATAATTCACGCTCAAAACAAAATTTCTGCCAGAATAATTGTTTTTGTCAGCATAAGGACAGAGTAGTCTGGGGTAATTACACGTGACGCACATATTTCAACAACTGTCGTTTGGAAACCTGAGTGCATCGACGTCCACATGCACGTGCTTAATATACGATGAGAATATTGAGGATTGGCCTTTGAG
>CM075857.1:13399175-13824175 GCA_037975125.1 Latrodectus hesperus | reverse complement strand
AAAACTACTTTAAATTAACTGAAAAGTATGTCTTCCGATTTTGTTTTCAAAAAAGCGATTATCAGTACATGAATATTTGACAAGAATATAAATTTATATAAACCACAGTCGTAAATTTAAAATATTGCTTAACGAAGTTTTTGTCTTTATATTTTATGTATATCATGGCAGAGTCATTTATTAATATATATATATATATAAAAATTTAATATTCAAATTATTAGTTCTTTTTAGCACTTAATTTACATAATACTCATATTTTCTTAAGTTATTGATAATTTAAAAGTACTTTAGGTGAACTAGGCAATTTAATTTAAAGTTTCTAATAAGACTGGTTACAAAATCTCTATCTTTAATAAGAAAATAATATATATATATATATATATATATATATATATATATATATATATATATATATATATATATATATATATATATATATATATATATATATATATATATATATATATATATATATATATATATATATATATATATATATATATATATATATATATATATATATATATATATTTGACAGAAATATTTTTTTAATTACAAAATTTAATTTACTAAAGTTTGCTTTAATATAATAATCCTTCTTTATTTTTCTATTTTTAATGCCATTTTGACACAAATGCAGTGTTGCCATGCACTGCTGAATCCTAATCCTTATTTTCAGATTTAGTGGAATATTTAACTGCATAACTTACATTTAACTCAAAGCATTAAATTAGAGATTTATACAAAAAAAGAGTCTTTATTTGTATAACTAAGGAAATTTATTCTACAAATTTTCAAAAATTGTGAATAAGAATAGTGAGTTTTTTAGCATATTAAATATATTAGATACAAATTATATATTAGGCTTCTTATTAACATTAACAAACAAAAAAGTGACTAAATATATCATAATAGAAATAAATATGTAAATATGTAAATTACAAATTATTCAGAAATAACTTATATGGCAATACATTGAATTAGTAATATCAAATAAAAATTTTATAACAGGAAAAATGAAAACATTTAAAAAAAATTGTTCCGAAAATATTATTCAATTAAAAATTTATTGAATTTTTCTTAAGAATCGATTTTTTTACATTTTGCCAGAATAAAGTTGTAAATCATCATTATTATATTCTTGATTATATGGCATTTATTTTGCCAGATAACTTATTTAAACGTAACACAGATTTTTAGATTTAAATAACAATTTATGAATTGGAGTTATAAATTGATGATACTTTTTGTTTCATGGATTTCATGGACTTTAAATAAAGATCCACCATCTCGCCCATCTGCATTGGCTCAATGACTCGCCCATTTGCTTGAAAATATACAATTTAATGGCCAAAAGCTATCGAAAACTGAAATTTGCACCAATGCCATGGAATTATTGAACCAGAACAAAATGCTTCTCAATATTTTTATATGTTGAAGATTTTCTCAAGTACTGTTATTGAATATCAGACAAACGGATATTATTTCATGATATATCCCATTTTCTATGAAAACCATGCTTAAAATGCAACAAATTCAGCTCGATTTTTCAAAATAGTCCCATTTGTATTAGTAAACTGAATTTCAAAGAGTACGAAAGTCTAATTAGTCTGGCACTAATTTCACACTGTTATTTTGTAAAATTATTCATGCACTTGTCTTCGCATTTTATTTCAATATTTGCTGGAATTTCTGAAATAGCTCAAATTTACGAGGAAATTATTCCATAGAATTCCTATACAAATGTCTGAGTCTCTCAAACGATAACAGAGATAACGTAACTATCACGTAATCATTAGGTAATGATATAGTTAAAATAGTTAAATTCCACAATTCATTTTAATGCAATTATGAATTTTAAATGCAATCGTTTTAAATCTCGTTATTGATCCACATACTGATTAATGGTATGCTCTTAAAATATATTAATTATACCAGTGTAGATTGTATACTCAGTCAAAATACTGGAAATTTAAATATTTTATTTGATTCTCAATAATTTGTTTAATTTAACCTTATTGATCAAAATCAAAAAATAATAAACCATGTATAATTCAGAATCAAGAATAAATTAATTTTAAATTTATTTTATCCTATTTTAAAACCACAAAAAGTATTTGTACTAAGTAAATGTTTTAAACATAACGGTTTAGCAAAGTGCATCATCTAACAAAAGAAAGCTGCATAAAACCAGTGAACATGCTATGGTTAGTATTAACAATTTTCTTTCATGACACAGTTTTATGTGAATTGAAACACATTGAGAATATTCAACATTTTAATAAAATTCCCGATAAAAATATAAATTTCGAAATTTTTGTAAAATATTTTATTACTTTTCAGTTGATGTTCCAAATATGAAGGCCTCCTTCTAGATTGTTTTTATGATACTTTTTTTCTTGGAATGCATTTTTTATCCATTATTTAAAAATTTTCAAGAAAAATTTTCGATGATTTTACTTTTTTCTTTAATTTAGTTAGAAAGAGTAAAGTAGTCCTTTTACAAATTCATTCAGATATACTTGTTTTCATAAAACAAATTAGGAACACGTAAAAATGGCAGGGGATATTATTATGCTTTAAAAATAAGTTATTAACATTTATTCTATTTTAAAGCATACGATCATTATTTTTGCTGTTGTATTTATAACAGCAGCTTTACGATAAAATGGCAATTAATGGGCATGTATGATTTTTTTATGCATTTTTATATAGTAATGCGTACAATATACATAAATAAATACCTCATAAATTCACACACACACACACACACACATATATATACATATATACATATTATATGTCGATCATAATACTGTGCTTTGACTCAGTTTTAGAAGAAGTAGAAATAATAGACAATATACCCAAAGAGGCAATTCTAGTGAGAAAAGATAATTTCTGACAAACAATACGAGGTGAAGTCTGAACATTGCATCTTTTTCTTGGAATCTTCTACTAGAATCACTTGAATTTTATTTTTTTATTATTTTCTTATAAAAAGTCATTGAAGTTAACAATGTGAAATCTTGCATTCATTAAATTGCATTTATAAAGGAGATTACTCAAGAAAATTTCTATATGCATGTATGCACATATATACTTTTGTTGTGGAAGATTTTAAAATTAAGGTATAATCAAAAATCAATAAATTTTTAATTTTAAAACGCATGAAACGATTTTTCATTTGTCATGGTGGAGTATAGATATTTGTATGAGAAATCAAACGTTCTAAGCCAGCGTATTAATAGAAGTCTGAGTAAATCTACAAGCGTTTTGTGAAAACAAATGCTCTACTTGCAGATTTTAATATATGGGGCCAGTATCATACTGCAAGAGTGATTTCGATGCGTGTGTAACTTGTTTCTAACATCTCGTGCTGTCTCCATCTAAGACTCGAGATGATTTGATCCCAGCTCTTGCTGCTGAAAAATATGAGATTGGTATTCAGCTTAAAAGAGTGATGAGTATTGCAATATTCTCCTAATGATTGACCTATTCATTCAGCCTGCATGCGGTAGAAACTAAGCAATCGCCTAGTTAAGATTATAGAGACGATAATCAGAAATCATTATGAAATATATTTTTGATATGAAAAGATTTTACGGGAAGCAAATAATTAGTGTCTGCTAAAAGAAATCTTTTCTAGTAAGAAATCATCTATGATTGTATATTTCCTTCATAAAAAGTCTTTATGGTAGATAAATAAGAAGTATCTTATTAGTAGCCTTTAGTTTATAGGAAGTAAATATCACAAGAGAAGACTTCTTCCTTGAAGAATTCTCTTCTTGTTCTTTTAAATTTAGGTATTCATCACGAGGAAGAATTTTCTCTAGTTGTATATTAAAATATTTTGCGATTTAAAGAGGAAAAAGCAATGCAATAATTTTTGTAGCTTAGCCATAGCTTCTCAATTTGATCTCAATATTTCTTTAATAATTGTTTTACTTATTCTATTTGCATGTCTATCAGGAGAAATATGTGATTTTCGTGTTTCCTCACTTGAGTCATTTTATCACAAAATATTTTCTTCTTACCTTATGACTATGACTTGAAATTATTACAAGAATGCGAACAAGTATACGAAGTTTACAGAATTTTCTGTTAATGACTCTTAAATTTATGTAAACTGTAAAATAAGGAGCTTGAATTTATGTACATAAAAATACACGAGACTTTAAGACAAAATTTCCCATGTTCAACCCTAAAATTTCTTATGAGTGAATAAAAAGGCATTCCTGAATAACGCGATATAGATTATGGCATTCTGCTTCTGCATATACATGAGTGGGATTTTGGTATCTGATTGTTTTTTATATTTCATCCTTTTCAAATTCTATTTGAAAGCCTAATAGACTGTAGATACTTAAAATGTCTTCAGTAGTTTTCAGCCGTTATATGGAAGGCTGCAGCGGTCTGGTTGGTTAGAATGTCACTCTCAATACAGGAAGGTATTAAGCTCAGATATATTATCTTAACCCAGTTTCGTTATATTCTCTAACAACGGCAAAATAGGCAGTGGTTGCTAGATCTTCCAAATACTATCTATGGTCCCTGCTTTCAAATTACTCCCTCTAACCGTACTTCCATCTAAAAGTAGAGCTTAACTCTGGATTAGATATAGAGAAGTATGCACAGCACTCTAAGTGATGACGAAAACTACATTTTAATTAAAAATGCTGTAATTGGAGATACTATAGCGAAATAATCTTTCATGTTTCATAAATCGATAAAATTATATAATACATGTGTTTATAATTCAAAAAATATTTTTTGGTAGATTTTTAAGTAAATCAACACATAATACTATTGGAGTTAACTTTTATTATTTTATAATCATCAACAATAAAGTAATTTTTATTTAAAGTTACTTCTTCCTAATGGAGCCTTACAACTTCGACTAACCTAAGAAACGGGTAACTTTATTTCTCAGACGAAGTCTGCATTAGTTTTTTTACAACCCTTATTTTTTCGATAACATTTCAAATTCAAATCTCACGCGGAGCAATTCTCCGCTACCTTTTATGGAAAGAGTTGGAAAGATAGCGTTTATACGACTCAGCAAGCACAGTCGTCGAATCTTCCCGTAAAAGTATACTTTCGAGAGAAGCTCTTTGGAACATTTCTTGAACTGAAAGATATTTGGAAGATTTTTAAGGTGTATAGTATATATCTTCGAACATATAGAGCTTGGGTTTATCACATTTTGATGTGGAACTTTTTACTAAAAGCTTCCCCCAATAACTGCAAGAATTTATAAATATCCATCAAATTTAGAATAAGTAAACATAAAAGCTAAATTATGTTATTTAAATTATAATGTTGGCTTAAAATACATAATCAGAAAGGAAGAATTACCTAATCTAATCTAAAAGAACATAAAAATGAATATCCTTAACATAATGTAAGGAAAAATAGAGAAAAGAACATTTTTCCCATTTGCCATGCTGCATTTTTTATTATGTAATAGAACTTCTTAATATTTATATGTTGTTATTACTACTACATTATTAATTAGCACATAGCGATAAACTGTAATTATTCAAACGTGTTATAGATTTTTAATAACCAGCAAAATACTCCTCTATGTACCCAATGAAATATTATCAATTGATACAATTTTAGATAATACTTTCAATTTGGAGTGTGTAATATCACTAGAATAAAAATATAATTGGACTCTTATTTTACTTCCATGACTTAAAGCCTGTTGAGGATTTTTAAGATTTCTTTTGCAGCTTACAAAAGCACATAATTTACTTAAAAAATGATGTAATTATTTTTTTAAAAACTTAACTTTATTTTATTTTACTAGAATTGATAAGTCCCTGTAAAGATTTCTTTGGTACTTTAGATGATTGTTATATACAATATAAAGTTGTTTCTGTAATTTTTTTATTACAACGTGATATGCAATATGAATAAAATAATTTAGCATGTCGGTATATATACATGGATGTAATGTATAAAAAGCATAAGGAACTAATATTTTTTTACAGAAAAACTAATTTCTTATTTCATATTTTATTACAAATTTAATTTTATAATACTTATTGCAATTTTGATATGAAGAATTCCTTCAGAAAAACAACTAATTTTTTATATAAGAATTTCAAAAAGTAAAACATATTTACGATGTAAATACTAGTAAATTTACAGGATAAGCAGAAATTCAATTTTTATGTCATTGTATTTAATGATATGAAACCTAACAAGTCATATATAATGAGAAACAAAACCAACTTGTGTTATCTTAACTACTTTTATTTCCTTTTGCGTGCATCGACGAAAACTAATTATCCTTACGATCATTAAATTGAAGTCCATTACTGCTGGAAAGAGGAAACGCCTTTGAGGATGAACGTTGATGGTTTTGGATAAGAATGTCCACATATTTATACACTCTTTCTCGTGCATAAACATTCAGAACATGTGAAGAGGATAAAATTAGAGCCAAGATGGAGGTATTCCGTGAGTGCTGGCCACGGAGTTATAATGGCTTTTAAGCTTCTAAACACATAAAACTATGATTTTCACAATTACACAGAATTTATTATCATAGATACAGATATTATCAATCACAGTATATTGCTTTAATTTCGCTCTTTATTGTATTTCGAAGTGAAATTCCTTATCTTCCCTATTTCATAAATCATTATTCACATTAAATTTGATTTTAAATGATATTGCGACGTCGCTTCCTATGACTGAGAAAAATTTATTTAATTTTTTGTAGTTAATATTTTTAATGTAAGGGGTCTTCTGCTTAGTCCCTGGTTCTAAGTTACGAACTTTGGGAGTCACGATGGTATGCCCACTGCACGCCTCACTAAGTACTGGCGCCGCCATTTCTGTCCTTTGCGCCAGAAGAAGGGAATAAAATAAATACCTTGTCATTATAGTTTATCTAGTCATTTGAAATTTAAAAAAAATATTTGCAGTGGAAATTGCTATTTTATATCAGTTAAGTTGAGAGTTTTTTTGAATTTTTTTGTAGAACAGTTGTAATCTGCTAATCAAAAACATGTTTCTGATAAACCATATAGCTAATAAGTTTATCTCTTGAATCAGACGAAAGGAACTACACATGTTAAATGTTCGATAAGGTTCAAATCCTTTATATAGGTGTACTGTGAGGAATGTCCTTCAACTCATGTACCAACTTTGTAACATGCTAATAACATGACAGTGTTTTAACATCGCAAATTTAAAAGCTTATTTTATTGTTATATTTAATATACGTTACTTCCTTAAGAATTCTCAAACTAAAAGAATGCTTGCACGTTAAAATTTTGCAACAAGTAAAAGCTCTCCCTTCGTGTTACTTTGAAGTTTGGAAAAGAATGAGCTTAATTATTGTCACAATTTTGTAACTCACAGCAATTTCTAATTCATCAGGGAATTAAAGTGTGTGTTAAGAGATTCACAAGCCAAACAAAATGAGTAATCCAAGAAAATTATAGCAGTGAACTTTCTTCTATTCTGTCTTTATTTTTACTAATAGTTATTTATTCAATAGTAATAAAAACTAATACCTTATTTCATTTTATTTCTGAATTTATTGTTTTTATTTATGATTACAAATTATCAATTTGGTTGTGACTTGTAAGATTATTGAAGAATTGTTTCGAAATATTGTATAAAATTATGGATATAGAAAATTCTATTCTGTAAATTTGGTTTTTCTTTACTAAATTCCATTTATATTTTCCTCATAATTTCTTTCTCAGAATATCTTAAATGTTATGCTCTATATTCTAATCGATGTTTTAGATAGTTGTTTTTTCAAATAAAACTACTATTAGTTTCAAATACTAAAGTTAGTTTCAAAATCAAAGTGATTTTAATTGTAATTGAATTTAAAGTTTTGATTATTTTGCTATCCCTAATCTGTGATACTCATAATTATAATAAATATTTCATCGTGGAATCCTTGTGCATATACCCAACCTTAGTGAAGAATCATGAAATACAGCATATTTCGAAATTAATATTTATATTTGATAGGTAATAAATGAGCAATTTTATTTATATTTTTCTTCTGCAAACTGCAAGATTATAATTTATATTTTAGTAAAATTAACTATATTTCTCTTTTTAAAAGCAATACTCTAAAATGTAAATACATTTCATTTTTATAATACATTAAAATATTAGTTAATTTTCATTTTAAATGAATTTAAGTAAAATTTCCAGAAACGATGCATGTTTAGCATGCTAAAATTTAATTCAACACTCAATTGCTAAAACTCAAAACTCAACATATGATTATATTCTTACAAATATTTTTATCATAAGTGCTTAGGATCATAAATATTTATATCATAAATAGTTTTAACATGTGTTCAAAGGCAATATATTCAATCTTAATTTTTACCAAAAAAGCAATCTTAATTTTTACCAAAAAAGCTGGGATATGTTACTTATCAGAAGTCGCGCAGAAATAAGATTTCCCATGCATATGAAGATATACTTCATGTTTAAGGAAGCATCTGTTCAATAAGTGGTGAAGTGTCAGAAAAAAACTATAAAAAGTCACATACTCTTAACCTAGAATGGAACCACCTATGATGAGTTGAAGCATGTGTGTAAATGTAGTTGATTGTGATGCCTGAAATATTTAAATTCAGCCAAGAATATGTCCTATTTTTTAATAATTTATTAAATTGTAGAAATGTTTTCATATTATTGTTTATAACAACATTCTATGGTAATACACTGTAGTTAAATATGCACTCAGTTTCAATTGTTAAACAACTAATGAAAAATGTCAAGATTCCAACAGAATTTCATTTGGAAAATTTATGTTTTACTGCAGAAGTACATGTATGAAACTATCTTGTATAATCACTTATTATTGCTTTGGTGTCGAAAATCATGCAAATGAAGAAGTTGTACACGAATCCATCATTATTTGGAATTGCAGAAGTTGCATGTTAGGGAACAAGAAATAATATCTTGAAAACTGTGTGGTAAAACTTTTTTTTCAGAACAGACACATTTCTATGTCTTTCAAATGCTAAAGTTAAGATTCTAAATGCTTACATGATTTTCAGAACATTGTGAGAAGTAATTATTTGATATATCTGGCGTTGAGTACAAAGAAGCCGGGCAATTACCTATGCATAATTATCGATTTGTTCAGAAGTTACAAACCTTGAGAACAATTTACGCAGTCATTTTTTAGTACTCCGATTTAAACGGCGTCAATATCATCACTGATTTACTAAAATTTAGAATGTGCTTACTGCTCGTATACTATTTATGGTTGCCATAACTTTTTGAAGTCTGTTACTAGGGTATCAAGGGTTTTCTATTAGTGCACAGCACTTTTGTCTCTTGAATTCTAGTGAATTCAAAATGCAGTTGTTGCATCAGCATGCTTCCCTGGGTTGGGCTCCACCAGTTAGCTGGAAGTTGCCGTGTGGAGTCTTCGTGATTTTGAAGCAGGGACCAAGTAGAAGACCCCCAATACTTGACCTGCCACACCCGAAGTATCATTTCACTTGGAGGATATTGTGACCACGTCCAGTTTTAACATGTACCAGCCGCCTTCAGCGAACACGACGGATCTTCGGTTGGCCGGGATTCGAACTCACTACTGTCCGATAATGAAAACGACGTCCTAACCAACCAGTCCGCCGCGGCCCAGATTCAAAGTGCTGACTGCCTATCGTTTCTTATTTTTCTGATTCTCAAATACTTGAATTGATTCAATAGAGTTATTTAAACAGGAGAGTTTGCAATTAAATGATGACAGTTTCTTTTCAGTCTTCGTCCATTATTGCGGCTGATGAAATTTGCCTTTTTTTCATGATTTATCATGCAGGAAATAAAAATAAGCATAAATTAAAAAAATATATATTTTATTCCTGCAGTGAAGCGGAATTGAAAATAATCGTTCGTGTACTTGATTTGTATATCTGCAGTTGTCACGTGTTTGACAGATTGTGTCATTTCTTTGTTTACAGAATACATATGTTATCACCAGGCGTTTAGTTCATTACTGTATATTGTTTGAACTATTGTCTGCGTGTAAACAATAAAATGTTGTTTCCAGTCCTTTATGTGTACAGAAATGAATTGTATTATAAGATTCCAAGAATCCGAAACGGTACCATGAGATTAAACGAATGTCGCTGATATTACAAAAGAGTAACTTAGGATGTAGGCAGTTATAGAAAAATCTAAATCTATCAATCTATCAAATCCTGCAATCTGATAACAAAGAAGGTTGTTGGAGTTATTATTTACAAAGAATGGGGCTAATGTACTAGATGCATTACAATATAGTACACGACAAAAGTAATAAAAAACATTGCTTTGGCTTAATTTTTTAGCGCATTAATTCCTAATCTACTACCAACTGCAGATTAAAGACATCGCCGGTAGGAAATAATTGGAGTATTTCCTGGAATTGGGGATCTGATTGAAGTTTTTTCTGAAGGTCTCGGCAGTGTTGTGTGTATAACTTTCCCACACCCAATAACTGTTTTATATGAGGAAAAACTTTTACAGGAAGGGAATACCAGTTATTTCACTTCGCGATGTTTGATCATCTGATAAAAATCTAGATCGGTATGATTATGTAGATTTCGTTTGTAGACAAAGGATATTCTCTCACGAACTAATGTGTGTTTTTGATGGCATTCATTTCATTTTCATTAATTTCAATGGATGTTGCTTTATTTAATTCGAAATATTCATTGTTACAACTCAAGTGATGCTTGACTTTTTGATTTGTTTTGTGAATAAAGATTTTTTTTGTTCAAGATTGTGGATGATAAGGAATGAGTTATTGGAATTTGTCCCTGGGATCACGCTGATGTTCTCTGGGGATGATTTGATTACAGCCCTCAAGGACAAACATGAGATTGGTATTGAGCTACTGTTTTCTATGATAGATTGCTTAATACTTTCTATGTATTATTTATTAGCAATAACTGCTCTTATGAAACTTTCAATACTGAATGCTTTTTTTTATTTTTAAGGTAAAAAAAAAACATAATTACATCTGAAAGTAACATACATTTGATATGTACAATTTTGTAAAAGAAAGAATTAATATTTTTAAATGATATTGAATAACGAAAGATGTATACTGCAGTTGTACATTTTTCATGCACATCTGGTGGAAGTTTCCTGCAGAAGTTTTCGCGTTTCTGCCATTTTGACATTTTAAAACAATACAACATGTATGATAAGTCCAGTTTAGTAAGCATGTAAAGTTTTTTTAAAGAAGGCTTGCATGAACTTCCAATCCTAAGGTATTAAGTCAAAAGTGTTCAGTCCTTATTTCTGTCACAATAACAGATTTTGCTGTATGTTTTTATTATTAAAAAACTAATAAGAAAGTGCCAGTAAAGAAACAAAATATTTCTTACAATTACCATGCTAATTTAGAGATGAAATACATTTTGTCATCTTTATTCATATAAAAATTCAACAATATTTCGATATTTTCATTATTATAATTTTATACCAAAACTACTTAATTATTCTCTTGAGAAACACAAACTTAAATTATTTATTTTACATGCCACAAATATTTAATTTAAAATCAGGAAATTAACATAATGGGGCTATTAAATTTAACAATTATTTTTCAGAATAATTTATATGTTACATTATTTTAGTAGATAGTAAAATTTCAATAAATTAGATTTTGACTATGATTTTCCAAATTTACATTTTTTAGCACCAAATGTACAATTTGTTACCAAAATAGGTAATTTTTCTTAAAATACCGATTCGTAATTCATGAAAGTCATTTCATTCAATTATTGTAAATTTCATGGAAACTTCTCAATGTATGAAATATGATATTTTGGAAAATATTTATGAGCTTGAAATATAAAATTGTTGAAACATATATTTATGTATTTAATAACCTATAATATTACAAACATGATACCCGAAATTTTATAATGAATTTTACATTGAAAATTTACTATTAAATTTACCGCGGGTTTTATATTTTAGTGATACGTTCTTAGAAGAAAATGCAAGAATGAGATTACCATTAAAAAATACGTGATTTGCATTCAATTTTTAAATAATTGAATAATGCTTTGTATATAAACCTAAGAATAAAATGTCTCGTATTGAATGAATGCATTTTAATAATTAATAAACAACTAAAATTTTAGTTTTTTACAAGAAAAATTAAAAAAAATAATGTAAATTTAAATGAATTCGTTTATAAGTTTTATTGCCTTATTACAATTTTGTTAGGGTATAAGTACCTTAATTATTTAAAAATTTGCTTGAAATTTGGTATCACTAAAATATTTAAAAAAAAAAATATAGGAAAGCTAAATATATCCGAAACTAGAGTTAGGAATGAAAAATCTCCCAAACCGTAGTTAGGCATTTTTCTTCCCTCACTCTAGGGAAAAAGTGGGGGAAGACTTGTGAGACTGCAAACTCCTCGCGTGCTCTGAATGCTCCATCAATCAGGTAAACCTCTTGAGTGACCAACGATGCATGTATGAGTTATTCGCCAAATGATCGCCAAAACTCCTTCTCTGCTCTTGCACCACTTCATCAGAGCTTTTATTCCCACTGAAAAACGTCATTCTTATGCATGACGTCATGAATCACTGTAAGGTTAAAGTTCGAAGGGAATATGATCAGGTATTTTATCCACGAAGTTTTTTTTGTTTTTCGTCGGTTTGCGAAATATTTGACTTGGTTTTCAGAAGGAAATGCGTTCCACTTTTATGTGTAAAAAGGCTTAATTCGCTTAACAATGAAATAGGATGCAAGTAGATTAATATTTTGGTATAGAATATTAATGGGATATTTTTTGAATTGATTCATTTCTTTTTTTATTTATTTATTATTATTTTTTTTGATTTAGCATTTGTATGTGAAGAGATTTTCAAGAAGTATGTTTGATTTTTCACTTGGAAAAAAGTTAATCAGGAACATTCTATTGATTAAGGAGGGGAAAATATTGTTTAGATGACGGAGACAATAATGATGTCGTGGCAACTAGCATGCATGAAACTTAAGTGGTTGGTTTCGAATTCTTTTAATCTTGCGTAGTCTTATTTATTAAAAGAAAACTATTCCAAAGTCTCTTTGAATGGAATAAAAGTTCAAGAGCGATGTTTTCTACACGAAGAATGTTAATAATGTAAATAGTGCTTTGCCAAATATAAAAAAACACAATAGTTATTGGAAAAATACCTTAAGCCAAGTGTTCACTGCATTCTATAACTCTTCACCAACTTTTAAATTCTTATCACACACAAGCTTAGGTAAATGAACGAAATTGTTAAAGCTATTCCAATCAATGCTTAAAAACATTCTTCTTCTGCTGCTTTAAATAAGCTTCCGTTTATTTCCTGGATATTCACAGGATATTTTCTCTAAAAGTTTCCCTAAATATCCATCAATAAAGATTCATTCCAGTAGATTAAGCTTAGCTTTCATTGCATTAAAAACTCTTCACAAATTCAAAAATGCTTACTTCTCATAAACATAAAAAAATGGACTTAAATTCCAAACACAAGGCTATAACGATTAAAAATTTCTCATTTGATTTGATATAGGAATTGTAGGTAAAATATGTGAGGTAGGACAAAAGCCGCGTAAGTTCCGGCAAAAAGTACCTCCTGCTTTCGATAGCTTTCCCTAAATATTGCAGAATCCCTCTTAATACTTTTTTAAAGATATATTATTCCAACTGCAGTCACTGGAAAGAGTTTTGTTGCTCTCAGCATGAAACAGAGCGAATGTTTGGCTTAATCATTCCTCAATCAGTATTCAAAATAAATAAAATACTTTTCCAAAATCAAATAAATTCAGGAAGTACATTTATTTTTACAAGAAAATTCCACTATGGGAATCTAGAAAGGAAGAAAGATTCGTTAAAGTAAATATTTTATGTCTACACCAGGCGGTTAAGAAGAAAAATAATTACAAAAGTAGGGAAAAAACACACAAGTTTCTTCTGGAAGTGAGAAGAATTGCACAGTTGATAGCTACATCGTTAAAATTAAATACATTACGAAGATTTTATATCATCATTAATTATACATTAGAGATAGACAAAAGCTATAAAAATATGAAAAAAATTTAGTTTTTACTTTTAGATAGCAAGAAAGTGACATAAATTTCCCTCCATTCTATGAGGCTTTTCTTAAATCAGTGTGCAAAATCAATATTTTGGCTGAAGGGGAATTTTATAAATTTAACTTCAATTTAGGGGATAAAATGTACTTATGCAGGACAGATGTAATAAGGTAACATTCCAATCAGCTTAAAGATGTATTAGCTTTGATAACATTTTTCTAAAATAAATATGCACGATATTCTGCAAAATATAGAATATAGCAACTATAATAGAAGGAAAACTACTTGATCATGTTAGGCTAAGCAAATACGCTATGGCTATTATTTGCTTAAAGAAAAATCCATCCATCCTGTAATTTAAGCTCTGCTCTCAGCCAGAGAAGCCTTGATTGTGTTAACAGTGCCAGCGCGTGCCTTAACAGTGCTCCCCCTCCGTGCTTTCTAAATCCTGATTATATGATGCAATTTCATTACAGGATAATTGTGGAGCCCGAATTATGTTCACTGAGGGACTCGGAATTGCGTAGAGCGCTCCCGAGCTCCATTTTCCCAACAATATGCTCAGTTTAAGGGGAAGAGGGGGGAGCCTCCTTAATTTCATCAACCACTTTCCCGAAAAGAGGCATCAAACTCAATATGCTTTTCTAATTTCCAGGAATTTGGAACAATCGATCTTGAAACACATGACACCTACGTTATTTTACAAAAGTCAGAAACAATATTAACACAACATAAAGCAGTGCATTTTAAGTCATCGAAGAGGAGTTGATCAGATATTTATGGCTGTAATAGGGAATGTTATAAACATTATAGATTTTCAAATAATCGTAGAAAAAAAGTCAAGTACTTATTTAGATCTATAATTTTAAATCCTAACTTCGATATAAAGAAAGGTTTTTTATTCTCTAGCTCCTTGATGAACTTAATATTATGCATTCTTAATTAGTATTTTGTGATACAACTACAAAAAAAATTATTGTATTACGGTTACAGAACAAAATTTTTAAAGTTTTCAACACTTTTCTATTAGCTAATCAATCAGTTCTGCTTTATTTATACAATTATGCATTTTTATTAAATATATTTTCGTTACATGTATTGCATTGTTTATATATATTTAAAGTGAATATTATCATTGATATAGTGTTATAATTCAATTCATTTATATTTTGGAAATTTTTTGTATAGATAAATAGTCACATTTATCTATATTAAGTTGTTGATATGGTTAAAATACGTTTAATAAAGTCATTCCTATATGGAAGCAGATTTTTTGGAAAATTTAAATATTTGTGTTATAATTGTTTATTTCCATAGAATCCCCTTGGCACTGTAGTAGCAGTTAGCGCTTCTGAGTCACAGGGTTGGGTCGACTCATGCCTTCTGTGCGTCGATAAACTGAGTCCCAAGCATGCTTGGGTTCTAAGCACTGTAAGTGACAGCGTTAGATTGAGCAACTGATCCTACCTCAGGAAGCCAGATCTGGCCTAAAGAATGGGGCTGCCGTGCCACGTGTTCAGTGCTTCTTTATTTTATTACGTTCACATATCATAAACCAGTTTTTAAAGTCATTCATATAATGAAATACATATTTTGAAATACTTGTTCATATTTATTTAATTTGCTGATGATTCATTAAAATCATTCATATTTTGCAGTTAATTTTTAAAAAATATAAAGATTTTTGAGCTCCAGTGGCTCAGTAGCTTCACGCCGCTTCCAGTAAGCTCAGCAAAGTGGAGCATCATTTTCCGCGGGCAGTGGTTGGGAACGGTGACCACGGTGTACTCTCCTTCACTGGGTTGCTGGAACTCCGTGGGTTGGGGATGTGTCCACGTTAATCTGTGATGTCCTGTAATATTTTTCTAATAAAATTCTCTTATTGCTAATCACATTTATCAATCCTAATAATCCTAATAACTGGTTTCCCGCGTTTTCGGCACCATGTAATATTTTGATGAAACAAATCTAGTTTTTATTTCATTATTCTCAATAAACCTAATATAAACGACAGCACCATAAGTTTAAATGCTACTATCACTGAAACAATGCAATTGAATGTCAGATATCTCCTTAATGCTGTTACTTTTAAAATAATGTCTTTCGATTTGAATTTCATTTAAATTAATTAAATCCTCACACCACCTTTTAAATCTTTTTTGAATGTCCGACAGTAATGGTTTATCCCACTCATATCCAGTAATCCAGCATTCCTGCATAAGGATTTTACACGTAACAGTAAATGGATTAATAAATCCTATAGGATCATAGAGTTTACCAATTACTTTTAATATAAATCTCTTAGTAATTTCTTCATCTGGATTCAGTATGGTAACCTCTGGTACTGGAATCTTTAAGGTATCTTTTCTACTATCCCAATAATATCCTAAGACCTTGCCACAATCTGTTAATGGCATCAGACTAGGATTTTCTTCTTCATCCCATTTCTGCTATAAAGAAACATGGTTTGTTTTCCATTTTCTCATGTTAAAACCAGCCTTTTGCAAAACCCTTTTCATGTCTTGTTTAATTTCTATGGCTTCTTTTTCACTGTCTGCACTACTTATTAAATTATCAACATACATACAATTTTCAATTAAATCACTAACAACTGGATAATTATCTCTGAAACTTTCAGCATGGTGCTTAAGTATAGCTGCTAACAAAAATGGGCTACAAGTTGCTCCAAAAATAACTCGCGTCATTCTGAGCACTTTATATTCTTTTTCTAAGTCCCCGTTTAACCAAAGAAATCTAACAGCATCTCGATCTTCAGGTGAAAGTAAGATCTGCAAAAACGCTTCTTCGATATCCGCTGTAAACGCAATTCTGTATTGTCGAAAGTTAATTAATATTCCTAATAATTCTGGATTAAGATTTGGTCCAGCATCTAAGCATTCATTTAATGAAAGGGAATTTGTGGCATGAGCGGAGGCATCAAATACCACGCGTAGTTTTGCTGTAACCTTATCTTCTCTAAGTACTCCTTGATATGGGAGATAAAATGATATTTTCTCCGGATTATCAGAAACTTCTTCCGCTATTCCTCTTTCAAGGTAACCATCGATAATTCTTTGGTATCTTTTGAAGAATTCTGGATTTCTCTTAAACTTCCTAGCTAAACTATTAAGTCTGTTAAAGGTTATATTATAGTTATTTTTCAACTCCTCAATCTTTTCGTTAAAGGGTAGTTTAACTTGATAATTGTTATCTTTTAAACTAATGCATTTTTTAAACTGATTTAAAATTTCGTTTTCCTTATCAGTATTATCACTTTCGTTTTTATTTCCAATTGATTCAATCTCCCAAAATTTACGCCATATCATGTTAGATTCGACATCTAGATTGCTTCCTATTGTATGAACAGCTACTTTCATAACGTTAGCAGACTGCTGTGTGATCATCCTATTGGATGTAGCAACTGAACCATTAATCGTCCAGCCGAACATTGTTTGACATGCAACTAAAGTTCCTGACTATCTACGAACTTTACCAGTCACTATTTTCCAGTAGTAATCACTACCTATCAACAAAGAAAGATGTAAATGCCGTTCATACAGACCAATCAGTCTTTCTTCATTCTTTCTTAAAATTATGGAGAAAATCATTGATCGGCATATTAGAGATTACTTGGGTAGAAATAGTCCCTTTCATGCTCTTCAATTTGCCTATCAACTTGGCAAATCTACTGAGACTGCTCTACATCAGCTAGTTTCCAAGATTGAAGCCACTCTGGATCAAAAGGATATTGCCTTGGCAACTTTCCTCGACATCCAGGGTGCTTTTGATAATACTTCCCATCCATCCATCCTCAATGGACTTAGAGGGGCAGAGATTAATCAGACCCTGTGTACTTGGATTGAGGCCTTAATTTCGGATAGATATATACAAATGAACATCTTCGGTGAATCATTTGAAAAAAAGACTACTAGAGGTTGTCCTCAAGGAGGTGTTCTGTCACCATTACTTTGGAACCTAGTTGTAAATAGCCTTATAAAACATCTAAATGATAGGGGCTATTATACGCAGGGATATGCTGATGACATTGTCATCCTTATCCTTGGTAAAGATTTTGACATAACTTGTCATCTCATGCAGGATGCTCTAAGTTATGTAGTTCAATGGTGCATGGATAGGGACCTGATGGCTAATCCTCAGTAAACCTACCTTGTACCTTTTACACGCAAAAAGAAACGGAAAGGTTTTTTCATACCAAGATTTTTTGATGTTGAAATCAATGTGGCTTCAGAGGTGAAGTATCTGGGCATCTATTTAGACCAGAAACTCACCTGGAATAAGCACATTGATGATAGGATCAACCGAGCAAAGAAAAGCATTATGATTTGCAGGCGAATGGTTGGTAAAAACTGGGGTTTACATCCAAAACTGATGTTATGGATGTACACAGCTTTTGTCAGGCCCATTCTCAAATATGCCTGTGTGATCTGGTGGCGTAAGGTGGAACAGAAGACTATGATTGACAGACTGGGGGGTCTACAAAGACTAGCCTGTCTCTGCATCACAGGAGCAATTTCCACCATGCCAACCAGAGCATTGGAGATTGTGTTGGATCTGACTCCCTTGGACATCTTCATCTGCAGCGTTGCAAGAATGAATGCATACAGAATGAAGCTGCAAAACCACTGGTATGACCAGCCTGTTGCCAAAGGGCACAAGGGCATCACCAGGAAAATTCAAGACCCCACTTTCCTGATGCCCTCTGACATCATGGAAAAAACATACATGTTTGATTGGACATTTGACACAGTTTTTCCAACTAGAGACGAATGGGATAACAACATGTTTGAAACTAAAACAGGAGATCTAATCTGGTACACAGATGGATCACTGAAGAACAGCCTCTCAGGACTGGGAGTTTGTGGCGTGTCACCAAGAATCAGCTTGTCTGTAAGCCTTGGGCGATACGCTTCGGTCTTCCAGGCAGAAGTTTTGGCCATTATCCACTGTCTACGACTAAATATGAAGAAGGGCTACTACGGTAAGCGGATTCTCATTTTCAGTGACAGTCAAGCCGCTTTAAAAGCACTTAATTCCTTCGAAATCAAATCTAAAATGATTTTGGAGTGTAGAAACCTTCTTACAGAACTGGCAACTAGAAACAAGGTGATCCTTGTATGGGTGCCAGGGCACAAAGGTATCGAATGTAATGAAAGGGCTGATGAGCTTGCTAAAGAAGGATCGTCTTTTGTTCCCATTGGTCCAGAACCTTTTTGTGGGATCAATTTGAAGACCGCAAAAACCAATGTTCTTAGATGGGAAAAACGGAAGATGTATGAAGCTTGGCTCAAATCTCCTGGTCAAACCCACGCTAAAAGTATGATCTGTAGATCATCAGCGAGGATTTCCTATGAAATTCTAAGATGCTCTAGGCAGAAGATACGTTTAATCGAAGGCTTCATAACTGGGCACTACTATTTCAGAAAACATCTCCATAAAATAGGACTGTTTCAGCAAGACCCTATCTGCAGGAAATGTCATACGCAAGAGGAAACGGCCAAGCATATCATTTACGAATGCGAGGCTCTTGCCCTCCCTAGATTAACTTCTTTAGGCATCATCCATACTAGAGAGTTACACCTGGATTCCATTAAAGGGTTATCGGACTATATTAATAAAGTGGGTGACCCGAGTAACTGGAACTAGGAAACATTGGATTTGGAGTTAGTGGTACAAAATGCTGATTAAAGCAGAGGTGCCAATGACATACAGACCCAACCTGTAGAAGAAGAAGAAGAAGAAGAAGAAGAAATGCCGTTCATTGAAGCTTTGATCTGCTATTTTTATTCTGTTTTTCTTACACTGTATAATTATATCTTTTGCAGGTGCACTTATATGGGCATTGCTAATATTCGGTGTTTCTAAAGCTTCGATAATTAAATGTTTTCGCATAAAGGGACAATTTATTTCAACTCTTACTTTATTTCTTTTTCTATAACTGGTTCAGTAGAAACAAACGTATAAATTTTTAACTCTTCTTGTCCTACTATTTTTAAATTTAACTTTTTAGAAACCCACTCAAGGATAAAAGATCGGCAACTACCATTATCTATCAAACATCGAAATTTCTTATTTCTGTTATTTCCTACAATATTTACAGTTGCGGTTTGCAAATAAATATTATTAATTTTGTCCTCTTCTGAAACAGAAGTAACAGAAGTATCCGATTTCACATCAATTTTATTAATATATTGATGTAATAAACTATTATGTTTCCCCTTACAACTATTACACCGCATTTTCGAAAAACAGTTATACGCAGTATGTATCTTTTAAAACATTTCCCCTTCTGTTTTAAGGCGTTTTTCCTCTCGAGAATAGACTTAAGACATTCTTTATTACTATGTTTATTTGGGATGTCACTCTCGCAAAAATCGCATCCCCCTCCTTTTTAGCGGTTCCGACATTTAACGCCAGCGCAGTCGCATTTTGTTGTTTGTATTTTTGTGTGGGGTGAAAAGAATTATCCTTTCACTGTGAAATACTTCGGGTATCCCTTTGAGTACGACGGGTCTTTCACTTCATTCGCATCACGAAATAAAATTGTTTTTTCCCTATTTTCGATTTCATTTCTTAAAAATTCTAAAAGTTTTAAGCAATCCCAATCATCATTTTTATTATATCTATTATATTCTAAAACTATATTTTCTGGCAACAATTTTAATAAGATAGGAAATAACAGGCTATCATAATTATTTAATTGTATTCCAGCGGCTTCAAGTGAGCGAACTTGAACATAACATGTATCGCATAGCTGGCGCAATTCTTTTAACTGGCCACATGATTTTACAGGACGCATATTTAGCAACACATTTATATGAGCTCTAACAATGATATCTTTTTGCCCATATCTTTTCTTTAGTAACTCTACAGCAGTATAATAATTATTCATATAATTATCAACAGTCAAACCCTGAATCGAAACCAGCTCAGGTGTGGCCTTGTCACCTGATCATGGTTCAAAATTGCGAGGCACCTTAATTGAGCAAAACGTACTTTCACCTTTGTGGTGCTCTGATCCAAAACAAAAGACGCTCTCTATTGACTTAAATTCGCACTGCCAACAGCATAACGAGCTTGGTTTGTCCAAGTGTCATAAGCAACAACAACATAAACATTTTTTTTAAATTTTAATGCTGTAAATCTCTTAGTTTCACCATATCATCAGTTTTTTATAATATATTATCCAATAAGTAACTTATAAATTTTTTATTGTGGAATAATGTTTAGAAATATAAACAAAATTTAAAAAAAAAAAGTTTTCTTTGAAAGCTGTGAGTTTAAATTTTTTTGTTTTGTAATATGTAGTAGAAAATTTCTTTGAAATATAAAGTAATAAACAACCACATTTTGAATGACAGAAATTTAATGGATATTCTACAAAAATAAAACTTTGAGGAAAAATGTATGTATGCAGAATTTTTTCATTACTTTCATTTATTTAAATTTATTATACCTCTCATTTATTTTCGGAAAGATGGTGGTTATGATTTAATAGTCTGTTTTGAAATCAAAATTAACTTTTAATTATAATTTTAAAATTTGTAAAATCTATTTCATAATCTGTGATAATACATATTAATTTATTAAAAATAAATTTACTGGAAGAAGACAGAAGCTTTAAAAGCATTTTATAAGATTTCTAAAGAAGAATTTTGATATATTTTTTCATTCATTTTACAATAGTCATAACAGATAACATAAGATAGAAGCTTCCCTCATAAGATACAACCATTTTACTGTTTCTAGAATGCTTGCATTTTGCATTTTTGTTTTTTCTTATTTATGTAGACTTTAATGTATAACTGTAGAAATAGGATTTTATTTTCTTATCACCCATATTCATTATATTGTTAAAATTTGTCTATACAGTCAGACAACATACTTTAAGAAAACTATATTAATTGAAACATTAAATTTGAAAATTGTTAAATATTAGTTACGTAATTTTAAATAATTATTACATTGCTACACTAATTACTTATTTTTTATGTGAAATACAAATTATATTTTTAAATTTAAATAAGCGTAATTAAATGTTTTAAGTATTTTTAAATAAATAAAACTACCTCTGATAAATAATTGTAGTTTAAGCTTATGTTAAATTCTTTCAAACATTTTAAATCTGGAAAATATCATTAAGAAATATTCCAAAATATGTCTCTTCCTTGGAGAATTTTATAAATATTCAAAATCTGAAGGTTAGGCAGTATCTTTAGATTTGGAAATCTTAGTTAACATTATATCGAAGAACTCTGCACACTTTTGTGCTTCTTGCGAGAATTTAGCATCATCTACTGGAACTCGCAACACTTCAGCAAAATAAACATAAAGAACAGAAAATTTTGAGTTAATTCAATAATTATATAAAACAAATATGCACATAACTTTTCATTCAGATTCAAAAATGTAAGTTTCAGATAATTTTCAAAATTTTCAAACTATTTCTAAGCAAATGCATTTTATATTATTTTAATAGAATACTGGTCATTAGCAAAATATTGGCCCCCTATTCATATCGTTCTCTTAAAAATATTCCATATTAGTATGAAATAATAAATTAAAACAAATTGATACACTGCCAGACTTAAGCCACTTGGGTTTCCAAAATTAAGTAAATACATACTTCCACATTACAAAGGTATTTTTACTATATTTATCCTTATAAAATATCCATATGAAATAAGTATAAAATTAAAGTTTATTTTTCTACATTATTGGAATGAATGAAAGTCATAGGCTAAGTTTATTATGTGCAAAATATATATTATAAATAGAGAAAAAAACAATAAATAATGAAAATATTGTTCAGTTGAATAAATAATTTTTTGAAATAATAAATGAAATTAATTTTAGAGTTCAAGTGAATAATGAAGTACCTAATATTTTCCAATGCACGAAATCCTTTAAAATATCTATTCTCTATTTTTCAATTGATACATGTTTTATCAGAATTTTTTAAAATGTAATATATTTATATATTAAGCATTAAATATATCGTATAAATATAATTTAAGTCAACATCTTTTTACATACATGTATAGAAAAAGATGTTGAATTAATTATATAATTTTTTTAAAAAAACGAAACCCATTTTACAATTATTATTGGACACGCTATACAAATTTATGCAAAGACAAGTATAAAAATAATAAAATGTATTTTGATTAATTTATACAAAATATTACAATTTGTAATTGTATATTTATATGTTTTTAACATTTTCAAATATTTTCCAATTGATTCCTGCTAAAGATGGCATAAATTTTGAAATTCAAAATAATGTTTTCTAAAATAAATACAGAATTTGGTTTTTTAAATTAAAGAATTTCGAAGTTTTTAATTAAGAAACAAAATGAAGCATTTCATGAAATACTAAGTAATACACAAGAAATAAACATTTCATGAATAAGAAATATTATATTCATAATAAGAAACATCATAATAAGAATAAGATATAAATATTTCATGAAATTTAAGTGTTAAATAAAATGTTAAGAAGTACTTAACATTTTATTTAAAACTAAGCTCTTATGTTAAAAAATGTTAATTAATATTAACATTTATTGTTAAGTATGACTTAACAAGAAACTTAACAGTCAAATAATACTTAAAAATAGTAATACTTAATAATTATAGTTATACTTAACAATGAAACATTTCTTGAAATATTAAGAAATACTTACAATTTCAAGAAATGTTTCGTCTTATTCCTTAATTAAAAACTTCGAAATTCTATTCGAAACATATTTCAGTTTTGTTCCAAAATATTTTTCACGAATTTTAATGCATTCGTAAAATTCAAGCTCAATATTTTATATTGCCTAATGTATGTTCCTTACATTATAAATAGAAAATGTCTGTTCCAATTGGGAAGATTATCTGTTTGCATTGATAATATGTTGTAAAGAAATTGGTGCAAAATAATCTTCTGATTTCCAATTCTGATTCTTTTTCATTCAAAGTAATGCATGCAGTGAACAAAGTAAAAACATACTAATCAGTTTCCTATTTGAAGTTCAGTAGTTTTATTCGTAGAGTTATATGTTCAATTTAATTCAAAATAAATGTCTTGTTCTTTTTTAAGAATACGTGATAAATATGATATATTTTAAATTTGAAAACAATTATTAAAATTTTACCAAAAATTCCTCTGATAATTTAAGGATCACACATATTTAAATATAATTTTTAAGATAAATACAAAATTTATATATCAAATCACTGTGTTAAATCTGAATATAAAATTTTTGCAGCATGAACATTTAATATGGGAAAAAAATTAACATGAAACACAAAACCTTGCATGTACGAAATTGTTACATTAGGATATCTTATTGCACCAAGTGTTGAGTTTGGCTCTACCGGTTAGAAGGAAGTATCGCTGTCATTTATAGAGAGGCAGGTATCTCTCTCTCCCTAAAGCATAATGTCTCCAATATCTGACTTACCAGTGATAGAGATATTATTTTCAATGAGAAAGCAATGCGACTACGACCTATTGAAAGTTCCCCAATAGCCTTTAGTATACACTGCTTAATCTATATTCAGTAAACCTTCAGTAAATCTTCTGGTAACTCGGGATTCAAACTCGCCTTCTGATAGTGAGAAGGACATACTTATATCAACCAGGCCACCGTGGAATGTGAGTCATTGTTACAATATGTGTCATAGAGTGAGTCACACTATGTGTGAAGAACACGAATTTGAATGAACTAATGAAAATTACTTTGCTAATGATGGTTAGATAGACAAGGTCTACTTAACTTTTCAAATCATCTCTTTAAAACAAATTTAAGCTTTTGTGTTCTTTATGCTAATTTAAAAATGATTATACGATGCTAATGTGTATTTGTCCGTTGTAATTTAATTTTGGGCTGGTACGTTTATTTCTAGTCATTTGATTACACAGATATCAGTTTATCATTTTGAAAATTGAGATTTATCACTAATTTGTTAACTCTTTTATCGATATTTTAAGGGTTTGTTGTAAACAAACAATTGATTTATATATATATATATATATATATATATATATATATATATATATATATATATATATATATATATATATATATATACAGGGTGTCCCAAAACTACCGCATAAACTCTGCACAGCAAGATTCCTCGTTGGGAATACATAAAAACTGCTGAAAGAAGCGTTTCTGTACAATCCATAGTTTACGAAAAAAAATTCGAAAAACAAAGTATAAAATCATTGCCGGTGCAAGAGCTTCTCAAGCCCCTTCCTAAGAGGGCACTTAAAATATTGTCGTCGGCTAAGTTCATTCACCACAGTTCGGCCATCCTGGAATAGGCTGGCCCTCTAGACGACACTGCAAATATATAAAAAAGAAAAACAGCAAAACAGGGAAGGAAACAAGGAAAGCTGGATAATTCTCTGAAAAGAAATAAAAAAATTTTCAGCTTCTTATCGGTTTTTATTTGAAATAAATAAATGAGTCAGTTTATCTTTTCGCTTCATTTTAGTCAGTTCGACTCCAGACTATCCTTCAGCAATTCGACTTTAATTTAATTCTAACTTGCATAAAGTCCTCGTCTTTTGGCATACTATACCAGGGTTTTAGGAATTCAGCACAAGTCGTGGTACAGTTAGGTCCTTCATGACTTCCCTCTTTCATTACATCTTTCATTACATAGGTGTTGTCTCCTTTAACTTTAGTAACTCTGAACGATCCTAAATATTTAAATATTTAAATATTTTGGTTTGAATTTTAAGTGCGATCCAAATTGAGTTCTCTTAATAGCGACAAAATCGTTAACTCCATAAGATAGTGGTTCTTTTCTTTTCAAATTATACGTTTTTCTGTTTCTTCTTGGATCTTGAAAATTTGTTGCATAGCATGCTTTCTGAGTTCATCACTTTGAGCTTCAAAATTAGCTTAAAATTCCATTACAACCAACCAAGAATAAAGTGAACGTAGATAGATATGACATTTTCTACTTTCTGTTTAAGTTTGGGAATGAAATAATGGTTCTCAATGCTTTTTTATGTATAATTAATTTCAGTATGTCCTTTTTCATTCGCACTTCAAATAATTTCCATCTGCATACTTCTTGGCACACCCACTAATTCCTTACCATCAACAAATTTATAAAGAACTCCGTTTCTCTCAAAATAATCTTCATAATTACAGATTTTAAATAATTCTTTTATCGATTTTAGTTCATCGTTATTACCTTGAGCTGATTTTAATTTCTGTATGATAGTATCGCTTGAGATGAAAAATATGTTTACATTGGATCTGCTTTGTCGACATGAACCATTCTTGTACCTCAAAGATGCTCAAAACTGTAATTAAATTCTTGGAGCAATAAAGCCAAACGAGCAACACGAGTTGAAAAATCTCTTTTTTGCATAGTCTTTTCGAATGCGGAACAGTCAGTGGCAATTTTATATAGAATTCCTAATAAGTAAACACGGAATTTTTTAAAATCTTCAATAATTGCAAGCGCTTCAAATTCTTAACTGGAATAATTCTTTTCAGCATCTGATGTCTTTTTACTCATAAAGTAGGCAGGATGGAAATTTTTATTATTTGGGAATTTCTGTAATAAAATAGCTGCTAAGCAGGCGTCACAATGCAGTTCAGTTTCGTAAATTGATTTGTTTATACTTAACAGAGGTTTTTGAGCTAAAATTAACTTTAATTGATTAAAAGAGTTTCTTTCCTCTTCACCAAATTTAAATTTCTAATCTTTCTTCAAAATACCACTCAATGTTCTACGAATAATGGAATATTTTGGGATAAATTTCCAAAAATATGCAGTCAATCCTAAATAAGTATGGACCTGTTTCAAATAACGAGGCTCAGGAAAATGAAACACAGCTTTGCTTTTCTAAGTAGATGGGCAAATTTTCCCTTCTTCGATGACATGGTGTAATAATTCAATGCGCTTCTTCAAAAAATGGGATTTTCTAAAATTTATATCTAGTCCATATTCGCTTGCAAAATTTAAGATCCTTTCAAGCTGTTCGATTTTTTTTCAGTTGAGGAAGACAAAATAACTATATCGTCCATATAAGGTTACACAACACCATCGTTAATCGATGTTCAGAAAATAGTATTAATAAATATTTAAAACACGGCTGGAGAATTTCACAGTCCAAAAGAAACCTTAAGTAATTGGTACTGGCTTTCATGAGTTACAAATGAAGTGTATTTTCTACTATCCTTCTTTACATCTACGTGGAAAAATCCGTTTTTGAGATCAATTGTACTAAACACACACGATTCCTGCAATCTATCTAATATATCTTCAATCAATGGGAGGGGAAATCTATCTTTTACAATTACTTTATTTAATCTCCGATAATCTATGCACAAACGAGGTGTTCCGTCTTTTTTCTTTACGATTACTACTGGGCTACAATATTCTAAAGAATTGGGTTCTATTATACCTTGTTCTAACCATTCGTCTATTTGACGAACCATCATTTATTCAATTCCGAGTTTATAGCTATAATAAATGCTTCTGTAGATTGATTGCATTCCAAGGTATGATTCCAAAGATATAACACGGAAAAAATATTTATCCACAAACATAGAACACCATACATTAGAGTATTAGAGCAGTTGTATAAAGTAAGTAAATATCGCTAAAATATCCAATCAAGTAATTTATAACAAAGATAGAAATAATTTATATAAAATTTTTTATTCAATTCCAATATTATAGCTATAATAAATGCTTCTGTAGATTGATTACATTCCAAAGTGTGATTCCAAAGATATAACACGGGGAAAATATTTATCCAAAAACATAGAACACCATATATTAGAGTATAATAGCTGTTGTATAATGTAAGTAAATATCGCTAAAACATCCATTCAAGTAATTAATAACAAAGATAGAAATAATTTATATTAAATTTTTTTATTCAATTCCAAAATTCTATTTACAATAAATCCTTCTGTAGATTGCTTATATCGAAAAAAATTGGGGTGCTTTGATTATTTTTACAATATTTAATAAAATAGAATAGAACAATGCATTGCACGTCCATATATGAGTTCTTATCACGTAAAACATAAATTTTGAAAAAGATGTTGATCTTTATTTTTTTAGCATTATAAGGTTTCATTTATTATTATTTTCAGCTCTGACATTTAATTTAAAAATTCCAAGCAAGATTTTCTTTTCAAATAAATAAACTTAATATAACCCAATTTTTTTCGGAATATTTCGTCTGAGATTCTGCAGAGATTGTTTAGAGATGCAACATCTATCGATCTTTTCCTATCAAAAACATTACTATCTACTGCATAGTTTAAACTTGTGAAAGTTTCCCGAATATTAATTTATTTGACAAATAACAAATATGAATTTGAAGAAAATGCTTTTGTGTATTACTAGTTTCACATAAATTTTCAAATTTAATGTAAAACATAAGAGCAAGCAAACTTTTATACAAACTTTACTGTGATTTCATACATATTTTCTTGAATATAAAATATTCGTGTAGTTTTGAACAAGAAATGCTTATCTTAAGTTAAAATATGACAACAAAAGGAACTGTATGGGTTCACAGAATTTCTAAGCTATTAGATATTGTCGTTTAACTACAAGAGATTAAAATCGCTTAAAACTAATAAGGCGAAATTTTTTTCTAAGCAAATGTGTCTTATTTTAGCATAATTAAAGAAATTATGCTAAAATAAGACACATTTGCTTAGAAAAAAGCATGTAAATTTGTAAAATAAAAACAATTATTTAAAAAAAAATTACAAATTCAATGCAATTTATATTCATTTTATGTGTGTACAAATTTAATATGCTGACAAAGAATTGTGTTTATTACATTTTAATTCATTTTCGTATTGAATTGCTTGTAAAATATTTTAACGAGCAAAAATGAAAAAATAAGTTTTTTGATAACTTATTTATATATAAAACAAGTAATGCTTTTTAGAAAAATATATTATAAATATATCGGACGAAGTGAATTATGTTTTTTAAAAAGATTTCAAAGAGAAATCGAATCATTTAAAAATGTATTTCTATGAAACAAATTTATTTAACATGTTTAAAAAATAACAAAAGTCATTTAAATTCAATTATAATTTTTCTCATGGAAATATTAAACAAGAATTTCAAACACACCCACACACCCACAAAACAATTATTATTTTTACAATATTTAATAAAATAGAATAGAATCATGCATTGCACGTCCATATATGAGTTCTTATCACGTAAAATATAAATTTTGAAAAAGATGTTGATCTTTATTTTTTAGCATATTATAAAGTTTCATTTATTATTATTTTCAGCTCTGACATTTAATTTAAAAATTCCAAGCAAGATTTTCTTTTCAAATAAATAAACTTAATATAACCCAATTTTTTTTCGGAATATTTCGTCTGAGATTCTGCAGAGATTGTTTAGAGATGCAACATCTATCGATCTTTTCCTATCAAAAACATTACTATTTACTGCATAGTTTAAACTTGTGAAAATTTCCCGAATATTAATTTATTTGACAAATAACAAATATGAATTTGAAGAAAATGCTTTTGTGTATTACTAGTTTCACATAAATTTTCAAAATTAATGTAAAACATAAGAGAAAGCACACTTTTATAAAAACTTTACTGTGATTTCATACATATTTTTCTTGATTTTCATGCATATTTTCTTGAATATAAAATAATCGTGTAGTTTTGAACAAGAAATACTTATCTTATGTTAAAATATGACAACAAAAGAAAGTGTATGGGTTCACAGAATTTCTAAGCTATTAGATATTGTCGTTTAACTACAAGAGATTAAAATCGTTTAAAGCTAATAAGGTGAAATTTTTGGTGTGTTTAGAATATGAAATTAATTTATCATTTACTGCTTAGTCAAGAATTCAAATTTCTTTGTGCCAGTTTTTATAGATACAAACTTAACTCAAGTAGTAATTGATAATCTAAAAATAGTTAAGTTTTTAATGAGTACCTTTGGTTTACTGTTTAATGAGAAAATGCAAAGTGTATTTATTATGTAATTGATTTTCCAATATTTTAATTTTTTCTGAATTAAAAAAATAATTTTATAATCTGATTCAATTTTTAAAACAATGGAATATAACTAAAAAAATGAAGTTTATAATAATCCCAGAAAGAATTTTATGTGACTAAAAGTGTAAGCATTTCTCTAAATGTAGAGGAAATCAATGTGAAACTATCAGTTTAAATATTTCAATGAATGTAGAATGTTAACACTATAACTGAAAATAATCGCATTATTACATTAAGTAGAGAGAGTTTAATTACACATTTTTGTATTTTCAATTAAACTCGGGAAACTTTGCAAAGAATCTTCTTACTGTTTAATTAAAAGTTTAAAATTTGTCTGCATTTTAGCTTTGAAAATGTGATTTTATCTTAAAAAATTTTATAATGTTTAAAGAAATTATGCTAAAATAAGACACATTTGCTTAGAAAAAAGCATCTAAATTTGTAAAATAAACACAATTATTTAAAAAAAATTACGAATTCAATGCAATTTAAATTCACTTTATGTGTACAAATTTAATATACTAACAAAGAACTGTGTTTATTACATTTTAATTCATTTTCGTATTGAATTGCTTGTAAAATATTTTAACGAGCAAAAATGAAAAAATAAGTTTTTTGATAACTTATTTATATATAAAACAAGTAATACTTTTTAGAAAAATATATTATAAATATATCGGACGAAGTGAATTATGTTTTTCAAAAAGATTTCAAAGAGAAATCGAATCATTTAAAAATGCATTTCTATGAAACAATTTAATTTAACATGTTTAAAAAATGACAAAAGCCATTTAAATCAATTATAATTTTTCTCATGGAAATATTAAACAAGAATTTCAAACACACCCACACACCCACAAAACAACACCCACACACACACACACACACACACACACACACACACACACACACACATATATATATATATATATATATATATATATATATATATATATATATATATATATATATATATATATATATATATATATATATATATATATATATATATATATATATATATATATATATATATATATATATATATATATATATATATATATATATATATATATATATATATATATATATATATATATATATATATATATATATATATATATATATATATATATATATATATATATATATATATATATATATATATATATATATATATATATACATGTATATGCAACAATAATTTAAATAAAATTATCAGTACTATATACACAATCACGATAAAATTTACAATATTTACAGTATATATTTTAGAAAACATTCATAATTATATTGTTTAAGCCTTGAGATTGCATGTCTATTAATAAACTAGTAGAAAACAAATAACCGAAACCGATTGGATGAATAGTTAGCTAGCACATTCAATATTGCACTTCTAACTATTTACCCTCGGGAAACTTGAGACTCGAAAATACTGGAGTCATTTTGAATGTTTTATTATTTGATGGAGCCACTAGAGGAAAACGCAGCTATATAATTTATTTGGTTATATAAATAGCTAAAATAAGACCAAATGTTATATCTTATAATTTGAGGAATAAAATCTTTTAGACAGAGTAAAAATAGAAATAGCGTACTTCTTGGAGTTATACTGTATTTATTTTCAAAACTTAAAATTGGAATTATCTTTAAACTTTATGATAAATATTATATTTTTATTACTGAATACACCTTTTAGTATTAAAAGTTCATTTCATAATCAACTATTTATTAGTTTTTAAAATAGCTTTATTAGATTGTACCATTGATAAATTAAAATATATATTTCTTTCTTTGCTAGATATCCACAATATTTTATGTTAGTATTATAGTAGATTTTTCTCAAAGTTTTGTTCACCAAAATATAATTTTTGTGATTCTATGGTACTTTTCTTTCTAGATCTTTCTTCTTATTCTTTCTTGAAATTTCGAAGGAAGTTAATTTTTTCTAGAACCCTATTGTCTAAAATATTTTGATTTTATTGTTTTCAGATTCAAACTCATTTGCTGATAAACATAAGCTGATTCCAGTCTACCTCTTACAATAGCAGGTAAATTTGGAGACAATATTTGAAAGGAATTTTTAAATTTCAAAATCATTTGGATTATTTAGGTTAAATAAGTTTCTTAGAGATATTTATGAAAGTTATCCAAATTTCTGTAAAGTTTAAGTTTTTCCCAAATTTTTCAGCAAGTCTTCACATATTGTTGTTAAGACTCAGCAATGCCATACTGTGATGAAGGTACCATAAGTTGACCAAACAAACAGCAAATTTTGAGCATCTTCTCCCATCGAGCATCCTTACGGCTGACCATCTTGTTGAGTATTTTTCAAAATGTAGACTAAAATGTCTCAAAAACAGATCTTAATTTTATAATTCAAATATCTAAACAAAAAAGTCTCAAAAACAGAATTTCATTTTTTGAATCATAATTCTCCAAATTTTGATTGTTTTTCTTTGTAGTAAAAAGTAATTTATTTAATGGATAATAAAATAATTTATTTGTAAGAGAGATATTCATTTTTATCATTTACAATCGAGTGTCATTATTTCGATAGTGAAATGCACATCCAGTTATGTATTAACATAACTCATTATCAGCACGTTTGCTTCACTTACCATGATAATACTCACAAATAATATTTTCTGAAGAAAAGATAAAATTTTAATGAAATCTAATCTATTACCGTGAGTGCTTTACGGTAATACATTAGATAGCAAAAGGCACAATTATGAAAAAGAAACTGAATATTATAAATTTTTTTTTACCCAAAAATATTGAGATAATGTAGCATTATGCAAGTATAATTATTTGGAATAATTTGAATAAAATTAAATATGTTGTTTAACATCGCTAATAATTTCACTATCAATAAGTTAGCTGTAACATTTATGTGAATGGGATTGAAATATAAGAAATAGTCGTGTCTAATGGGAGTAATATTGAAATGTAAGAGGATTTTTAAATTATATGTGTTTTTTATAAATCTTATTGATATGCATGCCCTATCATATTAATTTCGCAAATAGATAAATGTGTGTTTCCTGTTCCTTAGATAGATTTTGCATATGTGAGTGCATTCACAGATTTAAGTGGATGTGAAATAAATAGAAAACTCAACACCCAAAATAGGAATTGAATCCAGAAAGATGAAAAGAGCATAAAAAGTATAAAAGGGTGACATGGTATTCAGCTCCATCCACAGTGAATTCAACAAAACTCAAAATTAGAACAGCGTTACTTCAACACAACAATTGTAAAAATAGTGATAAATCAAAGTAATCATAAGAAATTAATAAATACTGTTTTTTTACCACAAGTATAGCTGCGAAATAAATAGTCTGTTTTGTAGCGGTTGCTATAGTAACAAGTATTGTCCATTTCAAATGTGGGTGAAAAGAGCAATAACCTATATTATTTTCAAGGCATCTGTAAGTAAAGTTGGTCTTTAGCTTTGAAAATGGAACATGTCTTGTTTCCATGACAACTGACATACCATAGACAAGTTGGCGGGATCTGGTCTCATGACAGATATCTGTATATAACTTTCTTTGCTGCTCAAAATGAAAGAGATGAGCAAATTACTTCCTAATGCGTTCATGCGAAATCATCAGCATTTATACTAAGATTACGGCAATACAGAATTTTTCAATGTCTTAAAAGTATCACCGAATGAGATCTATAAACTTCACTGACCCAGATTCGAGACACTAGAATGTGTTGAACCTAGGATGATGATAATTACGAGTTCCATATTAAAACTCAAAATTTGTATTGAAATAATTTTTTTGGTTGTGTATTTCGACAAACAGAAAATTGTGAACACATCAATATGCAAACATGTGTTTAAATTTATTAAAGAGACAACGTTCTACTGTATACTTCAATAAATATTTACTTTGATAAATTTATTTAGTTCATATTCACATCTGAAATTCATTGATGAGAATAACCTATGCAGTATGTTTGATGCAACATAATATTATTCCTTAGGTTAGGAAATTACTATTCGTCTTTGCGTACCGTATTCCAATGATCGAAACTGCTAAATATAACCAGCTATCTCATTGCTTTTATGAACTCCGATTAAGGGGCGAAATTGATATTTGAATTGAAGCTCTAATCATAATGCAACCTTTACAGCGTCCGAAGGACGTTCGCTCCTGCTAATAAAAGCCTTTAACCGCATAACTTCCAACTGTGGTTGATTGAAGAGTTTATCCCTTAGATTCGCACTGTTTTTTCAATGTCCAGGTACATCTGCGGAGAGCCATTAAATTACCCAGAACGTTGAATAATTCGAAATGAGTAAGTGAATTTACGTTGGACTGGGTTAAGTATCAAACCAGATACTTTTCAGACGCTGGAGGAGCAAACAGCAACTTTGGTTTACAAAAATTACTAGTAGAAGCATCTCTCAGAACAGAAATCTACAATTGTATAGTTTTTATATCATTTTCTTGTGCTTCAACGAATCCACCTTCAAATACCAATGTATTTATTTTTATATCAAAAGTAACACATCAGAAAATAAATATATATGAATATTCAGTTTTTTCAGACAGCTTAGTAATATAGTTTTATCATTATAATACAATATTATGAATATTCAAACGCAACATAATTTATATCCTTCTTCATAACTCATTACTCAAGTACTTAATATATTTTATTAGTAATTGGATGAGTTATTATTCGAATACTACATATTGGAAACATGTTACAAAATAATTGTCTTATAAATATGGTTTGTTTAAATTTTAATTAAAATTTTGAAGAATTAATTTATATCATTTTTTAATAAATTTTAATATTTGAAAAAACAGTAATATATTTTAATGCAACAAATTGTTTTGCACATAATTTTACTTATTTACATTAAGAACTTTCCTAGAACATTAATGAACAGTTTTCATAATTTAAGTTTTCCATTTACAGAGAGAAAATAATTACATTTTCTGAATTAAAAAATGTTTTCAATACAATCCACTATCTGACAGAATAAAATTTGGTTAAAATATGAATAAACTTAATATTCTTTCATACATATTTTTTGTTTCATTTTCATACAGACAATGAAAGCGTTAAAATAAAGCATATTTTAAATTATTAGCTTACATAAAAATTTAAACCTTTATTTTATTTCATAGAATAGTAAAATTCGCTTATGTCTTCTTATAAAAGTCTTAATTTCATTATGAAATGTTACATTTTAAAATATTTATTCTTTTGTATTTTCTATTTACATTTTTTGAATATTTAATATAAATCCAAAATATTTTGTGAAAAATATAAAAATCGTATGGAACGATTTTTTTAAAAAACAGCAGTTATATATGAAATAAAATATTTTATTATCCATAAAATTCTTTCAAGAACGTTGATATATAGTTTCTGTAAATCATATTAAATTATATTTTACATATGCAATTATATTTTCCATATGTTAACTCTTTAGGAAAATAAACGTTGTATTATATACATTTAATCTGTTTGGATACGGGATAATCATCACAGCAAAGATATACAGTCATTGCATTTTTATTTAAATGTATTTCTTATATTGTTTTTAATTAAAATTTTATTTTTTAATTAAAACATATATCAAAATATAGTGTCTGAAGTTTAGATTAGAAACAGCAACATATATTACAAAAAAGATCTTTCCTTTAAAAAGTAAATTTCTTTTAAAAGTAATATATAACGTTGGATGAAACGTTGTTATGAGTTGTTGTAATTCTCGAAATTAAAAATTAAAATGTAATGTCTATGATTGTGACACAGAAATGACAATGTAATTTCCATATAAACTATTTATTCTGACACAAGCCTTGTATAAGAAACGTATGATTTTTAACGCTTTCATGGAACAATAATGAAATCTACAAATGCACAAATGTATAATGTATAATGTATATATATATATATATATATATATATATATATATATATATATATATATATATATATATATATATATATATATATATATATATATATATATATATATATATATATATACATATATAACGAGTTTCTCAAACTGAAACAGCATTTATAGTGTTGAATGATGTAAGCCTATTTTAAAGTGTCTCTCCTGTAGAAATAAAAATTCTTTCCCGCATTTTCTCTCTTTTATGAGTGTTGAATTGCAGTCTATTGAGATGCATTGTATTGCAATATTGCTGCACACGTTGGCAGAGATATCCCGATTGTGATAATATTTTGCTCAAAACAATTAAAAGAAACTGGATACTTTATAAAATAACAGTATACGCAAAATACTTTTGGCACAAAATAGAAGATGAGAAACAGAAATGCAAATTTTTCTTGTTTTTAAATTTCGCAGTATGCAAATTTTGAATTTGAAGCGGAAGACGACGTGTTATAGGCAGGGAATGAGATTTGGCTTGCAATTTAAGGTAAAACAACGCAGAAAATATTGATTGATATGGAGTAAGCGCATTATTTAGATGAATGGAATGTCCCAACGAAGTAATTTAAAAGAATCATAAGCTTTAAAGAGTTGTTGGACATTAGCGGAAAGGGGCAAAGGTATTCCAACGTAGCAAAAACAGTTTGCATTTCCCGAATTATGATTTTCAAGGTCTGGAACAGATTTTGAAGAATAGAAATGCAGGCAGAAGAAAGGTCATCGGAAGGGCCAGGATAAAGACGAGCAACAACGCCCAGTGAAAACCATTATGTAAGGCTAATGGCTCAGGAAATGGAAATACGAATGCCAATATTCTTCATCACCTTCACTCGGCCATTAGTCCCACAATTTCGCCACAAATTGTTTGAAACCACCTTCAGGCTGTAAGGCTGTATGTTTACCGAACAATATTACATTAACAGCAACTCACCGTTGCGCTAGCAAGGAGTGGGCAACAGAGCATGTGAACTGGAGGAAAAATCAATGCTGCAATATTTTTCTCTAACGAGTTCCTTTTCTTCTTTCCATTTTGATAAAAGATGTAATTTCATTTCGAGGGAACTTGGACAAGAAACAATTCTGCATTCGTGCATGATTGTCAAATATGGGACTAGGAGATTGAAGATTTATGTTGGCATCTCCATTGATAGATGCATAGATCTCCACATCATTCGAAATAAAGCTCTGACCAATCAATGACCAAGATTTGAGATCCTCAATTGTATTGTAATCCTTTACGCTGAAGTAATTTGAGATGACTTACCGTTAATGGATGCCAATTGTAAGTTATTTGGTTATGTTTTTCTTTTAGAGGAAGGAAATAACACGAACGGAATGTCAAGTGTTTTCTTCCCATATGTACCCAATTGAGCATGTTTAGGAAATTCTAGTCAAGTGAGTTGCTGGACGCCTACAACCTCCACAAACTTTCCAATATCTGGAAGAGTGGAGTAGAATACCTCATCCCCACATTAATAACTTCATTTCATCGATGAACCAGAGGAGTTAAACTTTGCTGTCTGTTCGGTGAAATCATACCCCTACTTAAAACTATTTTTTCAAAGAAACTCCTATGAATTTGTTTTCTCATATGCACAAATTATGTTACAGCCAAATAAATGTTATTTTTATCGCATATAGCCAAATAAATGTTATTTTTATCGCATATAGCCAAATAAATGTTATTTTTATCGCATATAGCCCATTACGTCTGTCAGTAATGTATCAACAATCAAACGAATTCCTAGTATAACATCAACCTACAACCTGCTTGCTTTGAACAGTGTATGCTTTGAACAATGCTTTGCTTGCTTTGAACAGTATATGTAAGTTATGAATTCAAAGCGATCAAACGGAATATTAAACTGTTTTTCAGCATCGTGGTATTAGACCACGGAGGCCTGGTTGGTTGGTTGGTTGGTTCTCACTATGGAAAGGCAAGGAGGAAGAATCCAAGTTTACAGAAAATCCGTCCTGTTGGTGGCTTTAAACAAGTCGTATTAGCAATGTTCTTCAAATGAAATGATAATTTTGGGCTTATAAGTATGGTCTAAGCAATCTTCTGCGTAGACCATACTTATAAATTACAAAGCTTCCTACTCGACTGCTTCCTTCTAACGAATATATATAAACTATGATATATGTACAGGAAAATATGCTGAAGCAACAAAAACTTGTCGGTATTAGTAACAACATAAAAAATTATATTTACAGAATGAATTTAAAATACCCTATCACCGCTTAGTGAGATTTAAATCAGGAAATGTAATCTTTTGCTAGAGAAAAGAATCTACACGAAATGTTTGAAAATATTTGCTACCATAGAAATGGATAATTTGGAAACCATTGTTTCAGTTTTCTTTAAACTCTCAGGCGAAACTGTATAACTAATGAGAATGTGATTTCATGCTTTCAGATGAATACAGATTTTGCTTACAGCAACATGATGGTCAAATCCATGTTTGAGGCAACCTAGAATCCATGTAACGGAGAAAAGTAATATCGATATTTGGGAGTATCGTAGAATTCGGGAGTAACACAAATTTTCAGCTTGACCTCAACATTTTCATTCTTGTCCATCATCTGGAATGATGATGGTGGCATTTGGCACAAAGGTTGTTACATTCTCTTTTGTTAAGGATTGTAGCTGTACTTCTCCTTTGACCATTGCTCTTCAGCAGGTTGAATAATCGCATGTTGCTGATACTTTACAAAAATCTCTCGATATACTAAAAATGTTAAAATTTCTCAAATATATATATATATATATATACCGGGTGATCCAAAAGTCAGGACGAACTTTAAAAATGAATAATTCGAAAACGAATCACGATACAAAGATGCGGTTTGCACCAAACGGATGGAAAAGAAACCGGGTTTTGTGTGGCAATGAAAAAAATAGTTCTGTTGGCGACCAACAGATGGCGCTATAGTGTTTTATTGCAACAAAAGATGATTTACAAATGAAACAATGATTAATGAAGTCAGATTAATTACAGTTAATTAGTACTTACTACAGTAAATGTTCAATGTGATGTCCATCATTCAGAAGTAAAGCTGTGATACGATTCACCACACCATTCACAGCATTTAGTAGCATTTCTTGCGTTATGGCAGACACATTTTGGCGGAGGGCATCTTTCAGTGCCGCTAGTGATGCCGGTTGGTCGCTGTACACTTTTGACTTCAAGAAGCCCCACAGCCAAAAGTCACAGGGTGTGAGATCGGGAGATCTTGGAGGCCATGCGTGATTAAAGTAGCGACTGATAATACGATCCTCCCCAAATGTTGAGCGTATCAGGCGTTGCACAGGCAGAGCAATATGAGGTGGTGCTCCATCTTGCATAAAGGTGACGGTTTGGAGTGCCTGTCGGGCTTGCAGTTCAGGAATAATGCTGTTCTTTAACAGTGCTAGATATCGCTTACCGGTGACAGAAACTGTTTGGAAACCTGTCTGTGTGACTTCCGAGAAAAAATGGACCAATTATGAAATCAGCAGTGAAGCCACACCAGACTGTCACTTTAGGCTGTTGCAAGGGTACCTCAACAAATGCATGTGGATTTTCTGTGGTCCACACTCGACAATTGTGGTTCTTAACAGCGTCAGAGAGTGTAAAATATGCTTCATCTGTCCAAAGCACAGTGTGAAGCCAGTCGTGCTCCATCTTATTGAAGACCAAATTCGCAAAATGTCGGCGAGAGTCGAAGTCAGGAGGTTTCAGTTCTTGGTTATGTTGCAACTTGTAAAGATACCGTTGCAAAGTTACTCGCAGCGCTCTCCAGACACTTCCATACGACACTCCTGTCTGCCTCGAAACTTCTCAAGCACTGCACTCCCCATGTGCAGCAACCGCCGACATGGCTTGCACCGTCTGCTCCACTGTCGTGGCAACAGCAGCTGCAGTTGAGGGACATCCACTTCTATGACGTGACGCCAAAGAACCTGTAGCTTCAAATTTTTTCACAATTTTGTTCCATGCAGAAGACGAAATTGGTCCTTTGCTATCTCGCATACCCTTCATGTAGCGATATGCTCGCAATGGCACTTTCCAAATTCTTATAAAACAGTTTAACTAAGAGGGCTTTCTCAACTATGGACAGCATTTCGATGCATACCAGCTTCGACTACCAATACCTGCTGTAGTTGCTTCTTTTTATATCGTTTGTTGCTTTGCATAATCCTACATCAGAAATCCGACAGCGCCATCTGTTGGTCGCCAACAGAACTATTTTTTTTTCATTGCCACACAAAACCCGGTTTCTTTTCTATCCGTTTGGTGCAAACCGCATCTTTGTATCATGATTCGTTTTCGAATTATTCATTTTTAAAGTTCGTCCTGACTTTTGGATCACCCTGTATATAAATATGTATATATGTATGCATATATATATTATGAACATCCAGTTTCTATTTATTATTAGTAATGTATATGCAGTCAATTCAATTAAACAAAAAGATTGATTAGTTAATCAATTTTCCCCCTCTAATGCTCTTTAAGTTTATTTTCTCATTTTTTAAAGAAAAATGTTCATTTAATAAAAAAAATATTAATGTCTGAAACTGATTCTCCCATACATTGAGCCTTTTTAAACTAATTACTTTTAATGTTATCGTTGTTAACTTCTGAAAAAGGACCTTATTCTCATGAAAAAGTTATTTTTGACTTTCGTTTCAGATTATATACTGAGCGCTTAAATGAAAATGAAATGTTTTCCTACCTTTGAATTTATTTATGATCAGCGCTCTGTCCATTAAGCCGTAATCTCGAAGTCATGTTTCGCTATCTGCTTTTGAAAGCGTACGCGTGTACTGTTTCTCTGTTTACATTGTCTTTTGCGTGCATGGCCGCGGGGCCTACACCCACGCACTCATTAAATTAAAGTCCATTAAAAGGGAGAAACGGAAGCTGGTTCCAACATAAGCGCTGATGGCTCCGGATAAGCAGAACAATATGTTTCTCCGTTTTCTACTTCATAAGCGATTCTAAACACACAAAGTTAGCAAATTTAGAGAGAAGTCAAAGTGGTGATGCATCGTTAAATCTAGTCGCAAACAGAAGGACTTCGAACCACATAAATTCGTAATGAGGTTTTCTTATCGAAAAAAAAGATTACTTCGATGTCGATGCTTAAATCAACTTATTTTTGAAAATATTTTTCCCATTTATTTATACACTTACATAGTTTTTGCACTCCAATATACAGTTATAATTTTTCATGTGTAGTCAACATCATTAATACGTAATATTTCTTTATAATGTGCATTAAAAATAATAATTCATATATTAAATTTAAGGATATAAAGTGCGTTTCATATTAACCTTGTAAGTACGTGAGGAGCTCCTCTAATCGAGAAAAAGATTGTTCTGTTTTTTGAATCAACACACACTTGAAAGTCCTTTTTTCCTTTATTCGCATATTTATATGGTTCTTGCACGTAAATGTGTAGTTTTCGTCATTAGACCAATGAATTAATATATAACATTCAGCTCTTGCGCGCGTTGATATTAAGAATTAGAACTGACGTATAAAATATAAAGACACAAAGCTTTTACATTAACCATATAAAATAGTAATACATTTTTATATGGTTAATATATTAACTATTCAAGAAAAATGGTTACACTACTTTTTATGTTAAATTAACTTTTAAAAATGTTTTCACGTTTATTTGTCCATTTATTCCACATTTCTGTACTTAATTAAGAAAATTTTTTAAACATTAGACCTCATAATGAAGTTGTGGTATTTCTTTATAATTGTTTTTAAAAATTGTAATCCATCTATCCAATGTAAAGGCACAAGGGACCTTTTACATTAACCACATAAATTTATGATGAGATTACCTTAGCGAGAAAGAAAGTATTAATTTGCCCTCGATGCTGAAATCAAATCATTATTGAAAATATTTCACCACTTATTCATATAAATATTTGCTTTCAACTGTTTTAGAAGTAAGCATCATAATGAATTATAACATTAAGAGTCATAACTTATATAAAATTTAAGGATTCAAAAAGACGCTATATTAATTCGCTGAATTTTGTGATACGGTTATCTTATCTAAATGTATTATCTTACTTTATTAAAAACCTTACACTGTGTACGATGCTTAAATTAATTCATTTTTCAAAATGTTTCTTCATTTATTCATATTATTTAACTAACAAATTTTAGTTTTTAATTATTATTTTGAATTTAAATACGTGATTGTTTTTGTTTTCTTTTATAAATGCACAGCATAAGGAAGGCATGACATTTCACTCTAGTTGACCAATTGATAATAAAATCATTATATTGATAACATAAAGTGTGATTTATTATAACACATTACATTGATAATATAAAGTGGTTTTTCATAATATTTATATCTAAAGTAAAATTAAGGTTATTAAATTTTTATTAAAAATGTAATATAAATAGTCTTAAAATATATAGTTATAATTTTGATCATTTCAGACACATGTAATGAAATAAATTTTTTGAAAATGAAATCGAAATTTTTACAATGTTTCTAATTAAAAATATTTATTATTTTCCGCCTAATTTGAAATCTCCCATATTTTAAATACGTATCTGGATTCACAAATATATATGTAGTATATCTTATTATTATTGTCTAGAGTTCTCTTTTAAAAACTTTTTGTCAGTACCTGGTCTCTTAAATCTAATTTCGCTTTGGGAAAAAAAAAAGAATAAGCAGCAACAACACTGTTGAAAATGGTTTTCGAGTTTATTCATATTTTATTTGTTTTGTAGGCTTAAATATACATTTACGTTTTTCTAATATAGACTTCAAAATGTATTCATTAAAATTCTCTTTAGTTTACTATATTCAAAATCACAGCAATCACATGATATATTAGGGTACAAAAAGTGATTATTTATATTGTTTAAATGTATTACAAAATTTGAATTTATTCCGCTTTTGCATTTTACATATGAATGTATATAATGTGGAAATGATTTTATAATAACTTTAATTATAATAATAATATCAGTAATCTTTATTTTGTAATGCAATTATTATTAAATAAAGGTGTTAAAAATGTAATAGAATTTCATTAATGTTTCTAGGAGAAGTATTTCTGTGTCACTTTCAAGCCGTAGCATTCTTTTTCATATTTTGAATGTATATCTGCAATAGCAAATTCACGTCCAACACGCATTAAGGTTAGTAATAAGATGTCTACTAAAGTTGTATAAATCGCTTTTAGAAATGTACCAGAAAAATATTTCTCTTAGAAAAGTATTTTAAATATCAAATGATTGGACTAAAAATTGCGAGCATCTTTTCGAGCCTTCACGTGCAATAAAGAGAGAACAATATTTTTTCTGCTGCTGCATGCATTCGACTCCAACACACCCCTTTAAGGAAAAATCCTTTTATAACTCAGTAACTTAAAACAATAAGAATTGTTTTTCCTTTTTGGCAATGACAGTCATATTTTGAAAACTAGATTCATCTTTGAATATTAACTTTGTTTTTCAATTAATTTCAATAGGTTTCCAATGCTGAGTACTTAAAATACCAATTAATTGTATGCAAATGAATTGAGATGAGAAAAGAAGACACAATAAACTTGCGAAAACGGTTAATATTTGAAACAATTTCCATCGCTAGTTACACATTTTACCCATCTTTCGGGAAATTTGTGAATACCACACCAAAAAAAATGACCGGTCCTTTGAGGCCAGCCAGTCATCAAGCCAAGATTTGACGTTTTCGTAAGAAGTCAATCACTGGTCAGCCAATGCTTTCCCCATGCTGCAAATAAGTGGTAATCGGAAGAAGCCACGTCTGGAGACTTAACCGCATGTGTTAAGTGCTCCAGGCCGAGCGCCTTAACGATGTCCTTGCTCGGTTTAGCACAATGTCTATGGACATTGTCATCAAGGAAAACCACTTTGTGCTGTCCATTCTTGAATTGCCACCGTTTTTCGATATAGCACCGTTCAAATCAAGTAATTGTTGCTTGTAGCGATCAGTATTAATGGTTTCGCCAGGATTGAGAAGCTCATAATAGATTGGCCACTCCTGGTCTCAGAAAACACACTGCATTGTCTTGCGGCCGAAGCGATTCGGCCTTGCGGTCGATTTGGACGGCTGTCTGGGATCAACATATGATCGATTACGTTTGAAATTCTCAAAATAAATCCATTTTTCATAGCCAATCACAATACGATGGAGATATGACTTGCGTTTGTAGGGAACAAGCAACATTTTGCACACGATTTTTCGTTTTTCCAGCTGACGGTCCGTTAGCTTATGTGATGCCTATCTTCCGACCTTTATATCTTTCCCATTGCTTTGAGACGACGAGAAACAGTGATCTGGTCAACATTCAATTGTTCTGCAAGATGTTCTTGGTTTGGCCATCCTCTTCATCGAGTAATGCTTACAATTCAGCATCTTCAAATTTTTTGCTGGTCTGCCACACTCCTTGTTTCTCACATCGAAATCACCATTATGAAGCTTATTAAACCACCCAAAGCACAGCTCACGGCTCGGAGCATTGCCATTCTATGCTTCTACAAGCATCTGATACGATTCGGCAGCATTTTTTCCAGATTGTAACAAAAAATTAATGCTGTCCGCAAATCATGGTTGGAAGGCATAAAATTTGACATTTTCTACACAGAATAATATGCAGATGTTTATGAATAGATAATTTGTAAATTAGAGTCCATTTCTTTTTCTCGAACCTTAATTTGAAATTCCAACAACAGTAGTGATAAATAGGAATTTTGATTGCATTTATCACCTTAAATAAAGAGGGGAAATAATGATCGTCTTAGAAGTTGAGGCTACTTTGTTGTACAAAAATTTAATAAATATTTTTTTAGAAAATTCACTTATATTACAGATGGGAAACTTAGTTTAAATTCTACTATAACTATATTCTCCATAATATAAGTTTAGTATCTAGTTATAAGATATAAATTTCGCATGTTATATTCTACTTTTGCAACTTTACCAAGAATTTTTAATTTTAAAAATCACTACGAATTTGGGAAATCTGTAGATATATCTTGTGAAAAAGTATCTCGATAGATTTGGACATCATATTGTGGACTTCCTAATCCTGTTTTAATATTTAACGCATAAATTATATTCTGGAAGGTCTTTTCGCAGATACTGAGCCAAATTCCCAACTCTCAAGGGAAAATAAAAACTCTGGAAACTTCCAAGCATTCACCCAACCCTGAAAAAGGTAGAAACACGTGTCTGTCTCCCGTAGTTCAAAATTGGCTGGAATCAAACCCAAGTCATTTCACTCAAAAGAATACAATTAGCGCTGGTTAATAATAAGCGCTGATTTAGTGTTACAATTAGCGCTGGTCAAATGAGGTGAGTCCTCGTGTAAGATATAATGAAAAAGGAGGATATTACATTCTAAATAATACTTGTATGCAATATGTATGGAATTTATCATGCTCTAAATATTTGCTTGTAGCCGATGTCACCTTCAATGTACGTAGAGAGTAAAGAAGCCAGTATGCTGTTCATATGTACTAAGAAAACAAAATGCTACTGCTAGTAATCAGATATGTTTGATTTCGGTTTTCTTACAAGAACAAAAAGCCCATCGTTGTTCTCATTTTATAACCAGAACTTTACATTAGTTCATTATGTACTTAGATCTTTAGAAATGAGTTACAGACATTGAATTATTTCTTAAAATTCACGATCTGTAAGTTTGAAGTTTAGTTACGTATTATGGAGGATAGAGCGCGTGGAATATGTGGAAACTTTAAGATCAGATTGAGATTTTACATAACAAAGTATGGTATTATAAAAACAAGTTCTTGAACAACAATGTATTAAAACCATATCTTATTGAAGTTTTACTTTATGCTTAATCGTATTTCATATAAGCATTTAGTCATAATTATAATTATGTATAAATGATATACATTGTCATTATTAATTATCACGCAAATCATAAGCAGCATTTTACTTGGTCTATATTAGTGTCGAATTTTATTTAAATTGTCGGTCTCTACATTATGACGTAATATCACTGTATTGAAGTTTAGTTACGTACTATAATTTTTAGACTCATTTTATTAATGATATTTTCTGGCTTGTATTCAAACGGCAGGTATATGAGCACTTTCTGATGCAAATGGTTTTTTTTAAATAAATATATAAGTGAAGAAGTAAATAGAGTCCGATAGCAAATCGATATTATCGGTTTTCACTATTAAATGCCGAACGTCTAATCATATTCTGGACTTATACAAAGACAAGTTTTCTTCCAGTAATCAATTGTCCAAAAATTTCGCTTACTTTATTAAAGAACATAAATAAAAAACAAAAACATCAATTCTGGAAAATATATTCCACATTTAATATTTTCAGGATAAATGATTGATTTACGTTAATATGTACCGCTATTTTAGCAGAATTAGAAGAAAAACTAAGCGGGATTTCAAAGGATGTTTAGTATTCATGTAAAAAAATAAGTACAAAAATGTAAATCAATGTAAAAAATAAGCATAAAAAAGCAAGAAATTGAAGACAGAGAAAAGGATTTACAAGGCCCCCCTTCCATTCGCAGCCCGATCATTCCTTTAATGTAAATAAAGGACGCAACTCCTCAATTCCTTGCATCAGAGGGCCTCTTTACTTTTTAACCTGACAAGAGGAGATCGGGCCCATGCATCTTCCTGATTTATTCGCTCGGGCCGGCCAAAAAAAAAGAGATGCACAAGAACTTTGAAAATAATAAATAAACCGGAGTGGCAGCATTAAGTCTTTCACCCAGTTGCAGCAGGGAATGCCGTGTGGGCGGGCAGAGAACGCAGTATAAATCAGCGCCAGGTTGGAAAAGAACTCCATAATTTTTGCCATTACTTTCCCTGGATTCGTCGAAGGTGGAATCTACACGAGGTTCATTTGCATACGGCATTTACTCTCCCTTCATTATAAGCTTCAGTCAGCGATTTTTGAAATTTGGATTTCCTCGGTTGGCATCAAAAAATACTTAGCCGCCTCCGCAGACGACTTTCTTAATGATGCCTTGTAGAATGGCAACAGTGGATTGGAGTCCGGAAGTTTCGTATGATTATTTAACTGAAATACTTCTCAAAAGGTGAATTCTTAATGACACTGGTGGGGGGAGCATTATCCGTGTGTGTAGAGGAAAACGAAATTTCTGGCAGACGATCAGCTATTGTCTGTCAAACTTTCCTTTGTTTTACAGTTTTGGCTGTGATTGATGATTAATTCACTGAATATTTTTACTAAATTGTGAATTTTCCACTCAATTTCTCATTACCTGTAACTCATTCTAAATATCGATGAGAACGGTTTTGTTTATAATTGTTCTTATATAAATTATTTAAAATAATGTTATTTGTAGCATTATATTTTATAAAAATTTCATTGAAAACTATCTTAAAAATAATTAAGAATTACAATTATAGTAATTATGAAGAATATATAATAATAATCATTATAATAATTAGTAATTAAGGATTGTCTGTCTTAACATTTCTGTATTTTTATATTTAGAATTTTTCTTGATTACTTTCATTAAGATAATAAGTCAAATTATTTATGGCAACTATGCATCCAAAATGAAAAATTTATTTCTAAAAATTCTGTTAATTACAAATTTGATTAAGTAGGACTGTCGCCAATAGTTCCCTTTTAAAAATATCCGGTCATTTTTATTTTCAATTCGAATCGATACTTATTAGAGAAATAAGATACTTTTGCCTATTATGAAAAGAATATAGCCGATTCCTTCTCAGATTCGAAATGGAATCTGCTATGTTCTGTCCATAGCGGGCAAACACAGCTTTTGTATTGAAGATAGCCGATTCCATTACAGATTCAAATTGAATCTCCTATATACTGACGGTTTGATTGTTTTGTTTTCTACCCTCAAGATTATTTTCTGTATACAAATGTTGATTAAAAAGGAACATATGGTTTAAAGTGGATTATAAATCATTTCAACATCCAATCTTAAGGTGGATTCGAATCCACGAACAGTTGAACTCAAGGTAAGAGCTCGAATCTATATTTTCTACATAATGGGCAAATAAATCTTTTTCTATAGAAGATAGCAGATTTCATTACTGATTCAGGGGAAGATTGTCAGTCTGGAGAAAATGAAGACCTTTTGAATGCTGGCGCCCCTTTGGTTGTCAGGGAAATTTAAAAGAAGAGTGATAACTTAGATGCTGATACTGAAATTTGACTGTGGCTAATTTGATTTTATCCAGCTATTGATGATATTTTGCGGCCCTTGTCAACAGAAGTAATCAGTGACAATAAGTTTCTCAACTTATTGTCATAACTGTTTACCAAACGTTAAATTTATATAATATAATCAATTTTTGTTTTGCTGGGGTTAAGTAATTTCTGTGGTTGAACACCTTCTGACTTGTATTTAAACGAAATCACTGATCAGTAACAAACTTTTTAAAGCTTTATGCACCAATTATCAGTTAATTATATCAAATTTCATTTAAATTATTTTTAATAAATTTAAGTCTTCATTATAAGATATTGGTATATTAATTTTAAAATTTATTGTAATGGATTTTTAACTCGAGATAGGAATTCAAATAAATTACAGAATCGAATATAATTTTAATATTATTCCATATATTACAATAAGCCAAGTTTTAGCTTTTTAACTTAGGGAATTTTCATTGTTACAAAATTAATTAAGATATTGCTAATATTCATCTTTCTTATAGAAGAACAATAAGTAATACGGAAAGATAATTTTTGACGACTTTTTATAGAAGCTTATAATTATTTATCAAATTTTGGAATTGAATGTTGTTTGTTTTTAAAAACATTTCGCATCATCTAATGATATTTCTTAAAACTATTATTATTATTATTGATTCTATATATCCATTAGTATTTATCCAATTAATGTACGAATTTTTTTATGAAACAGAACATTTAAACATTGTCATCCGAGTGTAAACTCAAACATTTGTTAAAAAATTTGCTATGATTTGTTGCCTTTGTCACTCTTTAGATTTTTGATCGTGGATGATAGTTGGATCAAAAGCTCCCATTTAAAGAAGAATACAAACGATCACAAATAACCTCGCAATTGAGCTGGAAAACTACCGAAATGAAATAAGGAATGCATAACATTCGATGTCCAGTTATGCTGAAGAACTGTAACATGGCATCTACTACACAATCAACTTATTCCTTAGTTTGAGAACACATTATTCCTCTAATCATTCTAAAAGTTATTTTAAGCTATTAATTAAATAATTTAAAAAATATTTTCTACACTAAATAAAATCTTAAAAAATTTAATCTCCTATATAACATTATATTTTTTTTATTCTTTTTTGAAAATCATATTTATAACTATAATGATTTAAATGTAAGATAATTTTTAACAATACAATTGATAAAATACTTTCTATCTGTAAAATTTTGATGAAATTATAAATTGATATATTTATTAGTAAATGTAATTGTTGCAATAATTTTTATCCATAAAATCTTAAATTTTTTCAGACGTTATTTAATGAATGAGAAGCGCATAACATAACATAAATGTTATTCTTTCTCCATTTATAGCAATCTACTTGTTTTTTATCTTCTCTATAAGCCCTTTAGAAATCTTCAGGTATAATTTGGAAAGTCAACATAGGAGCAGTTCTAATGCCTTTTATCCAGCTAAATAAAACTATTTTTCCATTATATATTTTTCAAGCACGATCTTTTTATAACTTGCGATCAGATGCGGACGAAACCAAAAGAATCTAAGAAGGGAAAAGAAAGAAAACTTCCCGTAAGAGATAGAATTCCACGAGAGGTAAGAAAGAAAGCGAAATAAAGCAGCAAGAGAAAAAAAAAGAAAAAAGAAGCAAGACAGTATCCCAGAAGAGGCAGAAACTTTGTTTCGTTGCCTATCATCGCCGAAGAAAGAGTCCATCAGCCAGCAACTGAGACCATGATCCAATTTCCTGATTAGAAAAAGAAAACGTTCGATTTAGAAAATATAAAGCTACTTCAAGTGGAAATAAGAAAAGTAACAGAATGTGGAGAAAGAAGAGGAGAGGTGTAATAAACTGCCCGGGCTACGGGAGGGAGAACAAGGCTATCAGCGTTTCCTCTGCCTTGTTTCAGGTTTCTCCGATGATCCGCGCTTTTGGGCCATGCAATTCTTTAACAAGAATTTACTCTTAATGGAGCAAAGATATTTTTCTTCATTCATTTACTTGCTTCCTTCATCTTACCTCAGAATTTCTTTTATTTTCGGTTATTATTTTACGCGATTAAAAATAAAATTTAATTTCCTTTGTAGAAGGTAAGACAATGCTTTTTTTATTATGAAATATTTTAATGTTACTCACATAAAATTCAATATGAGGTTAAATGACTAAACATTTCATGAAAAGTATGTAAAATAATTTGAAAAATTAGAAAGTCCAATATAATATAAATCACAATATTACATTAAATATTAGAATACTCTTGAAATTGCATTCATATTTGTAACACCCCTAAAAATATATAAAAAAATAGAATATGATACATATTATGTTAAAAATTAATATATATATATATATATATATATATATATATATATATATATATATATATATATATATATATATATATATATATATATATATATATATATATATATATATTATATATATGTATATATATATATATATATAATTAGAAGAGGGGTATAGATCATATAAAATTAGGTGCAAAGCCAATTAAAAACTAATTAGAAAATAATATTTGCTATAAAGTATAGTAAACACAGATCTGTAGAAAGCTTATCTGTCCCGTTTTGACCTATGCCTCAGAAACTTGGATTTTGACTGTAAGAGAGGAGAGGCTGTTGGGCCTATTTGAACGCAGGATTTTAAGAAGTATCTCTGGAGGTTCGAAGGAAAACGGTGTCTGGCGCAGAAGACACAATACAGAAATCTATCGAATGTACAAGGAGCCAGACATTGTACATCACATTAAAGTAAGCCGTCTTAATTGGGTTGGACATGTTATTAGAATGAAAGACAATAAAACACAAAAGAAAATTTTTTTGCAGAACCCATCAGCGTGAGAAGAAGAGGAAGACCAAAGCTGAGATGGGTGGATGCAGGCGAAGAAGACTGTAGGGTCCTTGGAACAAAACATTGGAGGAGTTTGGCTGCCAGTAGAGGTGGCTGGAAGAAACTTGTTCAGAAGGCCTTGGCCCATCCTGGGCTGGCGCGCCATGAATAATGATGATAAAGTATAATAACAAGCCATTTTTGATACATATTAAATGTTAAAAAAGATAGTAAGACATTTTAAATTAGATACAAGTTTGTAATACTCATATATTTAAAAAATGGGAAATATGACTCGTAAAGATAAATGTAAGCCTCCAACATCTATAAAATTAGAATGCGAAAAAAAAGCACACTGAAGTAGATAAGAAATTTATAATAAACATAAAATTAAAGGGAAAAATGTGATACATAAAATTAATTAAAAATTTGTAATAAACACAGAATAAGAAATGAAAAGCATATGAAATTCTCTAAATGTGACGTAATGAAATTCTTGAATTAAACTTAGAAAAATTTTATAGCATAAAAGCAAAACAAATTAGGAAATTTAAGAATAGAACACATCCTAATAAATTTAGATGGTATAATGTTTAGAAAAGAGCATGACATAAAAAAATTATCATAAAATTGAAGAATTAATAAAATTTTGATATTAATTTATAAAATCTATAATTGAATTCAGCAAATCATCCAATAAATTTATCAATATACATACTAAGTAAAACAGCGAATTTTAAAATATTTAATTAACAAATCAACTAATAAATTATTATTGAAAAATTTTCTAAGTAAAATAATGATTTGACAAAAGTTTTTGAATCAAATTGAAATGTAAAGTATTTTAAAATACACAAATATTAAGTTAATGCTTTCATACATTTATGGTAAACTGAAAATTTCAACGCATTAAAATGGTTAGCTTGAAATATTTTAATCAATATTTTTCAAAGATTAAATTAAAAAAATTAAATAAATTTATTAAATTTAATAAATTTTCTAATTCCATAGAACTTTCTAGCATAGGATAAATTTTCTAGGATTAATTCTCTACAATTTAATATATTTATTTTGTGTTTTACTTCAAACTAAATAAGAATTTAGTTACATAGACTATTTGAGGAGACAACATTTTATAGGTATACTTTGGTTATCAATAATATGTGTTTGCTTTAAAATACTTGTTTTATTTCTATTAAACACTTGTTGTAAGCTATTTTTAGGAGAAATATACATTTTATAACGCATTTCTACAAAAAAATAAGCTTATGTTAACTATTTAAAAATATTAGCACTTAAATTCATTAAATTTTTAGTCGTAATAGTTCCCCTATCTAGACTTCAGTACTAGATTAATTCTCCAATTTATTTTAAGTTTGTTTAAGATATTGTGTGACTTCTAGAGAGATTGTGTCTCATAATGAAATATAAACTCTAGTATCTGAATATTTCCACTAGAGGGCGTACTTCAAATTATTGTAATATATCAACAATAATGTCGTTCAATAACTATAAACAAGGCATTCACTTTATATATATATATATATATATATATATATATATAATATATATATATATATATATATATATATATATATATATATATATATATATATATATATATATATATATATATATATATATATATATATATATATATATATATATATATATATATATATATATATATATATATATAACTTTATGCAATTGATCTACATATTCTCATCAGCAAATGTTAGTAATTGTTATTAGATGTAAGTAAATGTTAGTAGATATCAAAATAATTAGATCAAAATAATTAGAATTTTTATTCCCTAGATTTACAATATTTGACATACTGTTGACCGATGGTTGAGTGGTTAGCGCTCCTGACTCCTGAGCTGTGGGTCCCTGATTCGAATCCCGGCTCGGTCATGGCTGTTACTTTCTTTTTCTGTTCTCTCTTTGTTTCTCTGTCCTTTTTTCTGTGATGATGTATGAATGTGGCCCACCCTATAAACGGGCTTGTGGTACTAGGGCGCGGGCATTGCCTCCGTGACTTGGTTCTCAGGTGTCCGTTGGGTAACGACAAATGAGTAGCAGTTTCTGACCTTGTTGTGGCATAGGGTTCTTCACCCAAGTATCTGCCGTTGGAAAAAATATTTGACAGACATTTGTAAGCAATGTATAAGTCCGCTTTAAAATCAGTAATATTTTAGAAACTTTTTGCAACATCATTTCACTTTTGTCTTGAATATAATAGATAAAAAATAACAATTTACCATTATATGTTCAAGCAAAACATTTTAAGCATTTAATGTAAAATTTTAATTAGAGATAGAATTTGTAAAAGATATCTCCAGTCACAATATATAAAAAAACAATACATAAAAATGCAATATGTAAAAAATATTATTGAATTACAAACATTAAAAATATTGGAATATCAAGAAAATTATAGCTTTGCATATCTTTAATGATTAGTAAAACATTTGAGGAAAAATATATTAATCAAACTTTATATTTGCCAGTGATTTTAAGCCCTGTTTACATTTTTAAAGGGACTATTTATTAAGTATGAGAAAAGTATGCATTTATAAAATTTGTATTATTAAAATAATTTGAAAGATTTTGAAATCTTTTAAGTTGATTCCTAATTGCATTCATATGCTGAAAAGTGTAATAACATGAAAAGTGTAATATTTTTAAGAAAGCATATTTTTAAAAGTTTACAAACAGGTAACCCTTGATTTCATATCGCCAACATAAGCGTCAAGATATATTAACAAGATGGCAGCTACATAAAATCTATACAAAAGTAGGTGGATAAAACAATCGTTTGTTTACGGCGAACCCTTAAAATATAAAAGAGTTAAATTAATGATAAAATTCAGTTTCCTAAAGGATAAATTGTTATCAATCACAATAACTAGAAAGAAACATACTAGCTCAAAATAAATTACAATGGACACAAATGTGTGCATTAGCATCTTATAGTTATTTTTAATTTAACATAAGGAATACAAAAATTTAAAGAGATGATATGAAAAGTTAAGTAGACCTTCTCTATTTAACCACCATTCGCAAAGTAATTTTTATTAGTTTATTCAAATTCGTGTACCTCACACTTAGTGTGACTCACTCTATGACACGTATTGTAACAATGACTCACATTCCACGGTGGTCTGCTTGCTTAGGATGTCGTTCTCACTATCAGTTTGAATCCCGAGTTACCAGAAGCTTTATGAAATTTTACCATGGTTTATTAAAGGCTGTTGGGGAACTTTCAATGGGTCGCAATGTTCTCCCAGTGAAATAATATCTAGAGTGGAGCCATTCTGCTTGATAACTGCTTCTAAATGGCGCGAGTACTTCCTTCTAACCGGTAGAGTCAAAATCTACGGTTGGTACATTAAAATATCCTAATGCTCTCCTAGTTAATAAGAAGAAAAGAAGAAGAAGAAAAGTCTTCTAAGCCAGTATTCCACTATTAACTACCCCAAACCCTACTAAGAATTATAAATTCGAATTCTAAAAAAATTGATTTGTTAAAGAATAGTGTTATTTTATTAAGAATGCTTATTTTTAACTCGTGGTCTTAATTAATATTTATCAAAATTCAATGAACTTTTTTCTCACCCCTTAAAGGATTTCAAAATATAATTTATCATTAGCTGAAAAAACCTTAAGAAACAGTGTACTTCTAAGTGATTTACTCCATTTTTACTAACTTCAGTGTATAAAACACATTTACTTCGTTGGCATACATGAAAAATTGATATTATTTAAAATGAATTTCTTAATGATGTTAGTTAATTATGGTTATTAATTTATAAAACATCATTCTCAAGCTCTTTAAATTTATGGAATTAACATTTATATTTCAACCTATCCTGTCACGTATCGATTTATCTTCATATACCTGTGCGTGAATATGATGCACATGTATATTTATATTTATGCATGTATAAATGTGAATACATGAATATTAGAGTGTCGTTTGGATAGCAATGATTTTTCTTAAGAATAAAAACATACAATATTTATTAGAAATAATAATTTTCGTAGATACCAGGAAACATCCTTCGTTATTTCTTATCCTTCATATTCTTAGACAATCACAGTCAAAGATAAAGAGCTTCATAACTCTCTTAGTTTATTCTGCAATCACTTGTACATTCAGTTAAGGGGTCGTGGCTTCTCCTGCCATAAACTTACTATGATCGAGATTAATGTAGTCTCGTCATAATTTATATATAAATCATAATTATTGTGAGACCAGCAATCTAAGTGGCGCGGACTGCTCTCGAGTGTATCTGAACTGTCTCAGAACATTCATCGGCTCCACCTTGCAGATGCACCCCAAGAACTAATAGATGTTATTTTTTTCAAGTTTGTATTGTGTTTGATAGGTCGCAATTTAATTTGAGAAATTTCCAAATTTTACTTAAACAGAAATAATTTTTCGTGGATAAACAATTCAGAGCGGATGAAGATTTATGGAATTTAGTAGTAATTTGGCTTAATAAACTGGGCAATGAATAAAATAATGTATATGATGTACTTAACAATAATAATGAGCAGTAACATCAATGAAAACCCATGAAACTTCTGATAATAGTTGATTGCTTTATTATGGCAAGTTAAATTCAATAGAAATATAACAGTACAAATTCAGAGTCTGTAATTGAATCTCATATGCTTAGTTCCTATTTTGGAAATTTAAAATATCAAAAACAGATCTATACTTAATCCACTTTATCTGAAACATAAAAAGACCGCAGATAATGCTTTCTATTTCTTCTTATCATGATTCTTAATTGAAATATTATTTCATTAAGCTTATTATCACATAGATCCATTCAATATGGCTTATTGTATAAAACGTAACATCTAAAAATAGATAAATGGTACGTATGTGTGTCTGAAAAATGAATGTCATTTTGGAAGGAATATTTCATAAACTGGTATTTTTTCCCGAGGCTGAGGGTATTCTGGTACTACCGCGAGGATCTCACGTGCCCCGGCTGCTCCATCCATCAGCGATGTCCCCAGAGTGACCAACCATCCATGTATGAATCATTTGCCCGTGGACCATCCCAACTCCCTCAACTATCCGTCCACTACGCCATCCATTCCTTTTCTAACAGTATTTCAAAAGAAGATTACCTGTAGCTCACAATCTAAAATTCGAAAGAATAACGATTTATTCTGATTGGAAAATGGCACTTAATTTTAAAGGATGGAATTTTTTTAAATATTTCTTATTTTGGCATATTTGATGTTTAGAATCTCATCTGCATAAAATTTTAAGTCTTAACGCCTCGGAAACAGTTAATATTTGAATGTTGCTATAAGTAATAGGAAGAAAAGATGGATTATTATTTTTAGGAAGTCTTTTCCTCGACAATGGCTTACATAATATTAACTACATTAGATGAAACCAGGGCAAAATCTCAAGAGCTACCTTGAAAAGGTGCATGCAAAAAGTGAGGGCAAGGCAGCTCGTGGACCATCCAAATTTATCTATAATCGAGAATGCATAGCAGACTGATTAACTGCAGAATGGTATTTAAAGGCATTAATTGATCATCATCTGCAATTTGAGTTTGTGGTTTGTTAAAGTGTGTGAACTGTATAGACAAAGCCAAATGGAAGAAATTCTGTAAATTTCCCGTGCGCACACACCAATAGACTTTATTCTCAGAAAAAAGAAGAATAGACTTCAAATTGCTTAATATTGTCTGGGATTGAACCTAGTATTTCCCATTTTGAAATAATCACTATCAATGTGAGATTTATCAATAAGTAACATATCGCAGATTGTTAATGACATATTTTTGTCAAGCAAATAATTTTAATTACAAAAATATGAGACTTTGTAAATTACTTTTAAAAAATTTTTTTCGCCAAAAATTATTTATTTAAGAAAAAGGTTTTTTTACCATAAAAAATTCTAAAAAAATGAAATATATATAATCGGTGTATCTTCAAAATATTTTTATTCTTATTATATACATATATATTAAAATAAACAATAATTCTTTTAATTTCACATTACTATACTCTTTATAAAAAGCAGTTTCCTCTTTAATTAAATTAAAACTGAAAGATTTCTTTCCATCGTTTTTTAGAAAACATTAAAGATAATTTTTTTATAAATTGTAATATGATCAGATATGACTAAGACATAAATTTGGATATAATTTACTTTTCTTGAGTTCTGACCGGCTATAATTAAAAGGGCAGATAAACTGGATAGAGTATATGATGTTATTTTATAATCACATTTGATAGTTTAGACAACTATTAAAATTTACACTTTTAAGAATTTTAAGTGATATAAAAAATTTTAACTGTCTACATAATAATTAAATTTCTTGTTTATAGAAGAAAGAAAGTCATATAATTATTCATGTATTGGAAAAACTGACAAATATTTTGTTACTATTTTTTCTTTTCTATTGAATTTTCAACGACATAGCAAATGAAAGAAAATTTATGATGCTACAAGTGTATAATTTTCACTTGATCGGACTTGGCGAACATATGGACAAGAAAATGTTCTTATCATCACTAAGACAATAAGACTGCATATTCTGTAACAATAGATGCTGTTTTGCATGCATGAAGTCTTTTGATAACGCCCAAGAATAGCTTGTAGTTATGAACATTTTCAAAGCTCTCTAAATTTAATTGATAGACCGATTGTGTCCGTTAAAAATTATTTCCTTAAATAAATCTTAATATACGATTAAAAAATGCTAAATGAAGCATAAAAATTATCTGAAAAGCGAATGAAAATGCTAGTTGACATAATTCATTTTGAAATAAATGTCTATGAAAGATGTATTAAAAAAACAAAGTAAATGTTTTAAAATTGATACATGATCTACTTACATATATCAAAGTACTGTAAATACTTTAATTAATTCTTAATCTTGGAAAAAATTTTCTACATATTTAATGGAAGAATACTTTATTATAATAAAAAAATTACAACGATTGAAATCTATAAGGCTTCCAACACTGAATTACTTACGATACAAAGGGGAGAACAGAAATGCCACATTTACCTCACATTGCTTAGATGGATTGAACCGGAAACTTAGAATTCTGAAATGAATGTCAAAACCATTTGGTGATGGTTAATCTGGTAGGTGTATAACACATGACAGATTAAATACTTGGTATTATTCACATAAACCATCCGATAAATATATGATGTTTTATACAACTGGATGATTCATAACACGTTTCTACATTTTTATTTTGGAGTATTATTTCTAAGTTTAGCCTAAGGACATCTATTTCGAAGGAAAGTGTTTTATATTAAATTCAAAGAACAAAAATTGTTTTTTGCAAACTATTTTACGAACTAAAAATTTTGGAAAAAAGAAAAAGTAAACAGAATTTACTTTTTTTCTTATTTAGAAGAAAAGCTGTAGCAAATGGAACAAAATGTCAATATATTGTAAATGCAATAAGCCTTTCCCTTTGCGGAATAGTTTCATTTAAATGTTCTCAACTACCAGCACATAAACTGGCGATAAATATTGGAAATGGCTCATCGCCAAGAAGACGTCCGCCGAAACAATTCCTACTTTGTTCTGGAGAGAACCTGGGAGCAGCGTTTTCTGATAGAAGCGAAGTGCACGATCGAGAATGACGAATTCATAAATTCCGACGTCGATTTGCATTGCACTGACGAAGTGGAATCAATTTGGACCTTGTCCCAAAACGTTGATGTTTTGCGTGGAGGGTACATAAATTTTTTTTCGGCGTGTGAATACGCCAGGCGCAATCACTTTGTATTCATGCTCAGAGGGTGTTTTTCTGGATGTCGCTTTTGTGTCGGAGCTCTTGATCCCAAGCAAACGATGTGTTATCCCCCCTCCTGGGGTGCTTGAATCTCTTTTATTCTTTTATTCAAAATAGTTGAGGATTATACGCATTAAATATAAAATGAATCCTCCAAATCTGTAAACCAAAGTTGGAAATATAATCTAGCGATTGGTGTTTTCGTAATCAACAACTTTGCAATCAATGACAAGTTAATTAAGATTAAGTTAGCTTCTCATGAATGAAATTTATGCCAAAAAATAATACATATTATACAAATATTTACTGATCGAACTTTGAACATGAAACTTATTTGTAGAAAGATAGATTTTCTTTGTTTTTTTTTTTTTAAATTATAAAGTGTAACCCATAAACACAGTGAAATAATATGCGAAAAAAACCACTTAAAATTATTTCATTCTTTCTTCTTCCTTTCATTTCATTTATTTTAATTTATCATTTCCTTCAAGGACCTAAACTTGAATGGTTCCATACCATGCTTGATATCAAACACAGTTGAGCATCTGGAACTCACATAGTCTTTTCAGTTTCAGTACTAATTGCTTGCAGAAGGATGGGTTCAAATCTTTTCTTCGCGTCGTGATACGCATAAGTTCTTTGTGTTATTTACCAGCGAAAGTTAATGTAGATTTAAAAGAAAAGCTTACTGTAATTTAGGCAAACAATCAAAATGAAATTTTTTCATCTTTCGTTGCCCTTATCTGTTGTTCTATTGTAAAGTTTCTAAAGCTTGTCATGCGTTAGAAGATTATTTGGATCAACACATCGATATTTTCCCCCATTTTGTCGGTCTATAAATTTATTAAACTTCGAAATGTCAGGTATTTGAAGGTTTTTCATTTCAATACATTGATATGTTTTCCATTTTATGAGTCTATAATTTTTTCAGACTTTGGATGTTTGGCAATGAAAGATTTAAATATTTAATAATTGGAGGATTTGGAAAACTTTTATACAGTTTACATTTAATTTGAAATTATTTAAAAAAGTATATAATTTATTTTATTACTATTCGTAGCTAAATTCAAGATATTGCTTAAATGTATTGCATTATTATAATCTAGATCAATATTTAATACTTCAATTCTGTCGTAAATGTTATGAATTACGAATTTTCAGAGAATTGTTCACAATCGAGAAATGGATGCAAAATACTGTTTAACTCGTTCTGATAAACATTTGGATTTCATAAGACTAATAAAGCGTTTTCAATCCATACAAAATCTGGAAATATAGATATGCTGATTTATGAAATCTTTGGTCAAAGCCTTGGTAAACCAACAACGAAAATGGTACAGTAAAATTTCCTCGGTGCTGATCTTACCGGAAATATACATACATATATATATATATATATATATTATTATATATAAGTTACGTTATACTAAAGAATTATAATATATGATAATATAACCTATATCATATATATTATATATATATATTATATATTATACCCTATATTGAAGTACTAATATATATATGACTGGAAGTTCTAAGACCTATTATATATATATAACAGCCCCGTAGTATCCTATATAAACCTCATTCAGTAAGAAATAATATACTGATATTATCAACTATGGCATAGGTCACACTATGGTATATATGGATAATATATACTTATTATATAGACATACTATTTGGAATACATTAGTGTCCTATATTACTACTCATACTCTGCTGCAGACTTATTCAAATTATGAATTATTAAATTAATATATATATATATATATATATATATATATATATATATATATATATATATATATATATATACAGTATGTCCTCTAAAGTCCTTTGAAACCCTCTTAACTTACTCTGAACCTCTTGCTGCTACTATATTTACAAAAGTGGTGTCTAGGTATAGTAAACTAGCCATGCGCTACTGAATGAAACAGACTACTGCGCCACCTGGTGGAAAACTGTGGGTAGCATTCCTATCTCGAAAACGGAACGAGATAGAGAGAAAACGTGATTTATAAAGTTATAGAGCATCCCTGATTTAGTACAATGTAGGCATTAATGTGAAGAATACAACGGTTAAAACGCGCATTTGTTGTTTCGTGCTGTGACGTGACAAAACGATTTAAGAAAGGAAAAAAAAAACGAATAGTTATAACAATATACTTCATTTAAGATGTTCAAACTTCTCACCGTCAGCTGCAATGCACATTTGGATCCTCACTTGAAGAATTGCACATGTTGGAACACGCGACCGTAATGTGTCGTTTAAGGTCCTGCAATTTTTGTGGAGTAGTCGCATACATCTACTGTTTCAAGTATCCCCACAGGAAAAAGTCCAGTGGATCTGGAGAACGTGGAGGCTACTCTTCGAAACCGCCATACCATAGTATTTGGTTGTCAAATTCCTTGACGAGGTACAGCTTCACTGGAAATGTCTAGTGAGCAGCCACGCCGTCATGTTGAAAACTTAGATTCTTAAAATTAAACAACAGCAGGCTCTCCACAAAATCGGGTATTACCAAGAAGATGGCTCTTTTATAGCTGTTTCAGGTGAACAGGCATGACATTTCTTACGTATTTGCATACTGCATACAAATTGTTGGAATTATTTTTAATACTTCGGTTCTTCCAATTTCGATATAAAAGTGAAAAATGTAATCAGGAAAATGTAAATCGTTTTCTTTCACTGCTAGCAGTGAAAGAAAACAAAAAATCTTTTTCTTTCACTGCTAGCAGTGAAAGAAAAAGATTTTTTGTTTTTTCAAATATGCACACTTACGATGTGCCACGTCACAGCAAAAAACAACAACTGCACGTTTTAACCCTTTTATTCTTCACATTAATGCCTACAAGGTATCTTTTCGAACTATATCGAGGATGCTCTACAACTTTGTAAATCACTTTTTTTACCTATCTCGTTCCGTTTTCAAGATAAGAATGCTAACTCCAAAGTTTTTCACCAGGTGGCGCGGTAGGTGGTTTCATTCTGTAGCGCATGGCTACTTTACTATACCTAGACACCACTTTTATAAATATAGTAGCAGCTGTTCCGAAGTTAAGATGGTGGCAAGGGACTTTAGTGGACATACTGTATATATATATATATATATATATATATATATATATATATATATATATATATATATATATATATATATATATATATATATATATATATGTGTGTGTGTGTGTGTGTGTGTGTGTGTGTGTGTGGATGGGTGGTGGTGTAGGTGATTGTGTAGGTTGAGCCTTTAATTATTGCATGTATGCATATTTATGATATATTTTACTATCTACATAATCTAATCAAGAATATCAAATTAATACTAATCATTTTGATTGTCTTCTTTATCTAAAAATACAAATTAAGTTTAATTAGCCAAAAGGAATTTATACAGTAAAATTAACTAGATTTACTGATCTGTCTAATAATTCCTATAATTCAAACTTGAATTTATATTTACTACAATCAGTGACATTGATTTTCTAAGCTTGTGTTACTATTAGTGGGACAAAGAATTGTTAAAACATGAGTTTTAACCCTCAAATCTATTTCCCTTTCGTTTACTATCTGCATTTTTTACATATAAGCAAATTAATACAGATTGAAAAAAATTGATTGAGACTTATTAAAAAGATACATAAAGGACTTCCAATTTTTTACAAAAAAAGATTTAAGGCCCTTCACCTTTTGAATCAGATCTCATCTTGAAATAAATCTACTTTCTGTAACATTCTTCACAATATTTTTTTTAAAATTTTCCTTTACTTGGCCACCACTTCCAGACTCCACAGCATTCATCTCCAGTCTCTTTTATTTACTTTTTTAAGAGGTGAGGGTGGAAAAAATATTTAATAGCCGCGTGGACATCGAGTGTCTTGAGGTCCAAAAACTTTGATTTATAAAGCTGGACGGCTGGGCGTTCCACGTCGACGTCCTAAATTACGCTCTTTCACTCCACTACTTCCGAGCGCCAAGTTATCGATCAAAGACGCCAAACTTGGACTGCAGGCTCGTTACTTTCTGAGGAAAAAAAATCAAAGGGGAAGGGCGGATTTTTTTTCAAAGTTTATCATGTTTTTAAGAGAAAAAGTCGCTTAAGCAGCATATATGAGTGAAAGAGGCTTATAGCCAAAAAGCAACGCCCAGTTACGGATAATCAAAATACAATTACTGTTGAACTGTTGGTATTTAAGGCATAAAGCGATGCATTTTTTATACTCTGTTTGGAATGTTTCTTTGAGCTATTGGTATTCAACATATTGTTAAAGTGCTAAATATTAAAAAAAATGTCATTTTAAAAGAATGCACACATTTTTTTCTAATTTTAAAATTTAATAAAACTTTTAGAATGCATACACTAAAAATATTTAAAAAACTATTCTGCTGCCATAAGCTATTTTTAATTATTTTTCGGTTCAAAGTAGCATTAAAATAATAATTTTAAAATGTTTTATATATGTTTAAAAAGAATCACAAAATACTTTATGAAATGTAATAGATGTTAATGATCATGAAATATCTCATGAAAATTTATCTAATTTTTTTTCAAACTTTCTGGGGCTTATGAGTGACAAATCCTTAATTTTCTATTGACATTAAACAATTTATTATTCTAAAATTCTTTATATAGTTAAAGAAACAATTGAATCAAATATGGCTTATAAATTTCCGTTCAGTTCTAAATCTTAACATTAAGGTGCTACAAACTAAATAAAAAACTAGGATTTTTGTCACGGGCAGAAGAGTCATGTGTAGTTATATTTAATTTAAATTCCCGTAAGGTACGATGATGATCTCACAAAACTTTAGAGGTAGAACAGAATAAAGATCCCTTTGTCAATCACTGACACCTTTAAATGACAAAAAAGTTGTGTTGTGCTGCAAGTGTGGTAGATGGAGTGGGTTCTTGGCAGATTTCCGGGTTTTCTTCCTTTAGATATGCGAATAAAAATCACTTTATATATTATGTGGTGAAAGTTAAAATGCCGAAACGCATATTAAAAACTGTCAGGCTGATAAACAGGCTGCTTCTATACAATATGTTACATTTTGACGAAAAAGTTATTATGTTATATAGAAACATACACTATCTAATTTTATGGACACTATTTGATGAAATACTTAACAATTATTTATTTTAAATCAAAAACCTAACTATGATCTTTACATCCATTTTCTTTTTTGCATTAAATCTTTCTTTTTTTCTAAGCTAACCTCCTCTTTTAGTTGGGTGCATATTTATATAGTTCAACAATATATTTTCCATTATTGAAATTCTATTTTCAAATGTCTATAAAACTGCAAAGAATAACAATAATAAACATATTTTTTGATAATACTGAATACAACGAGAAAGTTTTTCAAGTTTTATACTTACTCATATAAGCACCAGTATGTTTCCTGTTCCACTTTAATATGTAATTTAACATCTTGTAATGTCAACAAGTTTTTCCTGTGTTAATTCATTGCATTTAAGTACCTAAAAAGACAAAAGTATAACATCTATTTCTGCTAGTACAAAATGTAATATTGTATATTAAACTTTAAATATTTGGAAATGTAAAATACATTGTTTTTTTTATTTCTGTATAGCAATTACTTTTATTGGAGGAAGTAAACACGATCGACTGAACAGAGTTAACAGAAATGTGAACTGCCAAATTTTTCTAAATATATGTGAAAAAAAACATTAGATTTTACACATTGTTTTTGAATTAATCAACTCTAATAGCGTAAAATATGTATTTTAACTCTGGTATCGAACTTACAGCCTTCAAAGCATCAAAACAAAATATTTCCTTTCTTTTTTAAAGTTTTCATATTAAATAAATGCAGAATGATTAGAAACTAAGAATTGATTAAGAATATTTCAAAAATATATATATTATTCAAAATATAAAATTAATTTTACTAATTTATTTTTAAACACTGTATAAATTAAAAAGAAAGTATGAATAAAGTATAATAAATTTTTTCTGAATATATACATATTTTTAAATTAAAAAAAATTATAAAGTAATAATATGTAATAAATATTTCAACATTATAAACCAAATCCTTGCAGATATTTATTTAACATTTCAACCATATTTCATTAAAATTGAATCATTAAATATTAAAGATGAAGAAATGGAAAGTGTCCCTAGGAATGTGAACAAATGCCCTTTCACAGCCGCTATTTATGATTCCCTTTCTATCACTGTAAATCTCCAGATACTAATTTTAAAGATAATTTCTCGAACTCAATTGCAAGTGATCTATATGAAAATCAGTTATTTATTCGCTACTTTATATTTAAAACTACATAAAAAAACTGAGGAAGAAAATGAGACTATATACATAATTACAGAAATTTAAAAACAAAACTGTTATTCATTTCTAAGACCATAATGTGATAACCCTAAATAATGCGGTGCTTCAAAACATAAATGAATAATTTACTTCGTTACATTTTTTTAATGTTCCCATTTTTTACATTGAGGGAAAATTCTTTTTTTCTATTCAAGATTGGGCCGCAAAAAAGTGTTACAAAAACTTCTTAATGTTTTCTTAATTAAGGTTAATTAACCTTGATGAATCGTGTATGTGCTCTGTGTAAATGAATCCACGTTATAATTACGAAGTAGAGCGATGAAGAGTGTTTCATTTTCAGGGCTCGGAATTCGATTATGGCTCTTCAGATTTAACGACGTTTTGCATTAAACTAGAGTGGAACGGGGCTCTGCACCTGAATATTAAAAGTAAAGAGGAATATAGTTTTTGCGCCTCCTGCATATATTAGTTAGCATAATTTTCTCAAGTTTCATACCCCATTTAAGAGATTAAATATTTCCGAATTTTTATTATAACATACCCCATACACATTAATTACGGCTCTTTCTCCAATTAGATTACTTAAAAAGAAATTGAAGAGTTGGAAGATTTATTACAACAGCTGCTCGCATATCATTGAACAGTTTTCACGGAGACGTGATTTAACCACAGTGGATTGATTTCGTTATGAAACAAATTCTTTAATAAGTTTCTGAATATATTTTGAGTCTTCCTAAAATTTTATTGATGTAATAAATTACGAACAGCATTTGTTTTTTGGAGTATGGGCAGATTATTGGATCCTTTTCCTATCACAGATATTGAGATCTTATTCATTCACTTATGGATTTCATTACAAAATTAATATGTTTATACTTAAATGTTTTTTACTATTATTGAAAATTTCATTTTTAAATGTTTGATTTTAGCCTACAAGACACTGAGTTAGGGTTCTTTCTCAATTTACTATATTGTCATATATCCTCCCTAGTGATGTTGTTGCATGTCCCCCGTTTAGTCTGCAGTGCTAGACAAGGTCCATAAGATTACACACTCTCAAAAAAATCTAGCACCATGAAAGGATCATCGTATAAATCTTGCTTGGATAGTCCTAGGCAGGCAAGGACCTGGTCTAGCGTAGCAGTTGGAACCAGGTCTCGAAATCCATAATAATTCACGTTTGAATGAATTTTGCAGAAGTTCTGCTAGCTTAATTATACATCTTTGAATATCAATATTCATTTGGTATTTTAATAATTAATATTTTAAAGATTATTTAGAACTGTGTTTTTAAATTTGAGGTTTGCTAATTTTATCGAAGTCCCTAGATTGAAAAACGTAAATGTTATGATTGATATTATGCATTAATTATCTGCTATTTTCCCCTCTAGATAAGTAAGTGATTTCGATTTCTTAATTTGCAACAAACACATTTCTCTTCACTTCATATTATATATTCATATTATATAAAAAACCATGGCACTTATGTCAAAAGTTTAATATAGAGTGTTTGATACTTTTGCAAGTGCTTTCAAACGATGTCCAATTGATAGGACATTCTCTTTTCGGAGCATATTTGATCCTAGCCACTGTTAAACTATGAGAGATGCATGTTTCTCTTCTGGGTTCCGCATGAGTGTCTGACAGGATGCGTGCTGTTGAGGTTTTTCAATCAACTCGCAAATACGTCCCACTGTCAGTGAAAATTCACTTCGGAAGGCTATTTACGAGGTGGATGTTAAAATGACTTACAGCGACATCTGACTATTTCCACTACGAGGTGTCAAAAATTCATCCAAATTCTCCTCGTTTCTGCCGAGCTGGCAGCCGAATGGTTAGTGCTCTTGACTTCGGTTCAACAGCTCGTGGGTTCGAATCCCACCTTGGGCATGGATGTTTGTAGTGGTTCGGAATCCACTTTAAACCGTAGGTCCCGGTCTAATTAGCCCTCGTGTGCAAAAAATGACCGTTGAGCGACAAACTAACCAAACCAAACCAAACCAAATCTCCTCGTTTCTATAGCAACCTGAAATTTCATCGGCCATTGGATCATGGATAGTTTTTACAACGTCCGTTTAATGACAACCACATGTGATTAAGCTATTACCTTATCACTCAAAAAGTTATTTGATTTATAAATTCTAAATTTTATTTAAAATTTTCTAAATGTTCATGATGGATACTTTTCAAAATTCAAGAGTTTCACTCTCACATTGAGTTGACTTGATTTTTCTCGTTCAAAACCCTTTTTAAATCATAAATTTCAGTAAAATTCACTCTCATGTGCAAATAATCGAAACCACACACACACAATTAAGAATACTTTTATTATTTCTATATTTTTTTAATTATTACACATTTACAATTTATTGATAATTTTATCTTATTTCCAGTGTCACCAAAATATTCATTCGGTGCTAGCCAAATGGATTATTACTCAAAAATCATATAATTCATTTAATTTAATTCAGAATAATAACTTGCATAATATCAGTATTACAGAACAAAAAATGTAGGTTTGGATTCATCGTAAGAAATTAGGATGAATTCAAATTTATTTAAATACCTATTGCGTGTATTTGTAAAGTTTTGAAATGTCCTAGAAGTATAACAAGTCAGAGTGAAATAGTCCGGGTTCGATATCCGACACTACTGAACAAATGCTATGATTGTACCTTTACTGTTTTAAGAATGTATATATGAGCTCCAGTGGCTCAGTCGCTTCACGTCACTTCCCGTAAGTTCAGCAAAGTGAAGCATCATTTGCCGCGGGCAGTGGTTGGGAGGGTGACCACAGTGTACTCTCCTTCACTGGGTTGCTGGAATTCCGTCGGTTGGGGACGTGTCCACGTTAATATGTGACGTCCAAAGTCCTTCCGCTGGTGTGGCGTGGATGTGGAGAGGAGGGAGCCAGCTCATGTGTGGCCTCGTCACCTCACCGTGGTTCAAAATGGCACCTTAAAAAGAACAAAGACGTACTTTCACCTTGGTGGTGCTCTGATCCAAACGAAATATCCCTATTGACTTAATTCGCACTGCCAAAGGCATAGCGAGCTTGGCTTGTCCAAGCGTCATAAGCAACAACAACAGGAATGCATATGCATTGGAGTGCATGCTTAGGAGTTTTTAGGGTTTCCTCCCTTGCGACACAGTAATACGGCTCAAATGCTTGAAAAATCCTGCTGAAAGACTAAGTGATGGTTATTAAAATACTTTAGAGCAGCTCCATTTGCTTGTGCTGCTCATTACTCAAGATCAAAATCTAGAAATATTTCTTTAATTAAGTGTGCTTTTTAAGATATGATGGATTAAGTTGCCATATTTATATTTTCTTTTAACCGTTCATTTTAGTTAGCAAGCGCTTAAAATAATTATATGCATAAAATAAATATATATTGCAAAAGCCTTATATAAAAGTCTCTATCCCAATGTTAGAATCTGCTACGCAATTTTCTAAAACCCATAGCCAATATATAAAATAATTAATTGTCTGCCCGTGTGTTGAAAATGCCAATAGACTTGCAAAAGCTTAGGATTATTACATGGCTTTTAATTAGATCCACAATACCTAATAAGGTCACACATGATGAAATAGGAATCTCTCTTGAAGACGCTTTTAATTAATTGAATTTTGCGGCTACATTAATATCTAATTTATTTTTAACTATTGTACTCCGAATTCCAGACATTTTTAATATTTCCCTTTCATTATCACGAATGATCTTTTCAACAACATCTGCATTGTCTCACCTTTGATACCTGCTTTGTTATTTCCTTTCATTATTTATTGACCAATTTTCTTATAACTCAATTTCCCAGATTTCTTACAAGTTGTATATTTTGTAATTATCCAAATTTTTCGTTTTCATTTCTTAGAATTCTTCAAATACGAAGTTGCTGTATTGGAAAAAAAGTGTAAACAAAGTTTACACAAATATGTTCAATAAATTTATTATAAACGAAAAATTACTATTAATACCACTGAATGGCCTATATACATACATACATATATATATATATATATATATATATATATATATATATATATATATATATATATATATATAGTCTATTATATATATATATATATATATATATATATATATATATATATATATTGTACCGAGCTTCACGGGTTCGTGTCGATTGAGAGTTGAATAAAACAACCACTTTATGAACACAAGACTTTTATTCGTAAAAACTTCACTAGATAAACGAAATTCCAGCTGTAACAATCACAATTATACAGCTACAATTCGTCAGATACAATAAGAAACAGCTTTTAATCACAGGTCTCAAATACCTCAGACAGAGAACAACTAGCAGTCACAACTAATCGCGCGTATTCACTCACTGACTGTCTTCACAAAAACTGACTCTTCCATGTCGGGCTGCGGTATTTATACCTGACTTGGCGGAGAAATCTACCAATTTCGCCAAGGTTCTGGAAGCTTCTAGGCTATCTCGAAAAATATTGGTCCTAGAGCTTAGGTGATGGATGTTTCCAGAAGTATCGATTTCTCGCCAAGTCGCCAAAAATCTCGCCAACCGTCGCCAAGTCGCCAAGAATCTCGCCAACTGTCGCCAAGTCGCCAAATCATTAGGAAATCCGCTTTTAAACTACAACACGTCTAAATACCGCAATTTTTGCCCAAAATGTGAGAATTTCTGATCTGTCTGAGATATTTTAAAACAAATATAATCATTATTTACAAATTTGTAACATTGCCCCCCTCTCAAGGACTGCACGTCCCGGGCAGTACAATCCCCTGATAGGAGGCCAAATTTAATATAAAAGAATTTACATTTCAAGAGGATACAGAGCACATTACATACACAAGTAACTAAAAATACAAGAAAATAGAAAAGATTAAAATTATCTATACTATTTACAAACAGACCATGGTCTACTGATTTTTACTCTACATTACGATAAGGAGCTAATCTATCATAATGTACTACCTTTGGTTTTGAAGCAGATGATTTTCTTATACGAACCACGACGTCGTTCAGTCTTTTTAGGACTGTGTAGGGACCTTCCCAGTTGGCTTGCAACTTTGGAGAAAGTCCTTTACGTCGAATCGGGTTCCACAACCAAACTTTGTCACCTTCTTGGAATTCATATCCCGTCGCTCTTGTGTCATACCTTGTCTTCATTCTTTCGGTCGTCAGGTTGATTCGGTCTCGAGCGAAGTTATGGACATCTTCAAGACGTGCCTGAAGGTCTCGAAGGTATTCCTCTGGCGATGAAGATGTATCCGGTGGACGACCAAACTGAAGATCACAAGGGAGACGAAGTTCGCGACCAAAGAGCATCTGTGAAGGAGTATATCCGGTAGTCTCATGGACAGCACTGCGATATGCAAGAAGAAACAGCGGTAGCTTAAAATCCCAATCTTGCTGATTTCTGGAAACCATAAGGGAGAGGTTATTCAAGATGGTTCTGTTAAACCTCTCTACCATGCCATCCGATTGTGGGTGTAGTGGCGTGGTCTGCGTCTTGTCTATTCCGAGAATTTGACACATTCCTTTAAACACAACAGAGGTGAAATTTGTCCCTTGATCAGAATGAATTTGTAAGGGTGTGCCGAATCTGGAAACCCATTGTTGCACTAGAACCTCGGCTACTGTAGTCGCCTCTTGATCGGGGATTGCAAACGCTTCAGGCCACTTAGTAAAGTAGTCCATGACAACTAGTATGTATTTGTTGCCATTTGAGGATCGTGGTAAAGGACCCAAAATGTCCAAAGCTATCCGCTCAAAAGGTGCTCCTACGTTGTACCGCTGCAACCTTCCTCGGCTACGTTTCTTCGGTCCTTTACGTGCCGCACAGTCATCACAAGATTGGCACCATTTCTCTACATCTTGTCTCGTTTTGCTCCAATAGAAGCGTTCTCGAACTTTCTGTAGAGTTTTCATTACTCCGAAGTGGCCTCCAGTTGAGCTACTGTGCAATTCTTTCAAAACATCTGAAATTCTTGATTTTGGAAGAACAAGCTGCCATTTGAAATTACGTCCATCATCGGACTCCCATTTCCTGTATAAGACACCATTTCTTATATGGAGTGAGTCCCAAAGAGCCCAATATTGCTTAGTAGCAGGACTGTAGGTGGAGATATCCTGCCAACTTGGTTTCATACTGGAAGATTCTTTTAATTCTAAAATTGGATTTATATCTGGGTCTTCTTTTTGGGCTTCTCTAAGTTCTTTATCACTCCATGGGTCGGGTTTTGATGGAGTTGAAACATTAACTTGGCGTACCGCAGGATTTACTAACTGATAGTTCTTCTCTATTCTAGAACAATATCGGCAGCTTTCATTACACGGTTTCCTTGATAGTGCATCAGCATTTCCATGAAGAGTTCCTTTGCGATGACGTATTTCAAAGTCAAACTCCTGGAGTCGTTGAATCCATCTGGCTACCTGTCCTTCTGGATTTTTAAAATTTAAAAGCCAGGTTAAGGATGCGTGATCTGTCCGGAGCAAGAACTTTCTTCCATAGAGATAATGGTGGAAATGTTCTATGGCTTTGACGATTGCCAGCAATTCCTTTCTGGTTGTACAATAATTCCGCTCTGGTTTCGATAGACATTTACTCCAATAAGCAATGACATATTCTTTATCATCAATTTCCTGCGACAAAACAGCTCCGATATTTTCATTGCTGGCATCCGTATCTAAAATGAATAATTTTTCGGGCTGGGGATATGCAAGAACGGGCGAAGATGTCAACGCCTCCTTCAGTTGTTTAAAAGCTTTCTCACATTCATCTGTCCATAGAAATCTCTGTTTAACTTCTGTCAACTTGTGAAGAGGTCTGGCAATACTTGAAAAACCTTTAACAAATTTCCTGTAATATGTGCATAGTCCAAGAAAACTTCTTAATTGGTGGACATCTTTTGGACGACTCCAGTCCTTAACTGCGGAGATCTTTTCAGGATCTGTTCTTACACCTTCAGCAGAGATAATGTGTCCCAGATAGCTTACTTCACGTCGGAATAAATTACATTTGCAAGGATTCAGCTTCAGGTTGGCCATTTTTAATTTTTCCAGCACCTTTCGGATGTTTCTTAAATGGTCTTCGAATGTGCGCCCTACAATAATGATATCGTCCAAATATACCAAACAGGCTTCGTAGGAAAGTCCTCGTAATACTGTCTCCATCAGGCGCTCAAACGTTGCAGGTGCATTGCAAAGCCCAAATGGCATGACCTTGAACTGCCAAAGTCCTTGTCCTGTGGTGAACGCAGTCTTTTCTCGATCCTCAGGATGTATCTCTACTTGCCAATAACCACTCTTGAGATCCAAAGTCGAAAACCATTGTTTTCCGGATAAAGCATCAAGTGTATCGTCAATCCTAGGAAGAGGGTAACTATCTTTTTTAGTGATGTTGTTTAACCGACGATAGTCAACGCAGAATCGGGTAGAGCCATCTTTCTTCCGAACTAAAACAATAGGCGAAGCCCAAGGACTCTCTGATGGCTCAATAATGTCATTCTGCTGCATTTCCATCAGAAGATTATCCACCTCTTCCTGCTTAGCGAATGGCAATCTTCTCGGATGTTGTTTAATGGGTGGATAATTTCCTGTATTGATTCGGTGCTGCGTCAATTTGGTTCGCCCAACATCATCTGATTTCTTGGAAAAGAGATCTCCGAATTCTAATAATAGATTTCTTGCAGCATTCCTCTGTTTATCATCTAACTCTGCACTCTGAAGGAGTTCATTAATTAGAGTGTCAGGAGGCTCAGATAGTGTGGTTTGACAATTTCGGTTAATACAGGTCACTGGAGTGCAAGTCGCTAGCACTTCTCCTTCTTTTATAAGTTTTACCTTATTACTTAGATTAGCAACTCTTACCGGGATTACATTTCGTGAAAGATCGACGAGTGAAGAAGCCACTAGTATTCCTTTAACGCTATTGTCGGAATCTGGATATTCAGTCAATCCATAATGAAAATTATTATCTTCTGAAAGAGCTCCGGAAACTATTGTCTCAGTTCTTGGTGGTAATGTTGTTTCACTCTTTGCAGTTATATGATGGACTGATTTAATATCTGAATATTTCGTCTTAAAAATCGTTATGTCTTCAGAACATGAGTGTAGTTCATTATTTTTAAAATCTAACTTGAAATTGTTTTCTTTGAGGAAATCCAATCCAAGAATAAATTCGTCATTTATATCAGCGACATATGCCATATGATGGTAAACGGCATTACCAAATGCAATGTTTAGCTTGACTTTTCCATGCACTTTAATCTTATCACCTGTCACAGTTTGGAGGGTAATGCAGGGCGGCGTCCAGATGAGTTTGTCACCAAGTTTGCGAGCCAAATCTGTCCTAATGATAGTTACGTTGGCTCCAGTATCGATTATCATTCTGCAGGGAACTTCGTTGACATGTCCCATAACGAAAAGTCCGTTGTCGCCGCTACTTACGGAAGAAATGTGAAACGATTTGAAATGGGGCTTCTGACTCTCTGGACATCTCCGCCCCGCGAGATGGCCACATATTAGTTTCCCTGCTGTGGTGGAAGATCATTTCCACCATTTTTTCGTTTTGGGCAGTATCTCTGAACGTGTCCGACTGCACCGCAAGTCCAACACTGAATTTTCGTGTTTCTGCCACCTTTACTCAATTCTAAGTTACGGAATTTTCTCCGCAGATCTTCGATTTGCTTTCTGAGATCACAGTCCGTATCAGTAGCAGAGACGGCTCTGATTGAGTGCCGGTCTTTACGCGCGGCCTGCTGGGCAGCCTCTATCTTATGTGCGTAGACTAGGGCAGATCCAATATCTTTGACATCGGCGAGTCTAAGTGTTTTCTGTATCTCCGGATCCCTCACACTATCGATGAAGTGATGGAGAGCCAGATCTTGACGTGTCTCAGCTGGGCAGTCCGAAAATGCTAGATGGGAAAGTCGCTGAATATCGGCAGCCAATTCTTGAAGACTTTCACCCGCTTTTTGATAGCGGGACTTTAACTGTAGTCTGCTATATTCCTTAGTGCACTTATCTCCAAACCGCAGCTCAAGCGCACTCGATAGGGCTTGGAAATCGTGCCTCTGCTCCTCCGGAAGTGTCTCGAGGATGTCAGCCGCGTCTCCTCTTAAAGAAGCCGCCAGGTGAAAAGCTTGGGCTCGGGGATTCCATCCATTAGCTTCCGCTACCATCATAAACTGGGTCTTGTATACTTGCCAGGATGATTTCCCATCAAATGTTGAGAGTTTAATATTGGCTAGGGAAGGCACAAATGTCACGTTGGGTTCCTCATGTTTGTTTGATATTTGCTTCTCCAAGCTTTCAATCTTCTTATTCATATTGTCTAATGCTTCTTCAACATTTTCTTCTATCTCCAGAACTTTAGTTTCAACTGAAGTTACCTTATCTTCCATTGCATTCATCTTCTCCTGAATGATGTTGGAGAATTCTTCTTTAACACTTACAATGTCCTTCTTAAGTTCCTTTTTAAGCTCCTCCTGTCCAGCTTTCATCTCCTCCTGTCCAGATTTTATCTCTTTCATCATCTCGGTTTTAATCTCTTCTTGTCCAGCTTTCATCTCTTCTTGTCTAGCTTTCATCTCTTCTTGTCCAGCTTTCATCTCAGTTTTCATATCTTCTTGTCCAGCTTTCATCTCAGCCATCTGCTCCGCTAATTTTTCGAGAAGACTTTTCATTAAATCCATGTCCATTTTTCTTGTGACACGCTGCATCAACTCTTCAACCCCACTTCTGACACCAGTTGTACCGAGCTTCACGGGTTCGTGTCGATTGAGAGTTGAATAAAACAACCACTTTATGAACACAAGACTTTTATTCGTAAAAACTTCACTAGATAAACGAAATTCCAGCTGTAACAATCACAATTATACAGCTACAATTCGTCAGATACAATAAGAAACAGCTTTTAATCACAGGTCTCAAATACCTCAGACAGAGAACAACTAGCAGTCACAACTAATCGCGCGTATTCACTCACTGACTGTCTTCACAAAAACTGACTCTTCCATGTCGGGCTGCGGTATTTATACCTGACTTGGCGGAGAAATCTACCAATTTCGCCAAGGTTCTGGAAGCTTCTAGGCTATCTCGAAAAATATTGGTCCTAGAGCTTAGGTGATGGATGTTTCCAGAAGTATCGATTTCTCGCCAAGTCGCCAAAAATCTCGCCAACCGTCGCCAAGTCGCCAAGAATCTCGCCAACTGTCGCCAAGTCGCCAAATCATTAGGAAATCCGCTTTTAAACTACAACACGTCTAAATACCGCAATTTTTGCCCAAAATGTGAGAATTTCTGATCTGTCTGAGATATTTTAAGACAAATATAATCATTATTTACAAATTTGTAACAATATATATATATATATATATATATATATTATAATAGACTAGACTATGTTAGATTATTTTTGTGTATAATGATATGCATAATATAAAAGCAGTCTGTCGCAGAGTGTAAAGGAAGTAAATGCAAGACACAGATATATTCCACATTGCATTTATTTAAAGAAAAGATGAAATAAAATGATATTTTCTTTCGTAAAATAGGTGTGATTCTTACCGTGGTTAGCAGACATCTGTGCATTGTTTCTTAAAGAAGGGAGTTTTAATAGGGCATGCTACGGAGTGAAATATGTCAGAAAAGTCTTAGGAATTCACTAGCACCCGTGTTTTAGCAGTTCAGTATAGGGGTGGTAAAATAAAGAAACATTCATAAATTTAAAATTGTATTAAATAGGTTACATTTTAAAATAACACTTTTCCTATTTTATTTTAACTTATCTTAAATTTCATATATATATGTATATATATATATATATATCTAATATATAAAATTCTCGTGTCACAGTTTTCGTTGCCATACTCCTCCGAAACGGCTTGACTGATTTTGATGAAATTTTTTGTGCTTATCCGGTATCTATGAGAATCGGCCAACATCTATTTTTCATCCCCCTAAATGTTAGGGGTAGTACAACCCTAATTTTTTTTATTTTTTTGGTTAGTTCTGTAAGTTCCTAATAGATGGCGGTTTAGCATCTAAGTTGCACAGGTATTCGGCAGATGGCGACGTGTTTATTTTTCTAGATTATACCATCTTCGAGAAAATTATCGTGCGAGCGCAAGCGCGTGGTTAAATATAGAATTTACATATATTTTCATGATGTATAATGATACTATAACAATTTTTCGTGAATCATTTTCATAATTATATTTTGTATTGTGTTTTTATTGTGCAGTATTCAGTTTGAATATTTTTAATATTATAAATGGTAAAATAAAATTTTATTTATTACTGTTTTTCTCTACTAATTTTCATACCACCTCGAAAATATGTAAGTATTTCTTGATAGCCTTTTATTATTTTTTATTTTTATTTTATAATTTGATAATTATTAATTTATTCAGTAGAACATTTTGATCTAATTTATTTATTCAAATGATAAATTCTTTTAATTTTTTTTATTTCAGTATAATGCCGCGGAAAAAATTTTTAGTTTTAATATAATTTAAAATTAAAATAATAATAGTTCGATGTCAATGTTATCTACCTCATTTATAACAATTTATTTTTAGATGTCTTTAATTTATATAGTATATTTTATAAGTAAGTCACTGATTACAAACTATAATTTAATATAAGATGAATAAAATGTAAATTCAGAAAGTATATGTTGATTTGTGCTTAATTTCAAAATTTCGATACTTTACCTATTACTATTAAATTTTGGTGAAACGTTTTATTTTTAATCTCCTATGAATGAACCTATTCTAAATTTTTTTAGAAAATATTAATTTGATTGAACCCAAGAATTAGTAAAAAATTGATTCAATGTATTTTAAAAACTCCTATGAAGTATCTATGAGAATCGTCATAGATACTTCATAGGAGTTTTTAAAATACATTGAATCAGCCATTTCAATCATACATTGAAATGGCTGACCCAGCCACTGAAACGCGTGGCTGGGTCAGCTTGTATATATATATATATATATATATATATATATATATATATATATATATATATATATATATATATATATATATATATATATATATATATATATATATATATATATATATATATATATATATATACACACACTGCTGGAAAAAAGTAGAAGGACAGTCATATTTTATAAATTATGCTTTAAATTTTAGCGCAATTAGTGTAATTTTTCTTTTAACTAATTTTTTTTTCAGTGAATGATTTTTGTTTACCACTAAGAAAATGTTATAAGACAGTACTTATAAGGATTTTTGGACTGTGAGAAAAGTGTAACACATTTGCAAAAATATTCTCATTTTGGAATCTGTAGCAGTTTAATATGTTGAAAACATTGTTCTTTTAAATTGTCTTTCTATCAAAAGATGCATTTTGTTTTAAAAAAAATCTTCAGTTTTTTATTCAGTTAAAATGCTTATGGGGAAATTTTAAGTGATTTTCAAAAATGTCAAATTGTGGCATGTAAAAGATGTGGGCCAAAGTGTAAGAGAATTTTCAAAGCAGTCACACATCAGTCCAAACGCTGTTACTAACTTCTTGAAAAATCTATACAGCCAGAGAAAAGCAAGGATTGGCAGACTTAAAAAATTGGCTCCATATAATCAAGAGAAAATATTAAAAGAACTGAAAAAACGCGAGGAAGTAGTGGAAAAGCTCAAGACTCATCTGGCTTCACAAATGTAACCAGAAAACACGTAAAAACTATATAAAAAGATCTGATACGCTGGATTCTTATTCAAGAAAAGAAAGCACCATCCTAAATGGAACGAAGGGCACATTGGGGACCGGTTATAGTGGGTCAAAGAACACATGTCTAGGTACACCGAATGGACTTTAATTATTTTTTGTGATGGAAAAATTTCAATTTAAATAGCTGAGGCGGTTGTCAATATTATTGGCATTGTCTGGGGACACAAGAAGAAACTTGCTTTACCTGAGACAGAGATAGGAGGAGGCAGTTTAATGGTTTGACCTGTTTGCTACGTTGGAAAGACCAATCTAGTATTTGTGGATGAAAGACAGTTACTTATAGATAGTATTCAAATTTTAAATTAAGAACTTCTTTCCTGTAATGCTAAGCTAAGTGAAGAAAACTGATATTTCAGCAATATGGAGCATCAACTCTCACGGATAATGGCGCTAAAAATTTATTTGAAATAAATAAGTTCGCGTTTTGACATAGCCTTCTGAAGATACAGACCTCAATAGTGCTTAAAATATTTGGTCAGTTACTGTTTGGCATGTTTACCCCAGAGGCAAGCCATATGGATCTTTGATAGAACTTCGAGAAGCTTTATATTGTGTTTCGGACAATTGTTTTCAAACCAAATTTCAAAACTTTTGTGATTCAATGGTGAATAGAGTCTTGGAAGTAGTTAAAGCAAACGACTGAAAAACTCCTTATTAACAAGACTTGTACTTTCATTATTTAGAACACTCCTTCTCACTTTTTTCACACAGTAGGATGTGGATGACATTAATTTTTAATTGTAATGAGCAAGTATTTTATTTCATGTAACAATTATCTCATTATAAATAAGTTTTTAAAAGTGCTGTGATAAATTTATTTCGTAAAAAGTTTTAACTTTTCTCTTATTTGATAAAAACATAGTGTCTTTCTACTTTTTCTAGCAGTGCAAATATATAAATATAAATACATAAATACATACATACATACATACATATATATATATATATATATATATATATATATATATATATATATATATATATATATATATATATATATATATATATATATATATATATATATATATATATATATATGTGTGTGTGTGTGTGTGTGCGTGTATATATATATATATATAGGATGGGGAGTGGCCAAGGTGTAAGTTAATTAATTAATTCTAATATACAAGTATTTAATTAACATATTTTTACAAATACAAATGTATACAAGTTTGGTATATTTACAATTAATCTTCTTAATGTGATTATAACATGAAAGGACTTTTAAAGTTTTTTTGAAGGGGGAGGAGCAGTCGTCTTGCTGCTATCAAAACAAAGTCTTTTTGGTTACTCCCGCTCTCTGGGGAAGTTGTTGCGCTTCCCGATCTCCTTCTCTCAAGTGGGCACTTGAAATAGTGACGTCGGCTATTAAGTGGTTCATTTACCATATATATATATGTTTGTGTTTGTATGTATATACATATATGTATATTAATTCAACAATTTTATTCACCTGATTTTATAATAGTGAAAATCTTTTTATGCAAGCAGCAAAGGATTTCTTTATATTTCGCAGTTGCGTTTTTGATTGAGAAGCCTTTTTCTTACTGCTAGAAAGTAGGAGCTCTATATTCAACTGATTCGAAGGCTCTTAATTTTTCACGAATAATGACTCTATACTGTGTAAAATAGATGGTAGTCGCCATGTCTTCTTAGTAAACTAATACTTTTAGCAGCCGTCTGCGTGGGCGCTGTTTCGAAATTTTGACAAGCAGCCCGTACTCTACGTGACACCCACTGAGCACATGACTCTGAGAGATGACTTCTTCTCCCTATTTCATTTCTCGTAGAGTGAATAATTAAATGATGATGTTTGCTGAGCATTAGAAAAGCCTGCAGTAGTTAACTTGATATATAATTGCTTAAAAATATAGGTTCTTATTATTAGACAAATTTTATATAGAAGAGCACGTGCTTTTAAATAATATGAAATAAATTTTTTATATCCTAAAAATAAATTTATGTTAGTATTTAGATGATTTTCATCCTCCTATTCAATATTTTTGTTAAAGGTGTCTGCGACGTTTTCAAAATGCTGATCAAGTTATTGCAGTTAAGATTTTTTCAAACAATTTCATGGATCGTATTCTAATTGGAATTAAAATTGTTTAGTATCTGATATTTAGAAGACCGACTGATTATTATTTGAATCTTTGAAATGTCTGAATATATGTGAATATATGAATGTCTGAATACATGAATGTCTGTGAACATACGTGAAACATAATGAAGAAATGGCATTTCGCATATAACTTGTACTTTTTTCACGTTCTCCAGGCTGTTGCTGCTTTATAATTAAGATTATACATTGCTCATTAATAATGTGTAATCCCTTCACTGAAGTAGATATTTTACACAGCGCCCATTGATGTTGAAATCAAGAACGATTTCTTCTCTCTTCCTCAACTTCTAGCCAAATGATTTAGTATCCTTGTGACCTTATCAATCACATTCCTTCTACCAATTTATCATTTCTCAGCTGATTCATATATGATTTAATATATATATTACCTATTTTTCAACTGTAGGAAGGGAATCTCTTTTAAAAAAATCCTCTCAGTAATAATTAATAATCTGGTAAAAAATATAAACTTTTCTTCAGAAATGTATATCATTGACACAATCAAAATAACATTTTCATGACAATAATTTAATGTTTTTTATTGCAAGTATCATGCGAGGTTTACACCAATTGCATTAATTAACATCGTAAAATAAACATATCTTTAAAAATAATCATTTATAGATTTTATTTACAAACGCCACGCCATTTTAATAACAAAATACATTTTAAATTCAATCATATCTCATTACGAGCGCAGCATAAAATATTGCGTGAAACAACATTGATTTTAGCATCGTAACAAAATTAAACAAAGCTGTCTGTGTTTTTTTTTTAATTTTTTAAATTTCTCTTTTTCTAGAAAAGTTTTCTTTGTTCAAGATTCCTTAAAATGTATTATGTATTATGATTATTGAATTTTTAATTATAATCTTTGTATAATATCCAAACTAATTTCAATAATTAAATTTCTTGTATATTGTTTCTAATGATAATATGCAAATGGAGATTTCATATTTAATAAATCGTTGATGAATAAAATTATATTAAAGATTTCAGTTTCAATTAATTAAAAATTTTAGTCCAAGAAAAAAACTGGTTTTATGAAATTACTATTGAAGTATAAAGTACGGGATAGTTGGAGTATTTCATATACAACATAACACTCATAGTTTTCTTAATTTATTCAAGTAATTCATTAAGAATTTATTAAACCATGTGTTTTATGTAACTAACGTTGAGTTAAAAAGTTATCGCAAACTTGTCCTGTTTCCTTCAACTATACAAATTGTTATTAAATGAGTAAATGCTGCGCGATAAAAAAATAAATATTTGTTCGGACAAAATGATATGAAATTTAGAAATAATTATATGAAATTTATTCATTTAATAATAATAAATGAATAAATAAATTTATTCATTTATTATAAGTTATTTATACAGGTTTTGATTTCAATGCATTCAATCTCTTCAGTTTTTATCAATTATTTATTTTAAATCAATTAATTTTCGACCAAATAAAGAAACTGACAAATCAAAAATTGGATTATGACATATGAGTTGTAGTTGGCAGAAAATAATAATCAATTACCCTTAAAAATAATTTCTTTTAATTTTTCATTAATCACCTATTTTATTTTTATCTAATTTTTCAATAAAATTTAATTTTGGTTTCCACTGAATATTAAATTTTTCATTAAGTATCGCTTAATTCATTTTCTCTTTATTCATTTCTTTTCAGCAGACTGTTTCTTCCAAACAATCACCTACTTTTGCGAATTAATACATTGAAATGTACTTTAGAGAAAAAAATCTAAAAAAAATTTAAGGATAAATAAAGAAATTCTAAATTTATTATTCTAAATAAATAGACTTTCAATTTTAAGAAAATAATGATAAACATGTCTTATAACTATAAATTCAGTTTCAATTTATAATTTTACATAAATAAATAGTTTAATTTAAATCAAATAAATTTGAGCTATTTTCAAAAGAAGTAACTAAATAATTCAAATGATTCATTTGGCTGGGAATCTATTTCAATGTTAATGCATCGAATAACTCAACACAAACTGTTTTTCCTCGTTATCTAATTTAATTTAACCACCGAGGGCAACCAATTTATCCTTCTGTTATGGTTATAATATCCATTTCTACCTTTAATAAAATTAACTAAGCTCCGGGCCAAGTTGTTACCAAATTCCTTATTACTTGATATAAGTAATTTTTTCTTATTGAAACAACAAATTGATAAATTTGATTTTCTAAATTCATTTCTGAATTACCAATTATCTCTAATTAGTTATGATAAGATATTTGCGAATTCTTTTATTTTTTCTCTCCACAGCTCTTACGTGCTAATTAAAGCGAATGATTAGCATGAGCAGTGTGATCCAATTAATTTTTTTCACCTCGTATATCGATACGTCTGTGTGGAATATCTTTATCGGGATATCCGTCTCTCCTGAAATCAATAGGCAATTTGAGATTCCAAAACTTGGAGTTAAGAAACGGGGAAAAAACTCCGGATAGTTTAGCACATTTACCAAATGCATCGACTGGTTAATGAGATACTTAACTTATAAAAAAATTCACTCTTCTTGAAGAAAAATTGTAAATTGTTTCCAATAATTGCAGTAGCCCTCGGAGAAATTAAATCCTGGAGGGCAGATTGCATTTATTAGTATTTAGTGTCTTAATATATTGCTTTCTACAGTTACCGATCCATCATTTTAATATCCTATTATTTATTTTATGTCCGATAAATTAAGTTTTCCAGCAGAGAAAGATTAGAACAGTACTGAACGATTTTAATCCAGTTATTTTTCTACTAAAAATTCCCTTTCTATATAAAATATTTGATTGACATATTTTCTGATTGCAGAAGAGGAAACTTTCTTCACAAATGTACTTCTGTAAAAAAAAAGACTGTTTTACAATTAATACATTTTTGGAGCACAAAGAATTTTATCTTAAATTTACTTCTCAAATTTTATTTCATAGTGAAAGATATAAAACCAAACATTCTGTGAAATACATTTATGAAAAATCTTATATATTATAGAATAAATAATATTTTCGAGTAAAATAATAAAAAATACCACTGGTTTGTTTACATTTTTTTCTAATAGGTGAAAATTGAAATGAATAAAATTGGTAATATCTCTCTACTGCATGTTCTAAGGTAAGATAGAAAGAGCATGTTCTAATAGGTGACAATTAGACAAGTTGGGCGGCGTTCTAACGAGTAAACACTGTAAACACTTTTTCAACTGAACCATATTTTGGTGTGGAGTCCGACTTCTTCAGTACACACATACCATAGGTACCCGTTTATAGGATAGGCAACCATTCACACCCCATTCATAAAAGGAAAGGACAAAGACAGGATAGATAGAAAGAGAAAGTACATCCATGCCTGAACAAGGATTCGAACCCATGACCTCCTTATCCGTAGTCAGGCACGCTGACCACTAGACAAGTTGGTCGGCTTTGAAAATTCTGGTTAGGTTATACGATGATAAGAATATGTTAAGGATGCGGTTGTATGATAAGCTTATATTATGATAAGTTTACCAATAATTTTGGATAATGGAATCAATCTTTTAATTTATAAAATATTTTGCTTGAGTTTGATATCTCCATTTATCGGCTTTATAAATTTAAGTTTAATGCGGCCAAATGATCGACGAGTACTGTTCAAATTATAATTGACCAAATTCGATCCCAGTCGCGGTTGAACAACGCGAGATGGACGTAGCAATTCTGCTTTCTGGTCGTGCGTCTGAAGGGTTGGGGTGCTTGGGATATTTCCAGGTTTTCTAAAGTGTAATATGGCCCATATCTATGAAAATTTCTCACAGAAGGAAAATTTTGCTGTGGATTCCAAAATAGCTTTCCGCTATTATCTTGTCCACTACGCGTTATCAAAAATTTGAAAATTTGTGATTGGAAAATTAATATTTTTGATTTAAAATATATTCAATTTCTAATCAGCGATATAATCTTAAAATAATTCTATTCTTAAGAGAAGAGACTGTGTGTGACACTCCAAAATACATTGAAATATACGTTGATGATTTCTTGAGAAAAATAATTTATTTCAATTCACACTGATAAATGGTTAGCTAAATGCACTTCGTCTTCCAAAATATCTCGAAAACTGTGCAGTTTTCGGATTCCCCTTTCAAAATAGGGAGAAATAAATCTAATCACAAATAATGTTATTTTATTTTTCTATTTCATTCACAGTAATTGTCGTCAAATTTTAAAACATTCGATCACAATATTTTGAAAAATATGACAGGTGATGGTTTTGGTTAATTCTTACTTTCTTAAGAGATTTGAAAGATTTTTCATAGAATAGTATGCTTTAATTATTTTGCCTATACCATTGAAGAAAACGCTTAAATAAGTGGAAATTCGAGAATAGTAGAGAAACTAATATTTTTTCGCTATAAATAGACTTAATTCTTATTTTTAAAAAACCGTCTTAAAGTTGTTAACAACCACAAGAGAAGCAAATAATCCTAATTTTCATGCTTTCCATGTCAAAAATACCAACACTGATGATTTTTTGAGATTAAGAAATGGTCGATAAAAATTCATATACATAAACAATGGTCAAAACTAATATTTTCTTATATGGAAAATTTGAATATTTTTGATTTCATGTACAATTAGAGATCGTCTGATATAATATTGAGATGAAGCGAAAAGTTAAATAGGCTTAACACTTCTTTTCATCGTCCAAAACCGAGATGATGATTGAAAGGCTGGAAGTCTGGTCATATAGCTGGCCATATTGGTACTTTATTCCATTTTTATCTATCTTTCTTTGATATTTTCTTTGAAATTTCTTCCAGGTATTTTCAATGTAATTCTTTCCAATTGGTATTGTCAATGTATTGTTTTCCATTTAATATTTTCAATGTACTATTCTCCATTTGGCATTTTTCACATTGTATTTTGTTTAATTGTATTCATTGTATTTAATAAAATATACATATATATATATATATATATATATATATATATATATATATATATATATATATATATATATATATATATATATATATATATATATATATATATAGTGTGTGTGTGTAATAAAAATTGCTCTGATTTTCTATCAATGTTATTGAGTTATTGAGTATATGTAGAAGATGATTCGAATTCATTTGAGAGATTTATTTCCTTAATGAAGGGAAATGTAATTGCAAAGGTACAGCAGTAAGGTCTGTTGTTTATGAATGCTTTGAAAAAATGGGGAAATTTCCTTTGCGGAGCTCCATTTTCATTGCACTTTATCAATGAAGTTTCCATTACGATTTGACGGCCTTGAGTTCATCGTATTGTGTGTGGAACGGGGATAATTTGATTGAGCCGCCGTAATTCACGCTGAATGTTACTACCAGGAGCGTAAAATAGCTAAATTCACGAGATCTTGGATTATGATCTACCACACTTAGTGAAAATTTTTGTCGAATTATGCACCAAACATTGAATATCCTAGTTTTCGCAAAAGCGGAAAATATAAATGTGAAATTACATGAAAGCTATATAGTTTGAACTAGATGTATGTGCAAATCTACAAGTGTTCTATTGAATAGCAAGTTTTTAATTGTTCTTATGAAAACATGCAGGGCTAAACAGTCACTTGATAATTACTTTCATTTGTGGTGGCTGATTGCTTATCTTTATTCGTATCGGAATAAAATGAATTCAAATTTCAACTCAAACTTGGGATCCGTCGATTTCAATGAAGGTTTGTCGGAGTACTTTAAATAGGATGTAGTTCCAATGACATCCACGTGAAATGATACTTTCTAGGGAATGTCAAATTTTAGTTTTTGCTAAGGTAATTTTTTGCTTGGTTATTACATGTAAATTACGAATATTCCCAGTCGGCTGATTTATGTAACTGGCAAAGTCCAACTTTGGGCTAGGTACAGGGAAAAATGCGGATGCAAAAATTTCTCTTCATTTATGACATGAAAAAAACTTGCTTTCATCAGTAACATGTAGTTTATTATAAATGCTAGAATATAATATACAAACGTAAATTATACAATTTACCTCCTGATTTCATTTATGTCCTTGGTATATAAATCTTGTCCTTCTACGCCTAAATAACATTTGTAGAGCATTTGGTCTCAAAATTCATTAAGTTTTTTAAAAATAAATAATTTCCTTTTAGATTGATAATCAATATGAATATTAAATTTCCAATATAAAAATAAATGAAAATTTTTATATTTGTTTCATTTGATATTGTTTTCTTCTAAATATCTATCTATCCATATATACATAAATTATCTTTAAGATATTTATTTTTGCATTGTTATTTAAATCATTTTTAAAATAATCTTTTAGGTACATTTTAATTAAAATTTAAATGTAACTAAATTAGAAAATTTACAGAAATTTCTTAGCAATTTTAAGCATTTAAATCTGAAATTACTCTTGAATGATTATTGCTCTTACGTAAGACATATCTTGCACTTTATAAAACATTGCCTTACTTTGACTTGACAGTCTAAATATCAATTAAAATAAGTTTTTCGGTGATATAAATGTTTAACCATGTCTTGTGCTACAGCTGATTTATTGTGAAAAATTTATTATCCGTGATTTTGTTATATAAAATACATTTGCAGTTTTTATGGTTACCTCCTACTTTAAAATGTTTTACATTTTTCAAAAATTTCTAGTAAGAATTTAGATAAAATCTAAGGCAAACTTTTGTTGTTATTTCTCCCACTACGTATTTATATACAAATACTGAAAATATATTTTAATTGAATGCTTTATATAGGAATGTTTTAATTAAGTTAAAGTATAATTCCTTCATTTTGCCGAGTTATCCTCTAGTTTTACTCCACTAATTCATTTAATACCATAGATTAATTTTTCATAAATTGAATTAATTATGAATAATTGAACAACCAAATTGATGTTCGTATATTTAAGGTGTACTTAATCATTCTTCCCATTCCATAATTACTTTTTATTGAATGTATTTCAAATTTAAGTATTTTATTCTGTTGTGATTTCTTAAATTTGTCACTTCAAGTGGAATTCAAAAAAACCATTTCGTGCATTGGATTTCTCCCTAGCATTAAATAAAAGTTCTTACAGCGTTAAAAGCTTATTGCCAATTAGTGAGATTTTTTAAATTTTTGCTTAAATGGTTCACACCACTGATTAGAAACCCTATATTTATATTTTTAGCTTAATTAGGAATTCAGTATCATAATATCATTTTTAAATGAAAATAATTTAATTTATATTTCCTTTAGGAAATTGCAAATTAAATTTATAAATATTTCCTAAGCATATTTGCTTATCTAAAACGAATAAAATTGTTTCATGAAACCGAATGAATAAATTTTATTCCAAGTCAATTGGATTGAATTTTCAAACAAATTTTTTTTTATTTCTTACGATTATTTTATTACGTCGATCTTTCTTGCGATCTTCTTAATTCAATCTTGTATCGCATATATCATCGAATCACATTATTTTTTCTACAAATTCCAGCAGTCGTTCTGAGAGTAACAAAAAATATATCACCATTTCATAAAAATGGCATAAAGAGATGGGAAAAATTGCGATGACCAGTAATATGAATAAAATCTTACAAATTACATTCAAAATGCATCGAATAGAATTGGAAATCATTTGTAAGGTTTAAGAAATTAAGAATTGTTGACTTGATTCCCAAGGAAGAAAGTATTTTTAATTTGATTATTCAAATTATTTCTTCTGATTTGGATTTTTTGAAGTATACATGTATTATAAAAACTACTCAATATTCATTAATGCAACTATTCATAAAATCATAAATTCTCCTAAAATTCTGAAGTAAAAAAATTTTTCATTAAATTCAAATAACACTGTATTTTCTTCAACATTTTTAATAATTAAATTTTAAAATAAAATATATATAATGATATGCTGAATTTTGATTACTTAAAATATTATTTAAATAATATATTTAGAGATTATATACATCCATAATAGGAACGTCCAGAAATTTTTATGTTTTTCTTTAAATATGTGTTTAGAAACATATAGTAATTTATGAAGCCATAATTATTTATAAGTACGACTAAATTAAGCATGTTAATATAAAGATGGAAAATAATTTGTTATAAGAATGCTTTCCCTAAAAAGATTATAGAAAAATACATAGTCTGATTTATAGATCGGATACTTCTTTTCGTTTTGCTCACAAATGCTAGTTAACAACTAGTTGTTGCTGTTGCACCAGCAGGCTCAGGCCTAGGTGCAGGGGTATCTAGGCCTGAGTTAGGCTCTACCGTTAGGGAACAGATAGTGACTTCTTCTTCTGACAGGAGTGGAAATTATTTTTATTCAGTTTTTATTTCTGTTCTGAGAAACAAATGTCAAATAATTAGAATTGTTGCTAGCTACATTTTGTTGTTTCTAATGAACATCATTACAGTAAGTTATTCTCTAATATTATGTTTTAATTTAACAATTATTTAAAAAATACTGAAGAGTAGTTTATGCTATTTGTAACAAATCAAGAGATCTGTTCGTCACCAAATGATTAACATTTTTAATTTAGTATTTTGTTTTGAAATTTGTCAATAATATCTAATAATCAATAAGGCATGTAATTCAATCATTCATTGTCGTGTGCCAGCCAGGCTGGAAATACGGGGTGTGCTGCTCCACTTTTTCAACTGAACCCTATTTTGGTGTGGAGTCTGACTTCGTCAGTACACACATGCCATAGGGACCCGTTTATAGGGTAGGCAACCATTCACACCTCATTCTTACAAGGAAAGGTCAAAGACAGGATAGACAGAGAGAGAATGTACATCCATGCCCGAACCGGGATTCGAACCCAGGACTTCCTTATCCGCAGTCAGGCACGCTGACCACTAGACAAGTCGGTCAGCAAGGCATGTAATACCTTCCACGTATGCCTCATATTGATTTATAAAGATGCCCGACTATTAGATAGATTATAGATGTAATTTATTTTAAGAAGCATACGGTTGGTAATTTTTACATTTCTTTGTATTTTATTAAGAATAAAAGGGGTAAAAATTAAGGCAAATTATATAAGACGTGGCAAACTACGAATAATAAAATGTATGATAAATCAAGTCTAATGTATATAAAACACATGAACTTTTGATAAACTTTAAAAATAAGCATTAATTTTAAGTTTTTTAATGTCTCCTCAAACATTCAGCAAACATGTTTTTCCTTTTCAAACGTTCAGCAGAAGAAATATTATTGATATAATTTTTAAAATGTGAAAAAAATTTTACTGAGGGTCTTACTAATGGTATGAATGTAATTAGTAAAAACATAATTTATGTCACACTAAACATTTAAACTATTTAAATAATTAAATTTACATTAATTAAATAAATTGCAGTAACAAATATATCTTTAGTATTCATATAATAATATATAATCTGATATGATGTAAATAAATCATTAATTAAATGTTAGACACATTTCATATTTTAGATGATATATATTTTAATTAAAAATAATAAATAAGGAAGAGAGTTTCTCATATACACACAAAAATTAACAAATTAATTACTGTTCTTTCCGAAAAATTAACAAAGCGGAATGCATTTAAAAGTAATCCAATTAAACAATATTTTCTAATATACTAATAAGGAAACTAGCATTTCATCTTTAAAATTACTGTAATCTATTTTGTCAATTTAAATGTTCTAATATTCTTTTGCTATGCTATCAGCGTTACAATTGTATATAATATCTATTCAATATTTTGATAATTCCCATATTTTCTGAGAGCATCTTAATCCTTCTTAGAATCCAACTGACAGTATTTTCGGAATGCATTTTACTAATGAAGCTCAGACGTGGTTACGAGAGGGTTGCTGGTTCGATCCATATTTCTAAATCATTTTTATGTTTCATCAGTAAACGCAGTTTCACATATCGCATCAGAAACAAAATAACAAAAAAAATAATATAATTCTTATCATATTTGTGCAGCAGTTTGAACTGTTATGTTTAATAAAATACCATTTTAATTGCCGTGCATAATTAAATCTGCAAAATGTAGGTATTTATAAACTTACTAATTATTATCATGCATTGCATGTAATTATATATGATCTTACAAGTGTATGATTCCTTATAATGATCAAACAGATTATTCTATCCTTGATAAAGAATTATAACAAATAACTACTGAAAGAACTCAAATTTTCCAACCAATCGTAGAGCAGCGATTCATGATAATTTTTAGATATTTATGCTCATCGTCATTCTATTTATTTTACTCTTTTACAAATTATTTAAGCTGCAATGCTCTTATTTTAAATTTTAGTTTTCAATATTTAAAATATAGGTACTCTTAATTACTAAAAATATTTAAATTGAATAACTAGAGTTAAATATTGTAAACTTAAAATGAATGTAGATAAATATTGAAAACATTAAATATACAAAATTAATTTCGTAAATGAATGTTTATTCATATTTGATATTAGCTTTGCATATTGAATGGAGAATGGGCGACCATTATTGAAACAGTTTCGTATTAATATAAAGAATTTTAAGCACTTCAGTTAAGTACTTTGAATATATTTCATGCATAATAAGATATATTTTTTAAAAATATATATACAACAAAAGTATTTTTCTGTAACATATTTTAATGTACTGCGTGGTATATGAATGCATAAATATTTGGTGAAATAAATCATATATTTGCAATTTTTTGGCATTAGTGAAATCATACTAATTTTGTAACTAATCATAGTAATTTTGAGTTACATAAAAATTAAAGGTAGAAATGGTTCTTCCTTTCATCAAATAACAATGTAAAATGTAGTATTCAAAGCTAATTCTTTTTTTTTATGACACTGGCTGACAATATTAATCCATTGCACAGCAGATAAGACAGCTCACAAAGTGCAGAGCCCATCCACCCGGCGACGAAATTCAAAGACGCGTGTGCCTATTGTTGCTCTTACGCTGTTTCCGATATCTTACGATTAATCGAAAGCTTCCTATCTTATTGGCTTTAGTGGTTGGTTACGTGTTGAGAGACTGAAACAAGCCCAGGGAGAAGATTTTTTAAAAAAAATTGAGAGCAGTTTCTTTTATGAAAGGAGAAGTCTTCAACTCTCTGAATCATCGGCGGATCCACCATCAATCAAGGGGCAATCAATCAGGAAAGGATAGTTTCTTTTTTTCAAGTTTTTCTTCTCTTTTTTTCGTGAAGGTTTCACCCCTTGCACTAACTGATCGTCATTTGGAAATCAATATCCTTATATAGAGGCTTCATTCCGAAGTAGTAAAAAAAGTGGAAGGGTTGCCGTTACAATATCGACGGCCCACGCTACAGAAACAAAAGGGGTTTCGAGAAAGATGAATGGTTGAGACCCGTGAGATATCGTTTAGTTGGCAACTTTTTTCCTTCTTTCTTTTAACTTTCCTTTTTTTGCTTTACTTTTTCAACGTTTGGCTCCTCACTGAAATTTTTTTTCAGTCCAGTTTCTTTTAAAAAGTGTCTTTTTTGAAAGGTGAAGTATGCTGACAGTCTGATACGCTCGATTGCCTGTCTTCCATCCCTGAAGTATAACATCATTTATTCTCCTCCCGAGCCCCAGTGGGAAAAAATGTCACAGCTTTTCGAAAAAAGGAATATTTTATCATTTTCATATATATAGATATACATTCATACATATGTATGCATATATAATGCATATGTATATTATACAATATTCACATTTGTGAGAAATTTTAATTATGGTTATTTCCATAATATTGGACTTGATTTGTTTGCAAAATAAAAAAATGTGCTAAAAAAATTCAACTGCATAACAGCAACTACTTTATTCAGCACACTATTTTTACATCAATTATTAAGTGTGAATTTTTAATAAGCTAAATTTTTTAAGTGAAATCCTGCTCTAATTATATTTATACTAAAATATTAAATGTATATTATTTAATAAACATAAAATTATTAATCAAGGTAATTAAAATTACCCGTGTTTAATCATAACAGCTTACAGGTTTCAATAATTGTTAAAATAATTCTATGTGAATTATAATTATTGATGTTGTGTTTTCTCAATAGAAAACTAATATTTATTAAGTAAATAATATTATATGCTTGAGAAGCATAACATATTTTATTTTAAAATAATTTTAATCATTTTGAGAAATTAAAATTTTTTTGACTGTTTGTAACACCTTTTGTTAATGAAAACAAGCTTAATATATATATATATATATATATATATATATATATATATATATATATATATATATATATATATATATATATATATATATATATATATATATATATATATATATATATATATATATATATTTACTCTTGATGAAATATCATTATTTATTTAAAATAAAGTGGGCTGTTTTTATTATTAGTTAATAATAACATTGTTGAAAACTAAAAAAATATTATTAATATATTTTAAAAGTGTTTAAAGTTAAATTGTTTGATATTTTGTAATTTTAATAGGTGAATTTTCTTATGCCACTATTCTATTAATATTATGACTTATTATTTTCTCTCCCAAATTCCTAGTGTGTGAACTTACTTTTTCCCTTTCAATCTCATTCTCTTATTGGTATTCATTTATTGACCAGAATGTTTATTGTGATCTTTAGTAGAAATCGTATATACCTTTAGATTTCTATAATTAAAAATTAGATTTTATTTCCATAATAACTTACATAAGATTTATAATTAAAAGAAATTAATTAAAGTAAATCAGATTCTATTGCTCAAACTTTTAAGAACCTAAATCGTCAAATGTGAACAGTTGAAAAACTCACTAATTTGTTAGAATTCTAATGACATTTAACTCTGAATTTTGAAGCGAAATTTTATAGCCTAATGAATAGAAGGAATTTCATGGCTCTTTTGAAGCCTCCGTCCTTCCATTGTCCTCATTGTAGAGCCCATTGTTAATTTTTATATATTCCATTATTAAATAATGGAATCATATCTTTAAGAGCTAAAGGGTTGCTGTAAAGCATTCGAATAATCGTCATTCATCATTGTCTTCCTTAAAAGATATTGGTCTCTGTTCGTATGTCGCAAGATTCATATGGAAAGTATCCACAAGTGTGCAAAAAACTTAAATACCTGATCTTCATTTTCTCGTCATGTATCAATGATGGGGATGAAATCCAACGCCTTTCATACCAAAGAAACATAGACTTCAAATTCGGTGGTCTATGTGAAGGGAAGATTTAATAAAATATAGTTCCGACAAGTCGACAATTTGGGTGTCGAAGACTTTTATAAAAACTTCACTACATCTTACTCTTTTTTGGATGAACATTGTTAGAGGGTAGTATTTGTATTTCAAAAGGGAGAAAACCCGGAAAATTCTTTCTCATACAGATAAGAAGTGGAGCTTACTGCTATTTACTTAGCAAAATACCCCTCTCTTTATAGCATCTACTGCTCAAGAAACGTGAATAGACGAGCCACTAGAATTGTCGCTGTGAGTAGTAGGAAATTCTCTGGGTTTTCACCATTGCCATTCGAGAATAAAACTTACAATTCATGAAAATTATTTTTGAAGAAAAGTATATGATGATATTTAGCTAATTAAAAGCTACTTTATTCACTTAAAAATACCATAACTCTCTGAGACAATTTAAAACATTTAAAATAATGATATCATTTATTAATTAATTAATCTCAAGAATAACACTTTCAACAGTTAAGGCTTATTTAAATAAAACGGATATAAAATAAATAAAATTTTACTCTTATTTTCCTCTACTAATTATTAATTATTAGCAGACAAAATAAATTATGAATTGAAATTTTGTTCACGTCACTGGAAAAGAATTCGTTTCCTTTTAATTGGGCTATTTAAAGCTAACTAATCAAAACAAAAGTGGAAGAAATTAATTAACTCTTAATTGCATTAATCTCATTTTACCACACTCATTTGAAATGAAATAATTTCTTGATAATGCATTTATCATTTGGAAGCTCTTAAGAGAACATGACTGAGAAATTATATTTAATATTTGGAAATAAATAAATCAATCATTTTAACAATCTATTCATGTATTTTATAAATTGAAACTTAATATAAAAAGCTCAATAATCTTTTGGAATACCTATAATTCATGTGGTTCTAAAAGTATTAAAAATGTTTTCTTGAAACTTTTAAGTTATTTCAATTTATGTTTGTGTAACAACGCGTATTTTCACCTTCGTGGTGCTCTAGTTAAACGAAAAACGCACAATACTGACTTAAATCGCACAGCCAACGGCATAGCGAGCTTGGCTTCAAAAAGTAACTGCAACAATATAACTAATCACCAATATTTATGATTAGTCTTCAAAATGTTCGAGGCTAGTTCAAGTAAAAGTTTGTGCTACTTAAAATATAGTCTCTAAAAAAGAAGAATACACAAATATAAAATGCAATATTTCGTCTATTTGTTTTGAAATAAAAAATAAATTTGACAATAAAGATTTTCATTGTAAGTTATTTAATTAGTTACAGATTGCGATTTTTAAATGAGAAAGAATAGATTACAGTGGAATTCTATTCAAATTTGCTTTGATCAATTTTTTTATGCATGCTGATTTAAATTGTTCAGAAATAATTAAATTATGTCTACAATAAATTTTACATTTAAGTAAAGTTGAATTTATAATTTATTGAAATATGTGAACAGATATTTTATATGCGAAATTGAATATGTTTTGATAATTATTTAAAATAATAATTAAATATTTTTTAAATAATTATCAAAGCTTATTCAATTTCGCAGTAATAATTGTTACTTGATGATTTAAAATACTCTAAAAATAATACAATAATTGATATTATTCTTATGTTTTTGGAATCACGTGGCACACGCTGAAGTTCTCTTACTAATTGCTGCAATATTTCGATTCATAACAGAGAACTATCAACTATGAAAATAGCATATCTAATTAATAAGAAGTGACAATTTCTAGTTTAGTCAAAAATTTACTTTTTACGAAAATTCATATTTTATTTTTGTGATATTACTTTATTTATTATTGCATTTTCACAAGTCAGTTATCTTACTTGTTGTTGTTGATTCATTACAACCTTATGGCACTTGGACAAGCCAATTTCGCTATTCCGATTGGCTTTGCAATCTTAAGTCAGTTGGGTGGGTCTCTCGTTTAACCAGAGCACCGCGAAAGTGAGAGTAAGACCTTGCTCTAAATACTACTCCGATAGATGGCCCCACCAGAGGATCCACTCCCTGAAAAGACATTAAAACTTTGTCTTAACTGATTTTTTTTTAAAACAATTGTTTTATCTTTCGTCATCATTAACATTCGTCATCATTTTTATCAAATGAATATTTGTAAGGTCCATTTCATGCAAGAATATCTTACATTATTCTTTCGTAAAAAATAATTTGTTTACTTTTTGATATTAACTTTGGTTTTAAAAGTTTATTGTGCTATATGAATGGTGATCTTTATAATTTTCAATACTCTTAAGTTCCTGCTTTCACAACTTACTGCTGTCCTGTTTTGAATAAGATTTAAATTAATTAATTGCATGCAAACCAATTGCAACTACAATGGCTAATAGGTTAACCAACATAATATATTTCTAGAGATGTTCGCTGTCTGAATTGTTTGTTAATCGATCATTGATTTACCATAGATTTCTCTGCAAAATCGATTCATTTGTTCTGGAGCCCCTCAACATTAAATTGAAAAAAGGATGCATAAATACTTTGAGAGTTTATTAATAAAATAATACATACATGTAGTCTTGCATAATCAGTCCTTTTCACTTTTTCAGTCCTTTTAATTAATCAGTCCCTTTCACTTTTTGTTGCCCTTGAGTTCGAATCCCGGTTCGGGTACGGATGTTCATGTCTCCGTGTTCCTCTGTCCCTTCTCCTGAAATCATGAATGAATGTGGCCCACCCTATAAATGGGCTTGTAGTGCTATAACGTATGTAATGCTACTCATGTCTGTGTCTTGGTTCACAGGTGTCCACAGGGTAACGGTAAATGAGTACCATTTCTGGCCTTATTGGGGCTGATGCTTAGTCACTTAGTTGCTGTTGTAACAGCATGCTTCCCTGTATCTATCCTGAGTTGGGCTCGACCAGTTAGATCGAAGCAGCCGGGTGGAGTTTTTGTGATTTTGAAGCAGAAAACTTCCAATACTTGGCCTCCCACTCGTAGAGGTATCATCTCAATTTGAGAACATTTTGTCCACACCCAGTTTTAACATACCCGATGCGCCATTAGTGAACACGGCTTAGCTTGTTATTCACTTAGGGCCTGCTATTAATAAAAATAAATAAAAAATCATTAACTTTTAACAAGTGTTGGAAATTTTATAATACTACTTTTTTCAAATCAATTTCTTGCGTACTTTCAATTATATTTTGGCATAAGTCAGAATTTTACACTTTCAAAGCATACTTTTTCCAGATGTAAGACTCTGCATTCGGAGATTTAAGAAAGAGATTGTTTAGTTTATAGGTAAACTACATACAAGTGAGGAACAAAGCTTTTTCCCTTGAAATGAAATGCAAAATTTGTTTCCAGATCACCTACTAGAAACATTAAGTTTATCAGAATAAAGTGAGTTATAAATATCAAATATCTTTTTTCATAATTCAAATCTTTTTTCATAAGTATGACTTTCATATTTGCCTTTCTAGTACTGTATTTTTTTTATTTTGTATGAATTTTTTTTTTTGCGAAAAAATTTGTCAAATGCTAGGTATTTATCGAGAACATTCCATTATATGCTACACAGAATTACGTTAATATGAATCGTATTATAAAGAAATATATAATTTTGAAGAAAAGTGTATCAAATGCAAATTGTACATCAAAACATACCATTATATAAAATATAAAAAATTTTATGTTATATAAAAACAATATATGTTAATAATATCACTTGTAATGTTGCATATTACAAGCATTAAAACCAGTTTTTCATGATTTAAATTCCAAAATTGTAAATGATCTTTGTTCCAAGCCAAGTAAAGATAGCTTAGTTATCTTTTAAATAAAAATGTCATCCAATGAATCATAGCTAAGGAACATGAAGAAACGTTTTTTACTCATGGTTTTAAGTATTTATAGTGTCATAACGCAAGTTAAAGCAAGCCTTGAGCTCTTTGAAGATGTAAGTTGTATGTTAGAATCCAAATAATGTTATTTAACGGGAGCGGAATGTTCTTTAATTGCTCTGCATAAACATTTGCCTGAATATTGACATTGACACCAGCGAACTCCCCTGTACCTAACTCCAAGGAGCTTTACCAGTTTAATGGGAGCTGCTGGAACTTTTATTTAAAGATATATTAAAAAATGACATATAAAATTATTTTTTACAACAGTATATCGATGCTTTTATGTCATCAGAGTTGGAAAAACACAATAACTGAAATTTAAGTGAATGCTTTTGGGGTACGCAATCGTTTTATTAGGGCTACACGTCTTAAAATTTCTTAATAATACCCTTATTTCATGCTTACTATATTATGAAGCTTAAAATTTTCCTATTATTTCGTCAGTAATTTTAAATTGTGAACAGTAGCATTGTCATTTGTAATATAAATATTATAACATACTTTAATGAGATAACAATCGAAATAAGAATTGAAAAATACAGTTGTTTAAGTTCTTAACTAAGTTGATTCAAAACTAATGAACAAGAAATCATTTCGTTTTATAATTCTGAATCAAAACCCAAATTGGCGTGGTTTGTTGAGACATACGCTATTGTTATGGAAAGGCAGAGAATTCGAATCAAGATCCAATCAAAGATCCGTTTTAATCGTGAACAGCTCACAAACTTAGCAATTTTTGGACTTCGAATGAATCGATCAGTTTCTGCATTATGCCAACGATTACAATCTTTTCGAAGCTCTCACATATCCTTTCTATACACTCAACTGTTCTGCGCTGAATTCTGTGTCTGGTTATTTAACATCAAGGAATGGGGTGATCACATTAATGATATTGGACTGTGTAGTAAGCAATTCATTACAGCATTATTAAAGACAGTATATGGCAAACATATAATATTAGATGTAAATCTTATTTTGTAGATTGAATCATAGCATTTAATACATTTTATATATTTCTAAGTAACTCGTATTCTTAGGAAAAAATTCATAACTCTTTTTTGCATAAAAATAAAATACACATCCCATATTAAGATTAACATAATTTCATTCTTAACAACGAAACAAAGTGCAAATAAACACTTCATGAACAAAAAATAAACAAATGAGTTAGTGTTACTAGTGAGTAAAAATATGTTAAATTGTAAGGTATATATTTAATATTAGTATACGTCTCATTCCAAAATTTTTTAAATAGCTTAAAATTACTAAAATTTTAACTCTTTTCCACTAAACTATTTATTCCCTGTAAACATATTGTAATACTTAAGAAAATATATGTAATCAAATGTTTTCATAGCATTTTATATTTATGGCGTAAAAAAAGTAATTATTGCCAACCATTTCAAATAAAGAACACCCAAAAAAATTACAAGCAATTCTAAAAACAAGACCAACAGCTGACAATTTATATTCATTTTCAGAGCAAGAAAACAATCATAAATACTTAAATTTCAATAATATTTTACATTTGACTACGCAAATTCAGCCGCGAAGAAAGTATGATAACGCATGAGTCATGAAATATTCTACTGTCCTCTTCGGAATTAAGCTCTACGTATGATAATATGCTTTCTGCATCTGCGCCACACATATATAATATCTATTTCCCTTCCCTGGCTGACTTATAATTTTATTCAGAAACACCACAAAAAAAATCAAGTTTAATTCTTCCATCGTGACCCACCACTGAATCCCCGAGGGACTAAATCCTCAAATGATATTCCATCGCCATCTCATATTTCGCTTGATCAGTTTGAAGCGGAGGAGAGGAGAATTTGCATGGAAATGAGAAAATTTTCACATCTCCATCGACTCTAGCCTCGAACGAAGAGATGTCCCATCACTGCCCTAATATCAAAGGATAACATACTAAATTATTTCCGTTTTTACTAAATTTCTCAGATTTACATATCGCATATTTAAGCAAACTGAAGTTTAATATTGGATGGAATTGAAGATAAGGCCATGAAACCAATTAGTGTAACTTTACTATTAAGTAAACTAAAGTTAAATATTGGATGGAATTAAAGAGGTAAGTCTACCCAAACCAATCAGTGTGACTCCAAGATGGAAAACACTAGCGTTTGATATTGGTTGGAATTAAAGATAAGGCCATTCAAATCAATCAGTGTGACTACACAACATAGTAAACTAAAATTAATTATTGGGTGAAATTAAAGATAAATCTAAAAAAACTAATCAGTGTTTCTCCAAAATTGAAAAATCTAACGTTTGATATATGATATGGAAATATATAGATATAGCTATGAAACCATATGAGTATATATATATATATATATATATATATATATATATATATATATATATATATATATATATAAGTGCTTTCAAACCAATCAGTTAGACTCCAAAATAAAGGCATTTGAAGTTTAATATTGATTGTAGTTAAAGATAAGGCCATAAAACCAATCAGAATAAATCATATACTAAGTAAAGTAAAGATAAATATTGGATGGAATTAAAAAGATAAATCAACTCTAGCCAATCAGCGTGACTCGAAATTTAAGCCAACTTAAGTTTAATATTGGTTGGAATTAAAGATAAAACCATTCACACAAATCAGTGTGACTCCATCACTTACTAAATTAATATTAAATATAGGATAGAATTAAAGATAAATCTACTCAAACCAATCAGCGTGACTGCAAAACTAAGTAAACTAATGTTTGTTATTTCTTAGAATTAAAGATAAGGCCATTCAAACCAATGAGTGTGACTCCACCCCTAAATAAGTTAAAGTTAAATTTTGGATTGAATGAAAGAAAAATTAACTCAAACCAATCAGCGTGACTCAAAAATTAAGCCAACTTAAGTTTAATATTGGTTGGAATTAAAGGTAATAGAATTTATTAGTATCTATGTATTTGGTATATTGTTAGTTTACATTAACTGTATTGGTATAGTGTTTGTTTACATTAATTTTACTCGTATATTGTTTGTTTACATTAATTTTACTGATATATTGTTTGTTTACATTAATTTTAATTTATATACATATTTAGTGGATACGTTTACTTTATTTTTGTGTTATATCTTTTTATATTCATATTATTAATATTGATTATTCTATGCATACTTGTGAATTTTAAGTAATTCATTTGCAAATAGCCTTTTCTATATACGTATAATTGTTTTCTAAGTTCATATTTGTTTTATAATTAATATTCCTTTAATTGTTTGCAAAAATATTGAGTCTGTGTTATTCTTTTGTATCCAAACATATTTAGTTCAGTTATGTGTTTATGTGGAACATAAACCCAAAACTTGTGGGAAGGGTGTAGTGTTAGGATACTCCTCATTCTCTTCACATGATGGCGCTGAGAGAGAGGAGAGGAGGGAGTCCGCTCCGGGGTGGAGAGATTGTCTTTGACCAGCGTACGAGGAGGTTTAGCTGTCTCTCCTTGGGTGTTTGTTCTGTTGGCCGTGTAGGGCTATAATCAAATTTCTATTAATTATATATAATTTTTATATACTATACTATTAATTACTAATTTTACTTTTTAAATAAATGTTTGTATTTGTTCGAGTTGTGCTTTGTTCTACAGAACAGACACTACATATATATATATATATATATATATATATATATATATATATATATATATATATATATATATATATATATATATATATATATATATATATATATATATATATATGTAAGAGCTTTCAAACCAATCAGTGTGAATCCACCACACTAAGTAAATTAAAGTTAAACATTGGATGGAATTAAAGATATATCCACTAAAACCAATCAGTACTACTTCAAAATTAAGTGTTTGTATATATATATATATATATATATATATATATATATATATATATATATATATATATATGTAAGAGCTTTCAAACCAATCAGTGTGAATCCACCACACTAAGTAAACTAAAGTTAAACATTGGATGGAATTAAAGATATATCCACTAAAACCAATCAGTACTACTTCAAAATTAAGTGTTTGTATATATATATATAAATATATATATATATATATATATATATATATATATATATATATATATATATATATATATATATATATATACATATATATATATATATATATATATATATATATATATATATATATATATATATATATATATATATATATATATATATATATATATATATATATATATATATATACATATATATATATATATATATATATATATATATATATATATATATATATATATATATATATATATATATATATATATATATATATATATATATATATATATATTTGTGTGTGTGTGTGTGTGTGTGTGTGCGTGTGTGCGTGCGCTAAAAATGAGCAATTACATTGAAATAAAAAATTCAGAAATTAATTAATAGCAAATTATTTTATTTTTTAGCATTGAAGTAAGCAGAAAACTTTAAGTATTGTTATATTTTTGTATTAATACTAAATTTTAATTTTATCATAAAAGAATTTTATAATTTCTTATTTTATTTAGATTTTTGACACATATCAATTAATATTAATGTTTAATTAACCAATTTGCTGATTATTAATCTATAAATTTATTGAAGATGATTAAAATATTAAAAACATCTGGAAAAAGTAATAACGTTTATTAACTGTCATAATTCTCTGATGATGTCGATTGTGAGTATGGCTGTGACCTTGAATTTTTTCTTCAAATCTGACATTTCACTATACAAAATGATCAAACAGGCATTTTATGTTCCTCGTTTATCGATCGTCATTATAGTGTGTTGCAAAGTCTATAAAAAACTTCTCCAGACTCTAAAAGTCTTAAGGCGACTTCACTTATGGAATATTTCTTCGCCTTCCACTTCCGGCTACCATCCATTTGCAAGTGGACTTAAAAGCCTTCATCAGCCGAATGTCGAAGTAAAGACATCAAACAAAAGGGTTCCATCGCCCTTTTTTATTTGTTACGATTTAATAAAGACTTCGGTGAGTAAAGAAGGCTCAAAATTCCGATCACGATCTTTATGTTGCCTTAAAGACATCATTTCTATGAAAGGGAGGGATCGTTGGAAATACGTCTAGATCTGGCGAAAAGCAGCCAAAAGGAACAAAACAATAAAAAGGGAAAAATGTAGCGAACTTGCCTTCATGAAGGGGGGGGGGAGGGAAAGAGGATTATGAGGACTACAACGATTCCCCATTAGAAATCCCTCCCCAAACTGTTTTTCCTCCTTTTTCATCTACTTTTCCTTTATCCCTTGTAGACAGAGTTAGTTTATTCTTGGGTATTGTGGAATCGTTTCGATACTTTTTCTTCCTTCTTTTGTGCTGAAGTTGTCTCCGACTGTTTGTGTCTCGCCAATTCGAACGGAATGGAAGGTTTCCTATCCACATATTCGCAAACCCGTCCTAATCACTTCTTGGATAGAGTCCGATTTCATTTCGGTTGTTGTCTTTGTCTTTGGGCTAAGACCAATAAGGCAATAAGTGTGAGGGACCGTGCACCAACGGCAAGTGGGATAAGTGGTTGTATTCTCTGAAGGAACGCATGGGAAAGGCAAGTTACATGGAAGCCTTCGTTAAAGTATAAGAATACTAAAAAATTCGGTATTTTTACGTTATTAAATCTAATCCATTAATTTATTTATTTGGTTTATTTTGAGTTTGATAAAATTCTGAAATTTTTTTGAGAAATCTGCTGATTTAAATAACAATATTTTTATAATATTTAATAAAAAATTATTTAAATATGGAACGGGAAATAGAATTAGAAATCCTCTTATTTGCTTAGAATTGGCAATATATAAGTTAAAATAAAATTAATTGATTTATAAAAAAATAAACGGTTATTTTCAAAAATTTAAATTAAAATTTTATTCTATGAGAGTATATATGTATAAAATAAAGCATAATAAAACCTTTTTATATTTATATTGCACATCAAATTTTACAACATTCATTTGAATATTATAAAACTAATGTATAGAAAAAAAAAAAAAAACAAGCAAAAGTTATGTACATTTGCAATTTTTTCATTTTAATCTTTATTGGCATTCCAAGATAAATAACAATTCTGATTTTGGCTTCACGAACTAAAGTTTGTTTTATCAAAGGACGGCTAATCAGATTGAGAGATAGAGCTTAAAGTGAATTCCAAGTCATTATAATCATCTACGACCCATCAATAGGAATCGAACTTACAAGCTACTGAGCTGAATCTCAAAATGTGACAGAATAAGTAGTCAAATCACCAACCCATTTTCTTAGTTAAATTTCCAAAATTTGAAATTATTGTCTAAAATATTGATGATAGCATACACAATTTTAATTCTATATTTGATCAAGATATCGAAAGAAGTTCACTGTGGAGATGTGTACTGAGGTGTTGTATAAATGAAATACAACAACTTACATTAATATTTAAATATTTATTATAGAACTAATATTGCATATTTGTGACTGTTGAAAACATAGCTTATATATGAGCTTAATTATGTGCTGATTTTATATGGCCATGCCATTCTTATTTATCATAAATGTAATATACTATATATATATATATATATATATATATATATATATATATATATATATATATATATATATATATATATATATATATATATATATATATATATAATTGCTTCTTTGTTTCCTACAAACTGAAAGATATCAACTTAGAACAAAATTATGATCAATTAAAATATAGCTCCCAAAAGTTAAGAAATAGCCGATTTTTCACATGTAATTTGGAAATGAAGGAATTTAGAAACACCAAATATTTACGACGAGTGCCCAAAAAAGGTATGCATTGATTGCAAAAAAGAAGTTTACTTAAGAAAAACGCATAAATGTGTGATTTGCCATAAAAAACAATGTCACTAGAAAAGACCATTTTAGGAAAATAGAATGATTTCAGTTTTAAGTAGTAAAACGTCATAGAATGAACAAAAAGGAATTTAACAAAGTAAGTTAATAAGAGATATGGAAACCCTTAGTTTGAATGCATGGATGGATTTGATTTTTCGTGAAGTCAATGAAGTTGTCAGTTACCGAAATGGGATGCGAAGGCCAGTAAGTTGTCTTTAAGCTCTCCCATAGATCTTAAAAGTGGATTTTAAGTAGTAATTTGTCTTACAGATACTCTGTGGTCCCGCAGACGATCCGTACAATCTCAATGGAATTGAGGTCTAGAGATCAAGATGGCCATTTCATCCACTCGATACCACTCCAGATATTCCTCAACAACTACAGCTCGATTAATTTGATGTTATCATCCATCAGAATGATATGATATTACGATATTACAGTACATATATATATATATATATATATATATATATATATATATATATATATATATATATATAATTGCTTCCTTGTATATATATATATGTGTGTGTGTGTGTGTGTGTGTGTGTGTGTGTGTGTGTGTGTGTATTAAGGATCTCATCTGGGCATCTCTCACCAGTCACAGTTTCTCCCTGGAACACATGGATATCAGTGTGACTGCCAAGCAGCCCAAACCTTTATTGCACTACTTCGTTAACTGTATCTTTTCACAGTGTTATAATGATTATAAATTGTGCCTTGTTTTCTCTTGACCAGCTAACGCTGTTAATCATTTTCCTGTATGAATCTGGGCTCGACTGTAAATAGGATAGAAGCCCCTCGCCGTTTGGTCAAAGAAACGTATTCTATTCGCAAGTCCTTCCCTGTTGTCTGGTGAGAGGGAAAACGGGTCGCCTTGCATAGAAACCTTCTTGGTGAAGACGCCCTCGCACCTAATAGCGAATAGTTTTCCTGGTATTACAGAGTAGTCAGCAACATGTTGCTGCAGTTAGGTGCTTCTTCTCCTTTTCTTGAAGAAGTTGTAAAACTGTCTTTTGCAGATGGTGTGGCTCGTGGTCGGACTGGGACATGTCTTCTGAATGCAGAAGCTTCGATTTGGTATTGATTCCAAAGACGGTGGGCAATACGGCCAGATATATTTAGGAGTCTAGCAGTAGCAATCTGAGACACATCCTTTTTCCACCCTCAGACCACTTACCTCTTTAAAACCTCTTCCACACTAGACGACATTTATCGTACGATAAAAGTCGTTTAGTGTGAAAGAGGCCTAAGAAACGGCTTTACTCAGACATTGCGGAACGTTGCTGACTATTTGAAAGGATTTGAAAATCAACAAATCTTGAACGCGTAGCTGCGAAAGCCTGATGCTGGCACATGTGTTTCTCTCATTCATTTCTATAAAGAAGAAAGTAATGGCGTTTCCACATAAATTTACTCGTTCATATCATTTATATAAACTGTAGATTTTATAAACTTGTGTCCCTTCTTCTCGAAGAACATTCGAAAACCATGTCGCTCCTCAACTTTTGGAGGAGGCCAGTATATTTCTTAAGCTAGAACGGATTTTAAGGTAGAACGGATTTTAAGCTAGAATTACATCTTACGGATTTTTGATGTATGCGCCTACATTTCCGTAGAATACTTACATATTTAACAAACCCCAGCTGAAAAATATTTATCAATAAGATTTTTGTACTAATATTAAAAAAAATTACCTTTTCCTACGAAAAGGGAATTTTTATTACAAGAAAAAGATATTCAAAAATAAACTTTACAACTTTTTTCATTTTGATTTGGCTTTAAATATAAGATTGTGACTGAAATTAAAATATAGTTCGATTTTAGTATCCTAAAAATCAGTGATTTTCTTAATATATGTTGGTAAATTATTTTATAATATTTTGTGAAGAAATTATTTGCATATTACTTCATTAATTATGTTAATAATTGTTAAAAAAAACACTTATCTAAGTAAAGAAATATTTCTGTTTAAAATCTTAAAAGAATTTGAAAATACTCATTATTTTTTTTAACTTTATTCCTGAGAATTTTACTCCCTTTGATGACATATTTACCTTCTTTTGAAACGGATTTGTAATTAAGCTCCTTTTATCAAATTTTAATAAAGAATATTTATTCAGTCGAAATAAATATAGTATATTTTTATAATATTTGAATATTTTTCTGAATATTTAAGACCTGAATTAAAGAATAATTTCAATACAAAAATGTATAAATGTAGTTCAATTCTCAAAATATCATTATACATTAATACTAAATTGGAGACAAAAACATTTAAAACATATAAGAATTTTATATTTTTATTAAATATTAGTGTAGATATCACATATAATATCAAATTAAACTTGTAAATTTATATTAATAAGATTAAAAAATATAATCATTAATTATTGGATTGGGAAAATACATTTGCTTTATGAATGACTAAATCAGTATTTGGATTCTACTAAAACTTAGATTCTATTTTGAATCATGTCTGAAATGAAAAGCCTTCTTTATTTTTGTAGTAGCCATTTTTTATTATGTTAGTCAGACAGAATTTTTACCTTTTACATTTTAAAAATTTCAAAAAATTGAAAGGCTAATAACAAATCTGAAAAGTATATTAAAATATAAAATCTTCCAGGAAACCAGAAAAATTGTCTGTTCTTTAAAACATTATTTATATGTAAAATTATTAAAAAATTCAAATAGTGATCAAACCAAATTCAAATTTAAAATGGTATTCAATTACATTGAAAAAAAAAACCGTAATTCTTCTAATTTTCTTAAACTTTAATAGCTTAAAAAACATTATTCAAGGAATCTAATATAAATTTAAATTTGGCCTTTATCTTTACATTCTTGTGTAAATTCGTTGAATCTTTAGAAATTTGAATTTTTTTTATTTTTAATATGCATCGTTGAAAATCATTATTAAATTTTTAATTGGGTTTTTCATTTGAACATCTCCATCAAATTTTAATATATGTTTCAAATTAATTCATTCATTAATAGAAAATAATTCATGAAATATTTAAATATGTTTGTAACGTTGGAAAAATTTCCTAAAATTAATTTCATTTATCTTTTTTCTATAATTGAATGAATAATTGAAGAACTAATGGTATAAATAAGGTTTGGTTTGTTTGTCGCTCAACGGTGATTTTTTGCTCACGATGGCTAATTAGACCGGGACCTATGGTTTAAAGTGTATTCCGAGCCACTACAAACATACATGCTCAAGGTAGGACTCAAACCCACGAACTGTTGAACCGAAGGCAAGAGCGCTAACCATTCGGCTGCAAGCTTGGCAGTATGAATAAGGATAAACCAATGTATTAGATATCTGAATTTCTCTGCAGTTTTCTAAATTGTATTAAATGCCTGCCTAAAAATAGTTAAAGTAATGTTTTGATTTTTTCTAATTTTTTATTTTCAAAATCATATTCTTTCATTTTATCATGATAAAACTACCCAAAATATATCGTGATTAATGTGTGCAATAAAAATAAAAGGATAAATATGCAAACATTTTTGATACGTTATGTAACTTTAATTTAAACTTAATTCATAACATTGCAATTTAATTAATAATTTATATCTAACTACGTATAAATCATTGCAGTGTACAGATGTTTCTAAAACAAATGTTGCATTACATTGTAATGGTTATGTATGTATCAAATTTTCTATAGTTAGATTTTTAATCTAAATTCCGAAAAACAGTTAATGGATTTATTAGTGTCACTCTGACTGACAAAGAAGATAATTAAAGACTTATCAATACAATATTATAAATTAAAACTATTTCTTAGAATTTTTCTAAATAAATAGTAAGTTTATTTCTTATTAAAAGATAAATTCTTGTCTCCTAATCTCAGTTCTAACGCCTCAATGAATCAAATAAAAGCGGAAACGATTCTCAAAAACTTCAATCTTCTTCAGAACGGAAAAAAGAAATTACTGAAGTCACAATTTGTTCGGAAAGAAAAGTTTCTTCCTTTAAGCCACACAACTTTTTGTCTTCAATCTCTTTCTTTCCACTTACCAGTCCTCTAAACGCGGGAAATTGAGACAAAGGAACGGACAGGAAGAATCAACTCGATGGGCGCACAAACTGAATTTAGCTTCTCTTGTGGACTGAAAATTCGGAAATCCACCCTTGCTCGTTATTGGGAAAACCCCGTATACTCCCGGTGTTAGTGAAGAGGGCCTGGGAATTCAGGTTAATCCTGGATCGGACTTGTTATTTTTTAGGTATATTTTCTTTACTTATTTTTTTCTCTTTTACTGTTCTTTTCTTGGACTTTATTCTATTTCTCTTCTTCTAATCCGCAGTAATGGCGCAAAGGTTGCTCAGGGCTTAAGCCTTCCACGGCCCACTCGATGATTCAGTTGATTCGAATCGTTTCGAGTTGAGATGTTTTTTTCTTCTTCTCTACCTTGAGTTGCTTTGGGTGAAGCTCTTAGAAGGAGGACCGGACAAGATCGAAAGGCGATTATGATCTCTCTCAGTCGCTGGTGCGGAAGGTAAAGAGACTAAAACTGGCATTTCCGGATAAAGATTTAGAGAAATAAGAATCAACCAGGGGATATTCGGGGAAGTATCCAGTCATCATGGGTGTGTTTCTTTACTTCTTAAAGGGCTTTTCGTCTTTTGTGAATTACCTGGGAGTAGAAATACTTTGATCTCTATTAGTAATGAGGAAGTGTTTTAGTAGCAGAGCGTAATGGCCTTCATTTTAACTTGTTTTATTTTTAACCATTACTTAATCCTTCTTTAATATCACGTTATGGTCATATTTACTAGGACAATAAGTTATATTCTGGTACCTATATACTGCTATCACATTAATATAAAAATGTGTATAAATAATACGATGTATTTAAATCTTAAGAAGCATTCAAATATATGCTTTTTTATTTTGGATGAGGGAGAAATTAAGTATTTAACATGTGCAAAGATATCTTTCAATGTGTGTAAATATTGAAGATTATAGAAAAATATTACGTAAAAACCCAGGAGGATTGATGTAAAAAAGTATTAACTTATTGTTTATTAAACAAATACAACGATTAAAACTATTTTATTACTTGTTATCTGTATAAAATTTAATAAACTGTAAACACAGAGCTAAGCACGCATAATTAAATAGCCCAAAAACTGCATTACTCTACTTCTTCTATCTTTTTATCTCATTTCTTCTTATATTTAATAACTTCTTATACCTTCTTACCTTCTCATCCAATCAAAAGCTTATATATATTTTTTTCATCAATGAAAACGATGCTTAATAACTGTAAAATGAAATTAAAAGAATCATCATATACCACTTGATATATTTATGTATTTAAAAATTTAGGACAAAAGCAAGAAAATCATAACTGGATTTGGAACTCGAATGTTCAGAAGGTGAATCTTTTAAAAAAACCAAGTTATGAATGTTGATAAAATAAAGTTGGCAGAAGAAGCAAAGCTGATTGCGTTGAACAACGCTTATTTGGAACTCTTTGAATGATTATAACTGCAAGTCATTTAAAATGGTCACAACTCAGAGATTTTTCTCTTTTTTTGTTTCTTTTTTATTTTTATCTTCGTAGTATTAGTAATAACTCAAGTTTCTTAACAACTAAGTAAATTTAAAATTCGAATAGTTTTGCTATAAAAATATTTCAACTCGTATTTTTTATTAAAATTATGAAAAATTGGATTTGTTAAACGAGATTATAGAAAGCGACTTTTCATTATGATATGTGAGTGTGAGTTACTTATGAAAATATGCATTTGTGTGATACTGGTATTAAAAAGTCTTAATTCATCATTCAGCTGTGATGTTACCAAATACGTGCTTGAAAAACAGTCGTGGAAATCGGACAAAGCTTTTCGCAATAGAAGCTCCTGGCTTCAATCTCTACCATTGCTGAATGATGAGGATGGGTGTCGTCTTTTTGTTTAATGCATACAAAGCATCATCTAGTCAATCCAAATCAACTATCGAAACATGCAAATTCATATAATCGAATATATCGAGACCAGTTAATTTCTATCTTCCAAATAAATTCAATGATTCCTTGAATGGATGACTTGGAATTTTCTGAAGTTCTTTCATGGACATGCGTGATTGTATCCTTCTATTTCAGAAATATTTCCCGGAGGAGAGAACGGGGGGGTGGAATTTTGTGTGTCGTACAATCTTTAGCTTTCGATCTACCCGATCGGTTGTAAAAAGGAATATCTATTCAATAACAAAATGCAATATTTTATCATTCTTCTGACATGCAGACTATTAAACATCCATTGCATTTAATACTTTCTCTTATTTAGTATGAAGCATTTGAAGGAGTTTACAGTCTGATTAAGAATGGAATTGCTCACGTGTTATGTAAATCTAATGTCCGAACCCACCAAAGATGGCTATGGTATTACCACATCCTACTACTAGAAAGAATGAATAATGTTCAGCTCAAAGTATATCGCAGTTCATCTGATGACCTCTTCCAGCCGCTGTTCAAAGTGATTCTGTTTTCCGGGCATCTGAATTTTTAAAGCAAGGATTCATAATTTAGATTACAGATGATTTGTGTAATGTTAACTACCAATCAAAATACATGTGTGGTTTTCATAAAACTATGCACGAACCTTATTTTTCAAACAGTGTAACATTAACATTATATGAATTAATGCAGGACTACGTGTTTTGATATTAACATTATAGAGCACTATTGTTTTAAATCTTTAAATTCATACTTTGCATACATTTTAAATGTTGTTGCTACAGCATGATTCCTTATACTTTGTCCTGAGTTGGGTTCTACCAGTTAGATAGAAGCAACAGGGTGGAGTATTCGTGATTTTGAAGCAAGGACCAAGTATAAGACGTCCAATGCTTAGCATGCCACCCACAGAGGTATCATTTCACTTGGAGGACATTGTGACCACGACGTATTTAACTTGCCCCATCCGCCTTTAGCGAACACGATGGCTCTTCGGTTAAGCCAGGATTCGAACTCACAACCTTCCAATAATAAAAACGACGCTCTAACCAACCAGCCCACCGCATCCTACGTTTTTAATGTACAAAAAGATTTGCTTATTATTAATATATGCCTCGATTGTAACGTAATGATAACATAAGAGAAGAATATTTCTTCGTTACTGCTCATTATCACTTGTATCCCTTTATGAAAGACTTGAGCCATGATCCAAAAATAAAGTATGAAGTATGGCCTTCAACAACTGATATGCTATACTTATAATACCCCTGAAGTAACATCGTTTATTCCTCAGTGAAAAAGACTGAAAATGAAACGATATCATTACTTACTTACTTCATAACAAATTCAATTACAATGAAAATAGAGTAAAATATATAAAGATTTTAAGAATTCTAATTTATTGATAACATCCTCATTCTTAAAATTTAAATATGAGTCTTAATGTAGCGTTATTATAATACTAAACTCTCTAGGTTTTTAGGATACAACGTTCAATTCTACCCAGTATTGAACGATGAAAGAAAGAAAATTGCATTATATATATGATTTGTGTATTGTTTGGGGTCCTTCAATTGCGATACTCTATAAATATTTCCTTCAAAATACAGAATTTGGTAGTTATCATTAAAATGATAGATTTTCCATGCTTATCCAAAACTCGAAGTGTTCTAATGTATTAGACATCAAACTGAAAGAAAACATTTAAACAAGCCAATGAATTGGGTAATTAAAATTAGGTACGAAATTCTCCTTTTAAACATATTTTTATTTCCCAATGGTATCTTAATGTAAGTTTAAAATTGCTGAACAAAAAATGTTATTTCATGAATTAAGTTATTCTTAGGGATACTACTTTTACTTTTGTTATAGGTTTCGAAAGTCTAATAACACTGCAATAAACTTTGGGGGAACTTGGAAAGATATTGGTGGACTTGACATTTAAGCACTTCCAATGGATATCCATTTCCGCACACTTTATTCTTGACATATGCAACAGCTTCCATAGTCAAACATAGATATATCTCTTGTGCTCTTCAATTTTTTGAACTCGAAAACGTTTTTCTTATCCTTTTCTTTTGCAGTATCTTAAAACATATTTCAAAGTGCAGCATCTTTATTCATAGCATATATGAGGGCGAACCAAACAGAAGAAAACAAACTTAATAAAGCACCGTGAGTCAGTACTTTGTGAAAAGTTTAGAGCAAGTTTCAGCTTGAGCGGAAAAGTTTAGACCGGGAGCAAAGAAGAAGTCTTTGTTTCATCGCTCAGATTTTTTTCTCTATAAGAAAAGGCAAACTCTGTTCCCAAAAGATATCGATTATAAAAGATGACATTTCAGCAAAACAAAAAAGCGAAACAAGAGCTCTGAAAAGAACTCTACATTTATCACTTGCAAACATTCTTTGGCAGAAAATGATCAAGCTAGCTTTGGAATTTTCTTTCTTTCGTTTTTTTTTTCTTGTACTTTTTCCCTTTTATTCATCAGTATTTTTTAGTTATTTTGTGATTAATAAAATGTGTGAATCGTGTTTTCATATTTAAAATTACTTTGAGATAACGCAGATTATAATTTTTAGAGATTAGTGCATTTTAATTATTTATAAAGTATGTAATAAGTAACAAGTTAAGCTATAGTGATGGTAATTGGATTTAATATAACATTTCTAGAATTATACATTTGTATATTGTTTCATTGATTTTTTTTATTAAATCTTTGTCTAAAAATTAGATTTGTTATCAGAAAATGAAAACGTAAAATACATTTCTAATCCATAGAAATGTGCTAAAATTGTTTTCCAGAATTTCAAAAATTCTACTAAATTAATGACTGCTTCTATGATTGAGCAAAAACTGAGAATCTCTTTGCTTACTTTCACTCTCAGTAATCCAAAAATTATTTACAAAAAACTATGCGTGAAAACTATGAGGTTGTGTGCTATTAAGACTTAGTACACCTATTAAACAGAATTATATAGTAAATACTGGATCTTTTATAAGATATTAACTGACATGCTTATTTTTTCCATTGCATTTCCAATTTAAGTCAGTTTCTAGACACTCATTTTAACAATTAGAATATTATTCAGAAAAAAAACATATAAAGTGATATAATTGTATTTTTCCTAAACATGCGATAATTTTAACAACCAACTATTACACCACTATCGTGTATGTCTGTCAATCACTGAGAAAACTATGAGACTTATTTCTAGAATTATTAGAGGGAAAATATGTATGGGTTTTTTGTGAGTATCTCAAATTTACTGTTTATTAAGTTCATGCAAAACCTATAGCCATGAATCATAAAAATATTGCATAAAAAATGAGCACTTACATCCCTCAAATTCCATCTTCGGGATCTAATTATTTAGGAACTAATATTTGGGAGACATAGATTACTTTGTGGTACATAAATTTATCACAAACGCGCCGAGAGTAAAGTCTTACCACACAAATTTGGAATTACAGATTGAATCTTCTACGTATTCAACACTGTATATGTGCCATACTCTATTATTGGGAGAATTTATGTTTTTATACTTGAAAGATTATCGGTTTGTCACCTTATACCACCGAAGACCGTATTTTTGAAAGGTATTTTAGCGTTTTTATAAATTAGGATTTGAAACCGTGTGGTGCAGGGCTGAACGACCGAAAACTGTTATATAATGTTTCGATTTACTCGGCTAATTACAGATTTCCAAATATCACAGAATATCCACTGTTATTTTTGTTACCAGAATTTCGTAGATGATGAACAGTATTCACTTATGGCAAGGGAGGAAACCCGAAAAAATTGTTAAGAACCAATCTCAATCCATACGTCTAAGCACCCCCATCAATCCATTTCAGATATACATGAACCTAATAGAAACATAACATCCATCTCTCATTTTAAGCAGTAGCTGGAATTGAACACAGAATTTTCCATCAAAAATAACTTAGTCATACCACCAGACCTCATCACTTTGAAGTACAATGGACAAAGAAATACAAGTTGGACAACTTGATGAACGAAGGCTAATGTAAGGTTTTTAATACCCTTCTGCTTTCAGTAAATTGCTTTCTGGAGGAAACTTTCAGAAATAGTGAGCTACGTTTATCAATTGCTAGGAAAAAACCGGAAGATTCCGAAACACCAACCTTAACAAATGTCCAGTAAGAAGAGCAACAACCACATCACGTTGCTCAACGGTAAACGAAAATTGAATCTATGGCTTTTCATTCGGAAGACACCTGTCCAACTTTTGCGTAATGATAAATGTTAAGGTCATCACTAAACCATCGCACAAAAGTCATTTAACAGTGTTTAATGGCTTTGGGACAGCACTGTTATCAGATTCTTGAATAGATTTTTCGTGATCCTCATAAAGAAAAAAATTTGTTTTCAAATTCAGAAATGTTTCTGGATTGTCAATCCCTTCATATTATTCAGAAGCTTCGCATTCCAAAGTATCTTCTAAAAAAGAAATTTCAGATCTTAAAAACTTTTAGAAATTTCCTATATTGAAAATTTTCATTTTTAATAGGTTGTGCAGGTTGTTCTTGGCAATTATTAATTATTATGAATTAATGAAATAACCCCCTTTGTACTAAGTGGCCGAAATAAAGATGTCCCCATGTCTATTTATTCAGCAGAACAAGAGTGCAATTTTAATTTGGCCTCTTTATACATTATGTAAAAATGACCTTATTAAAAGTTGAATCTTTATTTTTGATTTTTTTTCATTTTGGCCCAAATTAATGGGTGAGTAATTGAAATTATTGACTCATTTGTCTTGTCATTGACATCAGATATGTCTATACATATAATGCATGTATATACGTGCTTAGAACCCATTTTAAAATAGTCCAAGTTTAGTTGTCACATTTATGCAAATAATAATTTTGAATAATAATAAAAAATTTCCTTTTTAATTTTCTAAAAAAAAATAATAAATTGTCTTCACAGTTGATTTAAATCCATCAGAACTACAAATGAATTAATTTATTATTGTCTAAGCTCTCTTTCATTCACCTACGAATTTCATCGGACAAACAGGAAAATCGTAATTTAAAGTTTCATTGAATATTGTTTTACTGCATTACTTATATTGCATATTGTTCTCTCTATGTATTTTATAGATTTTATTATAGTATTCTTCAAATAAATTTAATATACTTTAATATCAGAAATATTTTTTGACAAACTAATGATATTTTTGTGAACCTTTAAACAATTTTTTGCGTAGTTTTATTTTTAAGCACAGAAACATCCCAAAGTTAAAATTGTTCAAGTTTCATTACACGACAATGATCTGATATTGTATACCTTTGCTGCACGCTGCATCATATGTTTAACAACATGTTTTTTTAAAGAAATATTTAAAGATATAAATATTCAACATAAGTAGTGTTCAATAATTTACATTTCGAGATATTTGAAAAATTGATGTATCGATATCCTCCAATATTAATCTTTATGATTTTATTTAAAGCGTCTTTTAATGGTTATTTAGAAACTTAAAGGTCCAATGGCAATACTTATTGGATAACATTTAGTTTTGATTACTAATAACTGCTAAAGGAAACGCCTGCATGAAAAATGCAAAGTATATGCTCGGTAATTTTTCCAGATTGGCAATATCAAATCGCTTTTGCAGGAATGGCATTGTGATAGAGACATTATTTTTGAAAAAGAAGATTCAAATATCAATCTTAGCCATTACTGAACAATTGGAGACGGACAAGGCGTTTCTGCTTTCAACATGGCCATCTGTCTGGATGAGTGCATTTCAGAATTCCTTCCTTCGCCATCCCCGAAAGCTGTGCATTGGGAAGTCTTCATCTGTTCATTTATTTAAAACATGGAATCGAAAAGATTTTCAAATTAGGAAGTCGATCTGTTGCAGTCTGTTGAAAAAATACTAATTGATAATCAACTAAATCTTTTATAAATCATGTCAACCTTATTTTTTGTAATGGTTATTAAAGAATACAATCAAAATGTACTCATATATTTTAACTGCACCGTGAAATTAACTTCTTTCAATTTTATCTATTATATTGAAATAAAGCATCAATGTTTTGTTTTTGTAGTTTTATAAATTCAAAGAATACGTGTGGAAATCAAAACTTAAATCAAAGGGTTTCATTTTTTAAAACGAATTTCCTAAATATGTTGAACAGAAGTGGAATTTACTCATGAATTTATTTAGCGTGTTTCTCTTCTTAGTTCCACTAGAATGAGCTTAGCTTATAACAAAAGCTAGCGATGAAATCGGTTTCTCATCAGGGAGTTGAACCCGATTCAACCCTCTTGCAGCAGACGATGACAAAACAGGAAAGGAAGACATTCAATAATTTTCATTAATGCAGATAGCCTCGAGCTAAGGGAATCATTATATTATTTCTTCATTCTTTTCGCGTGTGTCCATTACTTTTAATTGAATCGATGCTTCGAGCCGTGTTTATTAAGCGCTTGGCGTCAAAATCATTAGCCTGACAATCAGCACGCCTCCCCCCCTCCACGGAACAGGATAAATAATTTCGAATTATTCCACCGGCATAAGGGGCGGGCGGGGTGTTTCGGATAATTAATCGACCCCTTTTCACACGTTCGAAGGAGAATCGCACTGATCGTAATTACCTAGCAAAATTAAGGAGTTGACAGAAAACAATTTAATACAAATCGAAGATCGACGTTTCCCGTTGTATATCGATTTGCCGTGGTTACAATGATTCTTCTCAAAGAATTTCGGGAAATTTTCCTCTTTATTTCTAAATAACCGAAGCAGCCTCCATGTCTCACTGCACAGTACATTTATTATAAATGTAAAGTGATTTTTAAAAACAATTTTATATAGTTTAAATTTATAACATTATTTATTATGGAATTAATTTTTATATAAGGTACAAAAGAAAGTTCTTGCCGTTTTCGCGTTGCCACTGAATTAAGTGGGAATGAGCATACAAACTAATGTACGACGTGGTTAAGACATCGGTCAGTCGAGAGTAAGAATAGCAGGTCCACCGCGCATTTTCATCAATTGTAACTCGAACAAAAGAAAAATGGACTTGTCGAAGGAGCTCGTTCAGTGTTATTGGATGTATGACTTCCAAGTGAACTTATCAGCTGCCTCAGAATATTACCCTGCACTCCATCAATATGAATGTCTGCAACAGGCATTGCAACAAAATAAGGCAGCAACGGTTAATCTCAAGGATGTAGCTGCATGATGCAAGGTCGCATGCCGCGTGGGTGGCCAGGAATACAATGTATTGGATTGGTTGGGAGACTTAGTACCATAATCCTTACTCACCTGACCTTGAAGAAAGCGATTACTACCTCTATCCTTCCATTGACAATATAATTTTTGTGGAAAATACTTCACCTATAAAGCAGACTGGCGCAAGAACTAACGGATTTCTTTGTGTCCAAAAACCTCGAGTTTATTGTAATGGCATTGCATAACTGGAAACACGTTGGCAGAAAGTGCTGAATGTCAGAGGTGATTATTTCAAGAATTAACAATAGGCTACATTTTCTACTGGTCATATTGGATCATTGAAAACGGCAAAAACTTTCTTGGCTATTACCGAAAATTTTTCAATTGCATTTTGCAGTGCAGTAAAATTATACTTTTGTGCCTGTGTAGGCAACACCCTTGGTGAATCTGACCGCAAATGGTGTTTAATATTATTTATATATTTTTATTTGTTTTTTTTATAATTTGAATTACACATCATCGCATCCGTACTCTAGAGTGATGTTATTGTTTTCTTAACATTTGTATTTCGATTGTATACTTTAAATGTCAAAATGTTGACATATATATATATATATATATATATATATATATATATATATATATATATATATATATATATATATATATATATATATATATATATATATAAACATTTTTAGAGAGCAAAAAGAATTAAATCTTCAATACTGCAAAACCAAAAAAAAAAATCAAAATAAATAAAATCGTAATAAGTTATTATTTAAAAAATAATTTTTTATTTATTAAAATTATTATTGTCTGCAGAAAATATGTAAGCAAATTGCTTATAACTTAACAAATTATTAAGTTAAAATTGTAAACAAACTGTTATATGATAAAGCGGAAGATGAAATTGCTCTATAAAATATGAGATTAAATAGAAATGTGTCATCACGAGTGAAAAGAATATTGTGATCAATGCAAAATGCTGTAAAATTTGAGAAGAAAAGCGAAATGATATCTCTGTTCATCTGATATCAAGGAATGAGGGTAACCCATGTCAATTTGATATAATAACACTCTCATTATATCAACAAATTAAAATAAATGTGTAATAATATTAACTAGATTTAACAGTTAAGATCTTTTGAAAAAACTTATGTAATAAATATTTGAGAAAGTTGAAATGAAAGTCTCACTGAATCTAAGTTTATTAAGTATAAAATAGAAAATAAGTAAAATAATGATGAGAAAAAAGGAATTGTCAATAAGGAAATTTAGTATGCAAAAATTAAATAAGAACACAAGAAAACACATATGACGATTTGAATAAAATTATATTTCTCTGAATTAGAAATCATATTATTAACTGAATAAAAATATCACATATGTAACAATATTGTTCTTGAAAACTAAATATTGAGAAATTAGTTTGTAGGGAAAATTAAAATTAATTAACATTATAGTATAAAAGTTCAAATAAAACATCACTCTAATAAACATAGAAAACTCTGGAATTCCGTCTAACGATTCTCAGATTCAACTTTCTCAGTGTGCGTTAATATTTGTATCTCAACTAAACCTACACTGAACAAGGGAATCTAACATAAGTAGATCTCATAGCAAATTATGATGGCACTGCTAAGAAATCCGAATTAAACCATTGGATTTTATTTTCACGTATAAGTATTTCCCCTGCCGACCGATGGCTGAGTGGTTAGCGTTCCTGGCTCCTGAGCTGTGGGTCCCGGGTTCGAATCCCGTTTCGGGCATGGATGTTTCTTTCCTTCTCTGTTCATTCTGTGTTTATCTGTCCATTCTTCTGTGATGTTGTATGAATGTGGCCCACCCTATAAACGGGTTTGTGGCGGTATGGTGCGGGTAACGCTACTCGCCTCCGTGACTTGGTTCACAGGTGTCCTCTGGGTAACGATAAATGAGTAGCAGTTTCTGGCCTTGTTGTGGCATAGGGTTCAGTCACCCATGTGTGCCCGCCATTGGATAAAAAAAAAGTATTTCTCTTCTTCCTTCGTAACAGTCAAGACTCGTTAACACTCTTACAACAAATAAATCTTAAGTCCAACTCTTCCTTCAAGATAAAATATTTCTCAAATTTTAATATTTATTGCCATTCCGTTTGTCTTATGACGTCATGTCTCATGATCATTAAATTTTATATTTACTGTATAGAATTATGCTTTGTATTTACGGGTTACTGAATGCATATTTTTTATTCTGTCTTTTAAGATATTGTCTAAAGTTGTTAAGAGGAGGACTTGCAGACTGTGTTGTGCCTATCATTGCCATCCAAGCTTATCTCATCTATCAACTTGATGCATCGTGTGTGACTCACAGGCGCATAAAATGCCTTGTCTAGATCGGTCGGTCATTTACATTGCTGCCAATGGCATTAAGTACATAGAGAGATTTTACTTGGAAAGATATGCTCATAAAATAGAAATAGTAGATGTAGGTAATTGGAAATAAAAGTGTCTGAACGAATATTATACGTAATATTCTATGTACAGAAAATACAGCGAATGACTCCTGTATATTTTCTTAAAATATTTAAAAAAATCATAATAAAGTTGTGACAAATCTACAGTCATTTTTAAAACAAAGCGTTCTTTTTTTAAAAATAAAATTCACTTTATGATTGTTAATATTAATCTATAAACTTAATATATTGCGAAAAAAAAAATAACTGATATTTTTTAAATGCTTGAATTGCATCTTAAAAATCTGAGTTGGTATTTTAAATATTTCATTTCTATGATGTGAAGATAACACAGTCATTTTTTATTTTTACGATTATTTTTGAAGGAAAAATTTGAAATGGTGCTTTTATTAAGATTGAAATGTTTTATAAGCTTCTCTTCAACTTCTGATTCTGTATTCCAATGTTTCAGGCGATGGCTTTTTTCGATAAAGAAGGAATCGAGCAGCCAGCAGGAGGTGAATCTACCTGAAAATCCCTCGTGCTTGGCAATGGAAGCTGCTTCATGTCTTGGGGTCGCAAGTCCTCTAAGAGAGACAACGATTCTGATAGAGACAAAGTCATTTTTCATTAAGTCAGTCACTCACAAGTAAGTCAGTCACAACATTAAGTCAGTTGGTTTTCTTTCTGCTTGTGATGCCTGCTTATAAATTTTTATAAGGATAAATCCATTTTCAGGATCACGATCTATTAACCTATCAAATAAAATGACATCTGTTCCGCTCCTTGTGCTGTGCGCAGCTTGTCTTTTTTTGGACCTTGTGCCAGAAAACCCAACGAACCAACCAAGCTGCTTGTGCTGTGTTGTGAGGACTTAATGACGTCATTGTCAATTGTCCAGGCATTTGAATTAAATAAGCAATTATTTTATGAATTTTATATGTTCTACAAATGTATAAAGAAATATTTTGCCTGTGATTTTATTGCTTGAATGATATTCTGTAATTATATATTATTCTTAATTATTTACTTTTTAGTAAAGGTCTGTAGTTTTATTTTTATTTTAAAATTTTTATTTTATTAATAATTTTTCCAATCACATCAGGTAATAAATGCAGCATTTAAATAGAAAATACATATACATATTTTTTCACTAAACATCATCTTTAATAAAACAATTTTTTCAGCATAAACTCTTCAGGATATATATATGTATATATATATATATATATATATATATATATATATATATATATATATATATATATATATATATATATATATATATACATATATACATCATTTGCAGTATATTTAAAATTATAACTCTTCCAACTGTCTATTTATTTATTATACCTTTTAAGCATTAATATATGGTTTTATTTTTAATATTTACTTAATTATATGCATATGGAAATACATTTGTACTGTGATGATTCTTGTGTTAGAAATTTATTTCTTATTAATCTAGTTTCAGAATTTGTATTCAATTTTAACTTAATCACAAATGAACGGTTCAACTTTCAAGTATAATTTTGTTTTGCAAATCAGTGTATCCTTTATAAAGACAGCCACAAATTATAATAAATAATAAACACAAAGGGAAAAAAATTTTTTTTCATATGTGCATGGAGTTTGTTATTTTTTTATGTTCCTTATGCTTAAATGACACAGTGGCAGTCGCAATGTTATGAGTCGAATATTTAGTGCATCATCTTAAATGAACAGAAAATAGATATATTGTCTAATTAAAGTAGGATAGTTTCTTGTGAGATTGTTTTAGTTTGTGAGACTGTTTGACTTTAACTATTTTTGACATACACACTTGTTAAAATGGGCGATTTAAAATATACCGATTTTCTCCTCTGCAATACAAGAATATGACCGATTGTCTGTAGTATGACTTCTCTATGGTAAGAACGGATTGGTTGTTAAATAATCTTACAACAGACTCTGGCTCCTTAACAGAACAAGTTTATCATTTAAACGCCAGCTGTCTTAAACAGTGACACTCCATAATGATATTCATAATACATCCAGAAAAAATTCCGGCAATTCTGATGTAAACAACAATTGTTGGTATCTTAGAAGCATATTAATAATAAAAAAAAACACTTAAAAATTATTTTCTGAAAACTTCCTGCCCAAAATTTTCCATGAGTGCAATGTATTTAATTGGATTATGATTCGTACTTTTATCGTCCGAAACAAATGAAATGGCAACGCTCATCGCATTATAAAAAGGCTTTCCGTTGTTCAAAAGCCATAAAAAGCAAACGATTAGCATAAAAAAACTGCCTATGAAATGAAATGAAATAATTCAACGTGCAAGGTTGACTTCCGTGATGGCTCCAATTAGAAAGACGTCGCTGGAGCGGAAGTAGTGATGAATACTGAAATGAAATGAGAAGCTCTCGAGAAATTTAAATGAAGGCAGTCCTTAATAATATTAGCTTCCAAGCATGTAAATTGCCATTTTTGTAATGATTAGTCATGAAGAACGTCACTCAAAAATTACATTTGATTACCTTTCCTCCTTTTTATTTATTCATTTTATGTTTTTGCTATTTTTATTTCATTTATTTTATTTTTCTTTCAGTTAATATAAACTGCTTAAGAGAAATAAATTTGTATTAGTGTTTATTATAAAAAAACGCATTTTTTAAAGTGATATTTACTGGTGTTTCAATAATTTCTTTCCCATTTAACATTTTTCACTATTTTATTTTATTATATATATATATATATATATATATATATATATATATATATATATATATATATATATATATATATATATATATATATATATATATATATATATATATATATATATATATATATATATATATATATACGCATTTCAAGTGTATATGACATCTGTTTTAAAACACATAGTGTCATCGTAGTAAATACAATTTTTCAATAAAATGATTTATGGTATATTTTCATTAAATTTAATAATTTTGAAATAATATTTACCCTAAAATATTTAGTTTTGTTATATACATTCTTTATTCTTTAAGGTTTTATTCATATAATCCTTGCTGTTAAAAAGTATAATTTAAAATGAATAAATTAGAGAAAGGAAAATAGTGATATGCATGTATCTGACTGAAAAAAATATATAAATAATAAAAGCTTCATTGAAAAATAAAAAATTTTCAGTAAATTTTAAAGATTAATTTAAAAAACGAAAAATAAAATCATTTATTTATTTACCTGGTTTAAACTTTTACTTAAAGAAATTAAAATATTAAATTTTATTAAAATAAACTAAAGTTATTCTTTTCTAAGCAATAGAGAGTATTACATTTTAATGAAATTTAGATCAAAATAGTGAATAACATTATATTCATAAATTAGTTTTAATCTTATTCATTTCCAAAAGTATCTCCTTTTGTTAAAATTTTTTATCTTACTGAATTATGGTAATTCAGTCGAATTTATAACACAGTATATTAATTATTTTCAACCATTTTCAAAAGAAATTTAATGTAACTTGAAAATAAATTTGATTATTTTATTCATATATAAAAATGATATGATAATACGAGACAAAATCGAAACGGTCAAATCTTGAAATTTCAATGCATATACATACATGTAAACAGATAGAAATTTCTCCAGTTAAATTATTGTCCAGGGTGAAATAATTTTATTTTTAAATTAAAAATGATATTTAGAAAAAGTTGACGTAATAAAACCTATTTTATGTTAAATTAAAAATTTACAATCTATTTATAAAGTCATTCAAGTAAATATTCTTATAATAATTAAACTTATAAATCACCGAAAAAAAACTTTCTTATTGTGTATGAATATTCCTCATACATAAATAATAGTTTTTACAATTTTAAAATTAAATGCCTGCTTATTTAAAATTAATCCCAAAACTAATTTTATAAAAATATTTGTAATAACTATTCGTTTAACTTTTATCCACATTTTAAGCACCTGTATGTTTTTTCTCCTTTTGTGTTGAACTTTCACTTAATACATTTAATTTAATTAACAATTATAAAATTTTCCATTTTATATTTTGTTTTTAGTTTCTTTCGTGTTTTAGTTTTGAATTTATTATTATGAACGCATGGAAAGAATGTTCTCAACTCTAGATTTACCTATATGCAAACTATTAAATACGAGCTAACTACTCATCGTCGATTATGATCCACCACAGTTTAATAGTTGCATTTTATCCTAATGCAATTTCTATACCATGTGATACTTGCATGACATGTTTCAGTTTTTAATCACTTTCCAATTTCTGTTTTTAATACTGTTTAAAGTTCTGTTTCATATATTTAACAGATATAATGTTTTTTGCTAGTTTCTTTCAAACTAAACTTCTAAAAAGGCATATTGTGAACGATAAATAAAATCGTAGATAAAAACAACAGTTACAATATTGTAACATAAAAATACATTAAATTAGTGCAATCTCAGTAATTATATATAGGAGTAAATTTAAAATATAAAGTATATTTTTAATGTAATTAATATTTTTTTGCATATTGTAACAATAGTTTAAATGTAAACTTATTAAGAATTTTCTTATGAATATTTAGTTTTTCAATAAATTGTTCCTTTACTCACTTTGTAGCTAAAATTTTAATGAGCTAAAATTCATTACCGGAATTCATGCACATATTTTATGCATGTATTGGAATAGTATTCAATGTAATTGTAATCAAGTCCTCTTAATTTTCACGTAAAATATGATGAAAGAAACTAGAAATGAAGTTTTATTTTTCTGTATTTTGTCGAGGTTATTAGTAGTTTATTCAGTAAGTTTTACTTACTGAATAAACTACTAATAATTATATTAATGCATTATGAAAACAAGTTTTACTTGTTTTCATAATGTATTAATATAATTATTATTTGAATAAAATACGCAAATTAATTTGTGTAGAAAAATAAGGTTTTTATTACTATTATGTGTATTTTTAATTTCATATTATGAATTCCTAAATTAAGTATGCATTTTATATAATATATTTTTATTATTAAAATTGTATGTGTATACATATAGTTACAATCACAATAGTTATTTGAAGTATGTAAGTTACAAAATACGATTGGATTGACCAAAAAAACAGTTTTAGATAACTAGTAATGTAATATGCGCAAACATCTATCAGATCAAATATTTGTAAATAATGTGGTGAAGAAAATATGTATTTTTTTAAATGATGAAACTATTTTATTTTTTGAGTATTTTTCTTTTTTCCAATTTTAGAATTGAATAATATTAATTATTATGAATGTTTACTTTCGATGCGTTAAATAATAAAAGTTATTCTGTAATTTTTGCTTATAAATCTAATATGTTTTTTATATTTAATATTGGCAAAAGTAAGGCAAAAGTTTCCTCAATCAAAATTAAAAAAAAAAAAAAGAATCAAAGGTTCAAAAAGTTTTCATTACCCTTGAAACTTAAATTAATTTGTATCATTTATACAAAAAAGGGAAAGTATATGTACACAGTTTTTAACTGAGAATAACTAAATATTGGGGGTTTCACGTCAGACTCAACTGAAACATGTGCCTCGCAACTCAGGCCGCTCGGTAACATATATGAGCACTCTAGGCCTAGGTCCATAATGAGCTGCCATGGCACAGGTTTATTGTTTTTAGTTTTGCAGTGTAGTAGAGTAAATAAAAAATATAAGAAGTAAACAAAGTGAGGAATTAAAATAACAATAAAGCTTAATTCAAACAATTTATAAAAGGTTTACAAACGGTTATCAGAATTTATTGAACGTATAACATTGAAATTCTACCAGGAACTACTAACAGAAGAAACAAAATAATCTTGAATATGATAAAATTATTTTTAATCTGAGAAGCATTACTTTTTTAACAAATACATTATTTAAGTTACATGATGCTATAACTATTATTATACATAACTATTATTTGCATTTGCTATGAGCTCGAAACACAAATTAGAGCACCTAACTCCCAAAAGGATGGGGAATTTTGATAGGATAAATAACTCATAAGGAATTTCAGTAGGAAATATTCCTGTCACGTTAGAACATGCCAAGCAATATTCTTAATCATATTAATAATTAATTACATAGAAAGATATTCTATATCAGAAAGATAAGAGGATTGATTATATTATATTAATGAAAATAACACAAACACATACACGCACACACACACACACACACACACATATTTATATTTATGTATATATAAGTTACTTCTAAATAAATTTTTTCTAAAATAATAAAATCAGAAATTTTGAATTAATTTTATCTATCTATAAATTTATAAAACTTTAAAATGTCCGGTCTTTAAAGGTTATTCGGTTCAATACACTTATATGTTCTCCCATTTTATGAGTCTATAATTTTTTAAGACTTTGGATATTTGGCGATGAAAGATTTAAATATTTATTAATTGGAGGATTTGGAAAACTTTCATAGGGAGTACATTTAATTTGAAATTATTCAGAAAAAGGTTCATAATTTCTTTTATTACTATTCGTAACTAAATTCAACATATTGCTTAAATTTGTTGTGTTATTATAATCTAGATCAATATTTAATACTTCAATTCTGTCATAAATGTTATGAATTACGAATTTTCAGAGAATTGTTCACAATCGAGAAATGGATGCAAAATACTGTTTAACTCGTTCTGATAAACATTTGGATTTCATAAGACTAATAAAGCGATTTTAATCCATACAAAATCTGGAAATATATATATGCTGATTTATGAAATCTTTGGTCAAAGGGATGGTAAGCCAACATCGAAAATGGTACTATAAAATTTCTTCGTAGCTGATCTGACCGGATACATATATATATATATATATATATATATATATATATATATATATATATATATATATATATATATATATATATATATATATATATATATATATATATATATATTATGTATGTATTATTATTATATATTATTATATATATACATATATAGTATATACTATATATAATATATATTTATATGATATATATATATATATTTCATATAATTGTATGTGTATATATATTACATATATATAGCCATATATATGATAGTACTGATATATATATACTATGGAGTCATATATATATATATATATATATATATAGTACTATAGTATATATCATATATATATACCTCATATCAGTATATATACATATATACTGTATGTATGTATATACTATAGTATAGGGTCACACCTATCATACATATATACATATATATACATATATATATATTATATATATATATATATACTATATGGATATATATATAGTATCATATATTCACTACCTATCATATATATATATAGCGAAGGTTATTTCTAAAGAAATTTTTTCTAAAACAATAAAATCTATCTTACAAAAATTTTGAATTAATTTTTGAAGAGATATTCTTTAAAATTAGAACAATGGAAAACTAAAAAATAGCCAAATATATTTCAAGCTATTTTATATTTTAAAATATTAATTTTATGACTTGTAGATTTTAAAGTTTCATAAACATTAAGTCAGATATAAGTTGTCATATAAATAATATGTTGTTACAATAATTTTATACATGGAGTCATGAATTTACGATATCACAACTACAAGAGGTATGATTCAGAGCCTACTTCATACATTATAATAATACAGCCTTATTTGGCACACTTCTGAATAGAAAATGCTTTTGCATTCTGATAATGATTATCGCATTTAAATTTACCATACATACTCCATGCACGAGTTGATACAGCCTTTGCATGGAAAATGCTTGTCATCGCTTTGCGAGCAGATTAGCAACCGAAAGCTGTTGTAAGGTATTGGAACAACTGTCAACCCCTTTACCTCTCGAAGGAACTTTTCCTGGAAAATGGACCATTTTTAAGAGTCCCAAATTCAGGAAACTGCAAACGCTCAACTAGATAAATATTCATTCAAAAATTGAACAACGGTATCTGTCTCCCAACAGTTGCTGATATTATACCCAAGAACTTTCATGCCAAAGAGTGCTGTTATTCTATGTTTGAGCTTTCAAAATCAGTCTTGGAGATGGGATTCGAACAGACATTTTCCTTTAAAAAAATCAGAATTTTAAATCCAGCACTCTATACCGTTTGGCTATCATGACACCTATCCATCTGATTTCCCTTCCTTTTACCTAACCAGAGTGTAACACTTCTTTGAAAAAATGTTACAATTAACTAATTTTTATAAAACCATTATTTTTTGCTTATAGTACCGTATGTGCTTATAATTTTCCCAATGCGCTGCCAATCGAAAATATTTTGAATTTTGGATAAAAGGATTCCCGATTACAGTATTTAATCACTTTCATTAAAGCATATTAATTTTCAGAAGTTTCTCATGTCGATCAAGGCATATTTTAAGTGCTGAAGTCATCATGAGTAAACACAGTGGATCTTGGGTTGAGCTAGGATTCAAACTCACTGTCTTCCAATGAAGAGAACGAACTTCTTCTACGAAGATAACTTTAATAATATTTTTAAATTATTCTGATAATTATTTTATTTTTATGTTCCCAAACTCTGTTGATATGAAATTTGCAGAAGCATTTAGATTGTGCGATTTCAGCTTCTTAAAAATATCAAAATATTTGTAAAATATACAACAACTATTTAACTATTAAAAACTGTACTTTTTTTTCAAAACATGACAAGAGCACATACGCATACATTCATCAATAATTTCCTCCCATAGCCTTTTTAAGCAAACTCTTTAAGTAAATTTATAAAAAGGAAAAGAAAATTAATGAAAGTGAAGACAGGTTAATTATCTCAAATATTTATTTAAGAACACCAAAAGTTTAATTAGCAAATGTTGGCAGTGGTACTTAAAAGTAAAGAACAAATAAAAACTTTGATGAAATGCTTCTACAAAACGAATGATTGTAGATAAAAGTTAGAAGATTAAAAGAGATTCAGTTTGTTAAGCCTCGTTTTGTTTTCAGCCGTAATTAGAAAGCCGTGAAAAGGATTAAATATCTTATAAAAATCGCAGGAGAGGATTCTGGACTCGAAATGACATGGAATCTGAGGATCCTGGAAGATTAACAACCATGTATTTATTTCAGGAATATACATTTTGAAATCATATTAATTTTTAAAATGAACTTTTACATTGAAATAAGAGAAAATCAGCCCAGTAAAAAATGCTTTGGCAGAATCTGCTTACAAACTGCAAGAAAAGCAAAACTATTGATTTTCATTAAACTCTTTTCATTCTTTGATGAACTTCATATGTAAATTAATATAAATTATTTTTTCATCTTGCATAATGGGTGAGTTTAAATATTAGGGTAATTAATGAAAGGTTTAGTCTATGTATTGTGATTGTGGGAAATCAATTATGCCATACTTATTCATCCAAAAAGACTATAAGCATTTTAAATATTGAAATACATAATTTTATATAGTTTTATAGGGATAAATTATAAAAGCATTTAAAAATAGTTAAGTAGGAAGAACTCATTTTTAAAAAACTCAAATACATTTTTGGTATTATTTTTACTCTAATGAAAATTAAGTAAAAATTATATATATATATATATATATATATATATATATATATATATATATATATATATATATATATATATATATATATATATATATATATATATATATATATATATATATATATATACATATATATATATATATATATATATATATATATATATATATATATATATATATATATATTTTCAAGAATACATTTTTGTTAAAAAAGAGTTTTATTTTATTTCATTAACTTTTATTTTAGATTGTTACAAACACCGTAAATTGTAAAATTACTCGTATATATTAATGCATGATTAAAATAAAGATTGCAGCAAAACATTATAGTGTGTTGTAGCATATAAAAATAAAAAAAGACCATGATATTTATTTGTAGCAGCCAAATCCTCACACACACACACACACACACACACACACACACACACACACACACACGAAAAATCATATAAATGCATTCATATATAATTCTTTTTGCAACTTTTACAATACAAAAGTGATTACTTAATTTGCTTTGAAATTTCTTTATTTTTCTTCCAGGATTTTTCTTCGAAAAGACTCAGAAGCTGAAAGCAAGGTCAACGATATCCTGATTTAAAACCTTTGAAGTATTTTTGCGCCAATGAATACGGCAAATGCGATTCATCTATTAAAGATTTAAAGAACATCCTCGGGAGCCCTGAAAATGATAACATTACCATGAGCACAGGTACTTAATTTTCAAATTCTTCTCATTCCCAAAATTTTGCTATGTTTAATTAGGCACGATAAAATACAAGTCTTACTGTAAATTTTATTCTTACGAGGTGCACAATGTAAGGACATCCTTCATTTCATTAGAACGTAAATTAATAGAGTAGCAAATATTCTTAAGAAATTTTACGTTAGAAAAGATGATAAAATGAAGGAAATATTAGGCTCATAACTGCAAGGAATTGTTTAGTATTACTTTGCTATATTATCGAATATCTGTGCCTAATGTGAAAGCGAAGAGCTAACCCTTTCATATTTCCGATGAACTGACGGTTTCGATTACTGAGCTACTCAACACTTTAATTATCGACGCTTTGCCGGCCAATGATTGTGTGATTAGCGTTTCCACTCTTAGCTGTTGGTCCCGGGTTTGAATTCTGGTTTGGGTATGGGTGTTTCTTTCTCCTTTCTCTTGAGGTAACGAATGAATGTGGTCCACCCTATAAATGAGTGTGTGATGGAGGAGCGTGTGTATAGCGCTACTCGACTCCATGACTTGCTTCACTGGCGCCCACCGAGTAAGGATAAATACGTAGCAGGTTTTGGCCTTGTTGTGGTTTTTTTTAATTCACAGCTGTCTGAATTAAAGATAAATGTTCTGTAAAAAAATTGTGTTTTGTATAAATTTTCTGAAGATTATTTGCAGTCACTTTCTTTTTAAATTACCATAAAGAATATTAAAATTCTCATTTTTTGAGTTAGGCATACTGTGAAGCGAAACGGAGTCCAGAAATGCCCAACAGAAGATTCTGTGCATGTAAAACTATTTTTGTTATAAATTAAAAAATATATTTTTTAGGAATTGTTAATCTATATTTGGGTGTATATTATGTTCAAACCGTGGCAAATGTAAGGTAAGATAATTTTAGAGCAATAAAGCCTGTTTAAATGATTTCTGCCACATTATTAATATATTGCAAGAATTGTATAAATTATTGGAGAAGAACAGTAAAACACTGGTAACAAAGTTGCACTGCTCTGCACTAGTCAGAAGAAACTCAAGTCTTGCTTTATAACGAGAAATATTTTATCAAAATATGTACGTTCAATAGAAAACTCCAAAAAATTTTAAAAGTCATTAGTAACAGTTACCAATCTTCAGTAACTAAATAGAATAAACTGAAGCCTTGCCATGTCAAGAGAAGTCTTTGGTGACACTGCAACAGGATACATGCAACAGGAAATTCCATCAAATTGTTGGTAACGATAGTAAGCTACTGTTAGCAGAGAACCAACATTTGAAACTAATTAAACAAACCTGAAGAGTCTTACAATGTCTAGAGAAATTTTTAATAATGTATGTAAATTAAAATATTCCGACAAATTGTTAGTAAAGGCAATAAATGATAATTCTTGCCAGTAGACCCATATTCTATATCTAATTATGAGTAGGAAACAATTGTTCAATGTTATGTGGAATCTTTAATCAAATGCGCGTTTATTCGTCATATTATTATATAAAATGATGAACTGTGGTGCACGTGAACATATCATTATCTGGTCGATTAAATGAAACTGAGCATCTTTGACTGTCATGAAACATTCGGAGAAATATTTTCCAAAGTTCATGGTGTATCTGTCGGTTGTACTGTATATGTCGACAAGGACCATTCCGTTAGCTGAAGGAAAGAAAGTGTGAAAGTTTTAGGCTATTATGCGAAAATTTGCCCAAAGTCCATGATGTTAAATTTCCTATAAACTGCATGAGATTCTTTGAATAATTGAAATAAGGGATAGCAGCATTTTACCACCAGGAAGAATGAAACAATATTTCCTTGCAAATATATGTAAAAATGCAAAAAATCTAATTCTCTACTTTCAAATCACTATAGTATTTGAAACTACTATAAGAGTTTTCTTATGATTTTGTTATGTAAGAGAATTTGAAATTATTTAGATTTAAAAGAATAGCCTTAAGATTTTAATTACATTTATATGAAAATTAATTTCAAACAAGAGTAATATCTGCTCTGGAAAACATGCAATAATAAAAAATATATAATAATAAATTTCAAAAAAAAATATTTGGTACTTTTCCGTTTCGCCGGCGCAGGCGATAAAGTCGCCAAAAATGATACAACCGGCGCTAGAGGGAATATATCCGCTGGTAACCTTTTACTGCTACGTTTCCAAAACATGTGACGGCCTTTTACTGTCAACGACTTTATTTCGACTCTTTTTTTTCCATTTCATAATTTTATGCTATGTTGCTATCTATACAAATTTAATAATTTCATAAAATCTCTCTAGAAAAAAATCGGATTTGAAAAATATATCTTACAAAATAATAATCGTAACAAATTCACATAAAAAAATATGATTTTAAAATATGCATCACCCGATAAATTGTAATTTAATATAATTAATAAATGAATTGAGGCTCTGGCACCCATCATTCCACGCATAGCGTGAACACGAGAACAACAATTAAATAAATAAATTTAAAAATTTTTGTGTATACTGTGAGTTGTCGCCAATTGGCGACTTAATTTTCGCTTGGCGAGATTTGCGCCGGCGAAACGGAAAAGTACCAATTATTTTCATATATTTAGATATTTGAATGTAATTAGCATAATTTTAAATGAATATCCAAATTAAAACAAAAATATTTAATATAGTAATATTTAAAAATTCAAATTAAGTATTTATTCATACATAAAATACATGGTACATATGTCATAATTATTTCATTTATATTTATTTAAAAGAAACTAATACTACAAATGCATAACAAAGATATTAAAAAAAGCATAATGGTGATATTCTATAAATAAAAAAATATTTATTTTTATAAATAAAAACAAAGATTAAATCTTTGGAACAGTTTTCTACATCTGCTGCAAAAGATAAAAAAAATATCCGAAAAAATTTGCAGTCAATACAAAGTCCTAGGAATAGAAACAAAGCAGTTAGTCGGAAGGAAAACAATAACAGAAGCGCCCTTAACACCAGCAAATAACGACAACTGGTTGAAGTTCAGGAAATTATTGCTTCGTGTTTCTATGTCTGTATCACTCTGGAATTGGAAAATCTATTGCCGTTTCTTGATTTCGATGGTCAAGTACCACTTCAGAGGATGTGTAACATTTTCGAGAAAGGAACAAAAAAAAAGACAAGTTCTTCAGTTTGTTAGAAAGGCTGTAATGAGTTTTGTTACCGATAAGTCCTACTTTTTTATTATTTGGCGAGAAATTTTTTGGGGTTAAAAAGTCATTATAAGTTTTAACATAATTAGAATTAATAAAATGATAATAAAGTGTGAATTAATAAAATTATTTATTTTAAATTCAAAAATATAAAAGAATGTTTCATGGCAATGTCTCTTCAATATATCTTTCCTTGCTTAGATTTTTAACATTTTATTATTATTTGCTAAAGAATGTTATTGTCCTTAACAATCTCACCTTTTTTGAAATCCCGAAATTTACACACACACATACAAATAGATGATGTACCCATTATTAATACACATGGCGATGAAATAAATGCAAGGTAATCAATAAAGTTCTTGCCATTCATGTTTGCTACTGAATAATAACAGAAAATAAAGTTCAGATTATTGTATCATATGATTTAGAAGTCTGTTTAAATAGAATAAGCACACTTTTCGTAATAGAAGCAGGTTAACTGATCACTTTTATCAAACGTATCTTGTACAGTAGGCGAAGACAAATGGAAATATTCAAGGAGGTCTCTAAGTGTTGTTTCATCTTGTGGACTTCAAAGTAGACTTACATAGGCTGCTGCATCAAGTCATTGAACATGTTAAGCCCTTAAATAGAGCGGTACGAATGACCTTATTGCAATACATTAATTTCAAAAGCTTAGGTTGGAAGATACAGACCCATGAAGCAGACAAAGTCAGTCAATCAGTACCTATGATTTCAATTGGATTTGAATTAATAAAAATATCTCTGCCGAATGAGAATAGATCAGGGATGGTGAACCTTTTTTGATTTCCGTGCCACAAAGACATAAATTTTTTTTTAAATAGGTAACCTGACACAATAAAATTTCCTTCGAAATTTAGCGAAATGGGTGGTTTTTTTAACGAAATAGGAAAAATTTCCTTCGAAATAGGTGAAAATATACGTAAGTATAATTAAAAAACAAATAAAAGTAATTCTTAGTTAAATAATTTTTTATTTATCAATATTTTACAAAAAGCAATAAGCTAGAAACAAAATTCACATTAAAAACGATTATTTTTATTAGGAATTTTGTTGCTGTATACAAGAGGATGAAGATTTAATATTTGGTTCCTATTTAGTTAATTTCAACAGTACGCATGCAGAGCTCGATTATCCGTCATTCTATTCCTATATTTATTTTTTTTAAAAATTTAATTTTGAAAATGCAGATTCACATTCCCACGTTAATGAAAATATTGATAAAATAATTCGATGTAGTTAGAATTTCATCTTCTGCAATTTTATTTATTTTATCCAATAAATAATTATAAAAATATATATTTTAATAATATTGTTATAAAATAAATAATATATTCTGCATTCGTTTGCCAGAACATATTTCGTTATATATTGAAGTACTAAAAATACTACCAACACAAGAAATTAATAATTAATATATTAATTCAAGGCAATTTTACTAATTTTTTCTATATTTTATACTGATTTAATGATAAAATAATTTCTCATAACATTAAAATATTTTATTGTTCAAAAATAAGCAACATAAATTATAAGTTTAGTAACTTTTAATAGTTTAAGGTTGTTACATGTTAAAACTTCAGTCGTGACGCAATATATTCTTACAAACGAATGTAGAATATAAAAAATTTGAAATAATGTGAAAAATATTAATCTAAAATAACACTATATCTAATTACAATGAACGGTTATATTTTTTAAAAAGTAACTGAAATTTCAAAGACGAGATGGTTACTAAAAATGACTAAGTCTGTCGTCTGATTCGAGCGCTGCAACGGCAATAGCATGCAATAACATTAGAAGGCGAAACTGGATACGCAAATATTTTTTTTATCTAATGCGCATCTTCATATACTTCGAGAAAATTCATGCTATGTTTTAATAATAAAATGTATAGTTTGACGGTTCCAGTTAACGTACTAAGATAGGTATTCAGTACTACAAATTTATATTACAAATTAAGTATACATTAATAATTTTTAATTCATTTCTATCAAAAAAGATAATTTATAAAAAAATAATTTTGTTTTTGTGCGTACCATCAAAATTTTCAACCGTGCCCCTTGTGGCACGCATGCCATTGGTTCACCATCCCTGGAATAGATAGTATGAGCTACAGAATGAAATAAAGAACAAAAAAGTTTTTAATTTCTCCAATTCATAATATCGTCTTTATAATTTTAAATGGTATGAAATGGCTTGTTCATGAACTTTAGTATTCTCCATTCGAGCTTTTCGAATGAACTAAGCCACTGGTTTTAAATACGTTTATGGATTTTACTTTTTATTCAGTTTCTAAAACACGTCTTTCTCATAACAAATGGTAAGGTTTAGATTCATTTTTATTGAAATACAAAACTTGGAAGGTTGTTTAAGTCAAATTAATATATTGTAGTTTGAAAACAAATCAATTGAAATTGTCATTTACATCTTTCGTTTCTTACCTTTGTAAGAAAACTAAATTAACAACAAATTCTTCGTCACTAACTTAAAAAGAGAAGAAAAGTACATTTATAGGTAATACCAAATAAATTAAGAAACACAAGAGCATGTAATGTGTATTTATTTCAGATGCTTGGACAGCTGGCGTTGACGATGTTCCTGGACCTCCAACATTTCTGTACCTTACTCTCTGAACTCGTATCTAAAATAGGAGTATAAAATAATTGACGTTACCTACATAGAGGACAAACAGGAGAATCGTAAAATTTCAGCTTATACAGACAATTGATTAGAGTATAAAGTCCTCACTGTTTATCTCTAACTTTTGTAGCTTAAAGATGGGTCCAAGTTAATACAATTGATAATCTTTTCAAAGTTAAATCTGTCATTCTCTAATCAATTATTCACCATCAAGTCAATGTGCACAATTATTTAGTATAACCACCATATACACATTACTTTTTCAAGTGTAAAACAAACTGAAACAATTTTAACTGAGAACATAATCATAGAATACCTTAACAATACAATTACTTTTTTTCCTCTGAAATATTCTTATATTTTATTAACATATAACAATATTGTAAACATTATATTTCATTAAATTTAAATAATATTTAACAGAACTTTTTGTGTAATGATGCAGGTGTTACATTGCAAATGATGCAGAGTATAAAATTTCTTTTCGGAGATTAATTACGTTTTTCAATTTCTCTTGTAAAAATGTTTTGCATGAATTAAGTAATGTAAAATATTGATATTTATTTTTAGTACTATTGCTTTCAATATTTATAGAAAATGTTTCAAATTTCTGAAAAAATAAAATAAAATATTTTGTCAAAAGAGCAAAAATATAAAAAAATTTTTAGCTTAATAGAGCTAGATCTGAAATATAAAAATGGCTGTTCACACCCATAATGAAACAAACGTTGAAGGTTGAAAAGAAATATGAGCTCTTGAAAGTGTCGTAAAAAAAAAATGATTTCAGACTGGGTAAATATTACATATGAACTGAAATGAAATGACTCAGAGGAGCACTGACTTCCGTGATGGCAGTCGTCCTTCAAGAGGAGGTAGCGATGAATACTAAAATGAAACGGCGAATTATCTGGGGCAATCTAAATGAGTTAATTCTTAATAACATAGATTCTTTTAAGAACGGAAGATCTTATTTTCATAATGATTGTATGCGAAGAGCTCCATTTTTACAGTTACATTTCCGTAATTTTCTTCTTCGCTTTTATTTAACATAAATAAGAGGAAATGAAATTTTTTGAAAAAACAACTTATGATATGCTTTTTTCATTTGATTATTTTCCGAAAACGGCCATTATAGATATTGGCACTTGACAGAATCATACATTTACCCTCAAAGCATTTTTGACTGGAAAAATATGTAGTAAATTTGTTTCTTAAAACATAAGTTAAACGCTTTTAATGGGCTTGAATCAGTTATTCAAATATTGCTAAAATATACAAATTATGTAGGTCTAATTTCTTAATTCGTTAAGAATATACGTCAAATAAAATTATCTATATAATGAAATAAAAATATCATCAATATTAAAAAACATTCATATTGATGATATGATATTGATGTAAATTTTAACGATTTTTGAACGTAAATTTTAATTGAAGAATGGTTTCACATCAATGAAATGGTGCCTTCGAATTCACTTTATAGTCGATATACATATATATTCCTTATTAGTCCTGATTATTCCTCTTTATAGTCCTGATTAGCCTTCACGTGAAAAAATCCACCTTCGAACTGCAAATAGACCAAACCAAATAGGAGATAATAAATGCAAATATATTACTCTAAAAATTGAATAGATTTACAACAGAAGTATATTTTAAATTTAACAGTAAAAATGTTATTATAGTTAAAACTCACATTAAATTTATATAGGACTTACAAATCAAACTATATAAAAACAAGAAAATTGTGTTTGCTAAAAGAAATAATGATTTAATTTCTAGAAATTTAAAAGTTAAGCAAGATTCCGAATCTTTAAAAATTGTTACTATACATGCTAAATGCTTAAGATGAACAGTTCAGGATAAAATATTGCTATAAATAAATATTATTATCTCATAAATATCGTAACCTTTAAAATATGATATCGCAAACAACTGTAAATTCTAAATACTGTAGAAATTTTCCGCATAAAAAAGAAACTAGACAAAAAAGAAGTTACGAAAATTTCCTAATAAAAATCATAATCCCATGTTCAGGACAATCTCATCTTTCCATTATGTTCTTTCAACTGTTTGGAAAAACAATTCTCTCGTTATCTGCTAATTTCGGTTGGTAAAAGTCATAATTAAATGTTCACTTTTGGGTTTTTCGACACTAGAAAAAGAATGGCAGATCCGTTACTTACCTTCTTTTAAAAAATTACCATTTTCAAAAAATATTACTTTAAAATACTTTACCTAACTCGTTAGATTTACAAATTAATAACTGGCAACAAGTAGTGGATAGCTTAACTACACTCTTTTTAATACCTATAAGAAATTTTGGACGTTTAATTCATAAATAGTTTTTATTCTATTGTTAATAAACGATGTATATATATAATGCAGCAAAAAGTAATTAGAAAACTCTCAAACATCTATTTTATGAATTCCCTGCAAATAACAGGAGATATAGTATTTCACTCACATATTAAGACATTAGTCAACTTCTTTTATTAACTCTGGGAATAATCGCTTTTCCATGAGTTAGTTCAGTAGGTTCTTTGTTAATTTTTAGCTAATAAGTTACATCAATACAAGTAAATTTCATTCGATCAATATATTCATTTTATATTCTTGTAAATCTAATATTTTAACTTCCCAGAGTAACTTCGGGACACTACAAATATGGGTACTTGAGATGGAGACGAACCCATGAAATGCTGAACTGATTAATTTAAATGGAGACCAATAATTAATGTTTCAAATAAAAATTTGTATTTTTATCAAGATGAATGTACTATTACCAAGCATTTTGCAATGCATTTTAAATGCTTATTTCAAAACCTGGAACCTTATTCTCCGAAAATTTCTGTCCTATCTTTAGATCCGTGGATGATGCTTATAAGTTTTTCGTGTTAGTTATCTTGTAACACGAGTGAATATGTTTTATTATCTTTGAAAACCACCGTAAAAGGTGATGATTGTTAACTGAAAAATGATTTACTGCAGCCGTGAGAATAAAATGCCTTATTTCATTCATCAGAAAAAGATAATTAATGAAATTACTCATTCTTTATGAAATAGTTCTACTTTTAAATGTAAATTTCTTATATGAATTAAGCGTTCAGTCATATCGTGTATTTGTTTTAATTTTTCCGTAAAATTGTTTATGATGTATAAATATGTTATCAAATGTAGGATTTAATTCCATATAAAGTCACTTTTAAAGTATAAATTTTAATAAATGTGTATAATTTATTCTGACACTTAAATTAATTCCTTCATCTGATAATTTTCATTTAGTTTTACACTATAATTTTTTTCTTTTATTCACCTGACTCTTGCATTATAAAACTGATTCGAAATTTAATTGTTTTAATTTAATAATCATAAATGCTTCAAATTAGATACTCACATTTTAATCACAAATGTTATCAAACAATTTATATTTTATTCTCACTTGTATAGTTATATTAAACTATTCCTACTCTCAGCTTACAAAATGTAAATACGAATCAAAATAAAATGCGTTATTATTTGGTGATATAGTGATAGTGCATTCATCGCAGATTCGATAGAGAATGTTTAAGCAAATATAATACTCTTTCAAAAAGCATTTTAAGTCTTTCAAATATTGACAAGCGACTTTTCCTTTTTAGATGGCGCTTAGGCGATGTTCGTAAAGGACGCCATTTACGAAAGAACACGCGCACTCACGGCACGAGGGAGGCCATGACTTCACCCTGAAACTCTGCACTCGCGATCTCGAAAGAAAAGAGTTATTGAAATAGAATGAAAGTGAAAATTGAGAGTAATTATTCTCAAATATTTATTCAAGAATACCAAAGTTTAATTAACACTCTCGGCTGTGGGGCTTACAGATAAGGACAAGAAAAACAAACCATAAAAAATAAGATCGCTGAAGGGATGTTTCCACAAAAGGCGACGATTTCACTCAGAAGTCAGGAGATCGAAGGCGATTCACTTGCTAAGCTGGGCTTTGTAATTAGAAAGTTGAATGAAGGATTATATTGGAAGGGCTCTCGAAAAGAATGTTTCGTTCTTCTCACTCGATCAGAAACATTCTTATTAACGTATCTGTTGTTAGAGATACAGTGTAACATTTAATCCATTTCAATATATTATCTATAGTAAATGGGATAAAATATTTAGAGAAGGCTTAGATGAAAATTATTTTTAAAAATGCTTAGATGCGTAGGTGTATTATTTCAAATTATATAGCATATACCCACAATGAAATCAATAACTAAAATAATAATGCATGTTCTAAAAATAAAAAAAATTGTAGTTCCCTAATAAATTTTTTCATTTTGGAATTTTAAAGCGATTTTATTCACTTTATATTTTGAATATTATAAGAGATAAGTTAATTTATAAACAATGGAAAATAATATTTGAATACTCCACAGTATAGACGGCTTTGCCTTTGCGAAGGTGTGCCGATCTCTCGGCAGTAGAAAGCAATAGGCCCCATTGAGACATGCCCTCAATAATTAACGAAAAATATTTCTTTTGCATTTTCTGTCAGCAATTTTTACAATGGGTGTTTAAGAATTTCTTTCTGTCTTCGATTTACAGAACCTAATTTATGATAACTTATTTCGGATAACAAGATTCCTCTCTCTCTTTCTCATGCACACACATGTCGTTATACATATATATATATATATATATATATATATATATATATATATATATATATATATATATATATATATATATATATATATATATATATATATATATATATATATATATATATATATATATATATATATATATATATATATATATATATATATATATATAGATAGATAGATAGATAGATAGATAGATAGATAGATAGATAGATAGATACAGAGAAAGAGAGAGAGAAAGTAAGTTATAATTCCTAAAATGAAATTCATTGATCCATTATCCTTATGATATTCATTGATGATCTTAAATTATTTTCAAGTAATATTTAATGATATTTATTTATCACCAATGACTATATGTTTAGTCACAGTTTGAAGGTAAACTCAAATAACTATAAATCTCTAATAATATAGTTTATTACAAAACTATCCGTTCAGATATGTTTGAAATTTAAACAAGATAATAATAAATTAAAATAGTTAAATTAAAAAATGTGAGGAATTTAAAACAGATAATTTTAAAACAATTGCTTCCATTTTCGAAGTTTTAAATTTGTTGTTAAATGACTTATATGCTTAAATGTCAATTTAAAACTACTTTTTTTTAATGTAAGTAATAAGTTATTACTGTAATCCAAGTATTATTATACTTGGATTATAGGAATAACTTCTTATAAATTATTATTATACAGATTAATACAAATTTAATAATACCAATAACTTACTAACTTTGGAATAATATAATATTCAATTTATATATAACATGTACTATACATATTCAAGAATAATTATACATTTTCTAAAATGATTTCGCATTTGAATCGATTTTTATTCAATAAAATAAATTATTAATTTCTGTTATCTGTTACTATTATGTACTCTGTTTATCTATTATAGTTAAAATTCTCAGGGAAATCTATATTTCTTTAGATTAATAATTAGATTTTCGCTAAAAGATTGAGTGCATGAAATCAAAATATATTTTCCTGAGCTTAAATATGGAAAGATATCAATATATAAAAATTTAACGTATTCTTTATGCAATAAAGCTATAAGATCACTCACTTAAACTGATTTTTCAGATGTTCTCTCATTCGTTTCCAGTCCATATTGAGCAGCAAAAGATTGAAACTGAGTTCTCTTTTCTGCATGTACCTGAATTAGGGAGGAATACTGAGTTCCCATTATTATAACACTTGAATTCGGCACTCGAGCTGTTCAGTATCTCCCTAGAAGGTAACATATTGAGTGTTATTATTTTCAAGCGCTTTTAGCTGTCATGATATCTGAAATGTAGAGTTGAACGAAATTAATATTCTTTGAAAAATTCAGGGCGAAATATTAAAAATATTCTCTAAATTCAAGCTAAATATATTAGATAACAAAATTTAGGATAGACATAATAATATTTGTGATAAACATAAAAATATTTTCTGGATTCAACAAACCAAGGTTAACCACCTTCAGCTTTCATAAAGAGGGACTGTCACAAATCTGGGTTTTAATGCGTCTCATATTGTATATTATGGAATTACATTTTCAACTTTTTATTTGGTCAAAGACGCCAAGTATTCAAACTATGTCATATTTTTATCAAATAAATTTGACGTGGTATACAATCAGATGGTTTCTATTCTAGATATATTCACACCAACAATGGAGCTTAAGACATGCTCAATCCTTAAGCATGTGTAAAATACAATTCAAGTTTGTTTTTTTTTAGTCAAGTATCGAATTTTCTATCCTCCAGGTTCAAAATTATTCGTTTTTCCACTGGGCACCGGCAAGCGCTCAACTTGTTTGCTACTCATATTTTTAGTCCCAAGATTCTTACTCTCATATATAAATACTCGTCTTCTTAAATACTTTATATTATATTTCGCACACAATACATTCGAACAATCCTTGGTGTCAATGTTTCCAATTCACTATAAAATCAAATTATTAAGTCAGTTATGTTTTTGGTTGGCTGTGCATTGAAAACATTAGAAACCTTACAATTTTGTACCGCGATAAAGAGAAGAAGTCGCACCTGAATTCATATTCCAGCCTCTCTTTGGCATATCATTGAAGTAGAAGGCTTTTATAACGCACGAATGCTTTTGACATGCGTAAGCTTTCTCTTCACGATTGTCTTCAGCTGTTTTATGAATCAAGGTACCTGAGCCGCAGAGAGATCAGGCTATCTCGGGCCTTAAAATATTTTATGATACAAATAAATTAATTAAATTATTGAATGCTTCTTTTTAATATTTAACATCAAATGTATCAACAGTAAAGGAATTTATACCACAAAATAAATAATACAAGCACAAAAATCCATACCGGTGGATGGATTCAAACCTATGAACTATTGGACTGATGACAAAACTGGAGAGGATATCACAATCAGTTCAATGAAATAAAAGTATCATAAAATTATATTTATGCTAGTTAAGCTCTTGTGAATCACCAACATTAATCAGAGTAAATGGTATTCTCTCGGAATATATTCCGGTTTAAGCATATTTCATTCCACTTTCCTCGCCAAAGAGAATCTGGAGAATTGTTGATTTAAGAAAGAGTGAGAAAAGGTTATGATTCATTCTTCTCAAATCCTTTCTTCGAGATATCCACTTCTCTCTGACAACCCCCATTCGCTTACAGATGAGAATTATGTAAAAGGAAAGTGAAAAATTGCTTATCCGGATATAGAACGGAGAGAGAAAGATATTTGTCTTTCATTTCCTACTTTTCGGAAAGCTCCCCTCACCCAACAAGGCAACTCAGACCCGGAGACGTTTAAATTAATCTTAAGTAAATACCAGGGATCCCTCCCTCCTCCCCGATAAGCTGCTCCAGAAAGGAATTACTCAGCTGATGCATTGCGTTTGCATGTCGTTCCGAATGTTAATTACACGCTGGCTATTGGTTGACACTGATTCACCGGAAGGGTGTTTTAGAGTTTCCTGTCAATAGCGTCTGCAAGGAGGATTTCTGTTATTGAAAGTATTTGTCTTTGTTGCGTAACTGGATATTGTTTTTGAGTGTAATACATTTAGAATAGCGATAAATAATAACAGTGTGTATTCTACTTCCTCAAATTGAGGTTAGACATTAATAATAAAGAATGTCTTTACTTTTCTTCTTCTTCTGGAATCTCTTGAAGCTAATATGTGGTGAGTATAGTATATGTTACATGTTCATTCACTTTTTTTATTTTGGTAGAAATTGTCTTATTATTTATGCCTCTGACAAACATGTTTCTTAAACTTATCTATTACTTGTAATATATTGGTTGAGAAGTAAATCTGAAATATTTATTATATACAGTTCGCAAATATGTTTTTGAAAAGAATACAACACAGCAGACTCTTCAGCTTCTTATTATCGAGCATTCAATGAAATGACTTATTGCACACAGGCGATTCATTTAAGATATATCACCAAATTATAAATAAAGTAGCTGATATAGTTTTAAAGCATGTTTTATATAAGTTTGTTTTAATTATAAATATAAAAAGAAGTTTTTTATATATTTTATAACAATGAAGATAAATGCAACAATGCAGTTACATTTTGTGATTTAGACAACTTACCAAAATTATTATTTAGAAACTTAAGCGCTTTCTACATGTAATTCTTTCTGTATAAATGATTATTAAGTGTATTTGCTCATCTGGAGAAAAACGAATCGATTGTTCCCATAAGGAGAATAACTGATAATTCATTAGTTGATAATTAAAAGCTTGCAAAGTGAATGAATTCAATTCTAATATAAGTAAAAATGACACAAAAATCATATTTTGCAGAAATAGCCAGTAATTTTAGCAAAAAATGATGTTTAAAAATTGACAATGATATGATTAATGTCTAGTTTCATACCAAAATTGTTCTGACTATCATAAATAATTATTAAAACCCCAAGATGTAAAAAAGAGAAAATGAAAGAATACGTATCTAATTAAGTTCGAAGGATAAGAGGAAACTTCATTAAAAAAATAGCTCCGAGCCTTTTCGGACACAAGACAAAAACCTCTGCACAAACAATGAATGGCACAAGGAAGCAATGAAAATTAGAATATTTTGAACAATAAAATGAGAATATTTGAATATATTCTTATTCTATTGTTTATCCATTTATATTCATACAAATTTTGAATAATAGAATGAGATATGTTCATATATGACCGCAATACAGGATTCAGACCGTCTACTCATGCTGTCAATTCTTGAAGCGTCCTTGATCAGCAGCCGCTGTCAAGGGGTCGTTGTTGGCTTGCCAAAAGTATGTCTAAAGCGCCTTGATAGAAGGATGATGTATTAATTATTCTCGAATTCAAACACTTCTACAGCAGCCGCTGCTGTTCCACGAAGATGATGCGATCCGTATTCATACCACCTTTATATTGGTAACATGTGTAAGGATCATTTCGTAACAATAGCATGCTCCAGTTATTGGAAGATGGGAAAATCAACAGTTGTCCAAAGAAAAATGTGTCACCCAAAAGTATATTTAATGCAATGTCGAATGATTTCCTGTTGAAGTGATACATGTAAAGTTCACGATTTCAAATTGAAGGAAGGCTCCACATTAAACATGATATTTCATAAAATAAAGTGAAAATTTTCGTTAAAGCAATGGTGTAAATTTGATATTTTCCCTATAAACTAAAAGGGGAAAATAATCTTCGAGATCAATTTTACATCAAATGTATTATTTGTTATTTATAATATGATAAAAGTTGTTGTTTCATTATTTATAGGATAAAAAATAATGCTCACTTGGAAAGAAAACTGCATGAGTGGTGTCCTATGATAAAAATACTATCTTTTCTTCTGTGAAAAAAAATTTAAGCAAATTACCAAATAAAAATGCTTAAATGTTTATAATTACCTGTTTATTGGTGTGTATTTAACAATAATATAGTATTTGATATGAAATTGCTTATTTTGTAGGGTCCCAGACTTTCGCAATACATAGTGGATTTAATGAACATAAAACTAAACTCTGCGTATAAATTTCTAGAAAAAATAAATGAAAATGTGAAAAATGGATTAGATTTTGAAGTATTCTGTGTAAATAAAATAATATAAAAATTTTAAGTTATATATATATAACTTAAAATTTTCATATATATATATATATATATATATATATATATATATATATATATATATATATATATATATATATATATATATATATATATATATATATATATATATATATATATATATATATATATATATATATATATATATATATATATATATATATATATATATATATATATATATATATATATATATGCGTGCGTGTGTGTGTGTGTGATTATGTATAGAATTGGAAATTTTTATTTTATTTTAATGCACACACTGTTTACTCAGAATTTAACTCATTTAAAACATTTTTTTATTCATTTTACACAGAAAGAAGAATTGCATGGATTTTTAAACGTGAGGAAATGCGGATTCGGTTCATTTGACAATAAATGAGCGATCCGTTGTGTGTGCTGTGGAGGCGGCCATCGGAAAAGGCCTACCGGACCTGAAAATAATCTAAAGCTTGGCGCTGCCCGCTCCATCCGTCAGTCCGAAGGATGAACTCGGTCTCTAAACAATGGACTGAATTCTTTGTGAGAAGGAAATACTTTATTTTCCACCCGGGATCTGAATCCTTGGCAGAATAAAGTGGCCGCTCGCTTTTGATCTACGGTCTGACAGGGGAATTCGGACCACCCCTTACAAAGAACGGTTGCAGTTACTTTTTTACTGGCGGGTTAAAGGGGCATTTGTTTCTGGTCGACATTCACCGTTTTTATTCCCCTTTTCTTTGAAGAAGAAGGAATAGTTTTTGCTAAATGACTTATTGTGGACTTTGGGCCTTTGTCCAAACACAGAGATGTCCTCACTAATCACTTCTGGCTGTCGCGGACACAATTTTTTCTCCCACGCACTAGGTGATATATTTTTTACTTCTTTTCTTTCCGCGTGTGCCACTTTTTTCTCGCTACTGTCATACAATAAGGAGTTGCGAAACGAAGAAATTAATCGTTTGCGATAGTGAATGATTTTTGTTAAAAGTTTAGTTTTCATTTACTTTTACAATAGAAAAATAGTTCAAATGAAAAGAAGATAATGTACTGAGTATATGATAATATACTCATAATGTACGATAACAAACGATAATGTACTGAGTGTATACCTAGTTTAAAATTAGATATTATTATATGTTATATACCGAATATTTTTTTCCAATTTCGAGCACACTTGGGTGACTAACCCTATGCCACAACAAAGCCAGAAACTGCTACTCATTTATCGTTACCCAGCGAGCACCTGTGAACCAAGTCACGGAGGCGAGTAGCGTTACCCGCGCCATACCACCACAAACCCGTTTATAGGGTGGGCCACATTCATGCATCATCACAGAAGAAAGGACAGAGATACACAGAAAGAACAGAGAAAGAAAGAAACATCCATGCCCGAACCAGAATTCCAACCCGGGACCCACAGCTCAGGACTCAGAAACGCTAACCACTCAGCCATCGGTCGGCATATATCGAATAAAATTATATAAAAATAATTTATTCATATTTGAATATACATGTATATTTCTATAAAGATTTTTGTAACATATAACAATTATAAAATACACACACACACCAATTTACATAATCCAATATAATAATTATACGCAGGAAATAACTTTTCAATTATATGAAACTTATCTTCGGTATCACATGTTATTTAAAGAATAAATAAGCAATATAAAAAAAATTTAAATAAATAATTAACAACAAATTTATAAGTACTTGTCTTAATTAATTATAATAATTATTGCTTCTTTTGCTAATTTTTTCGTTGTTTAAGACAATTGTTTATTGGCAGATTGAGATGCAATATACTTAATATAAATTCATTATTGTGGATTCATATAAAAATCTAATATATTTCATTATATTTTCTTATAAATAAGTATATATATAAATGAAGATTTTCATTAACATATAAATCAGATTGTCACTGGTAATTGTTGGCTCTCGGTTTACAATATCTTTCATTTCACATATATTAATCATTATGTATGAAACTTAAAAGCATAATAAAAAAGTTATTTTTTAAAAAAAATTGCTGTTTATATGAATACGATGAAAGAGCCTTTAACTTTTTCCCCACAGATAAAAGTAAATAGTTAAAAGATATCGCATTCATGCAATAAACGTAGACGCTTTTATGAAAAAACGGCTTTTTAAATATGGAAAGTAGAATCTTGTAATATAAAGAAATTAAATTTTATTTTAATGTGAAATATGTTCAGCATATCTATCAGAAGGAAGTATTAAAAAAAAGTTACACGTTACAAGTTTAAATTATTCATCCACAGGAGATGTTATTTCACATAGTTCTTTTAATAAATATTTAATAAGGATCCCATCTTCTCATTCAATAATTAAATTAATTCTAAATATTCATTAGAACTTGAAGAAGCGAACGGAGCTTGTTCTTCTGATAAGGGTTGTGGGAGAGGGGGTATCGTAGCTTTTGCAAGGACATTTCTGACCTGACAAAACTACTTTTTGCGTATTTGTTTGATTTTTTAAGGTTTTTATTAGATTCCGGTGGTGCACATTTTGCTTTTATGTGATGAGCGCATCAAAGACTTGCTAAAAAGGAATGCTGAAAAATAAAGGCGGGAATGTTAACACACTAAGCCATCACCAAACATGTAACTTGTTGGTAGGTGCTATTGTTATTTGAATTGACAGTTACATGCAGTAACTATGCAGTAAGCAAATGGCTTCTTTTTCTTGCCCACATAACATTTACCTACTATTGGGAGAAATATTAAATTTGTGCAAGAACACATGTTGCAAAAACCTACCTGTGTCACGATAATCTGCCAGTGAATAAGGGCCGGAATACCTGTTGATAGGTTGTACATTCAACGCTTGTGGAATGCTTATTACACTACTACAATCACGAAGACTGTTACTTTCAGTTGATCTCTTGGCTTCCAATTCATCCGTAGCACTCGATACAATAAAATTGTGGCTAAAATTGACGGATTGTCTACCACTTCCATGTATTCAATGTAATTGGTATCACGTACTGTGTTAATTTGAAGAAACACGCCATTTTAAATAAAATATCGCATTCAATCAAATACGACTCTGACACTCATTAATTTATTGATCCGTTTTTTTATATTTATACAAGCTGACCCAGCCACGCGTTGCAGTGGCTAAGTTTTTATAATACATTGAATCAATTTTTTACTAATTCTTGGGTACAATCAAATTAATATTTTCTAACAAAATTTAAAATAGGTTCATTCATATGAGATTAAAAATAAAATGTTTCGCAAAAATTTAAAAGTAATAGGTAAAGTATCGAAATTTTGAAATTAAGCACAAATCAACATATACTTTCTGAATTTACATTTTATTCATCTTATATTAAATTATAGTTAGTAATCAGTGACTTACTTATAAAATATACTATATAAATTAAAAACATCTAAAAATAAATTGTTATAAATGAGGTAGATAACATTGACATCGAACTATTATTTTTTCAATTTTAAATTATTAAAACTAAAAAAATTTTCCGCGGTATTATACTGAAATAAAAAAAATTAAAAGAATTTATCATTTGAATAACTAAATTAGATCAAAATGTTCTATTGAATAAATTAATAATTATCAAATTATAAAATAAAAATAAAAAAAATAAAAGGCTGTCAAGAAATACTTACATGTTTTGGAGGTGGTATGAAAATTAGTAGAGAAAAACAGCAATAAATAAAATTTTATTTTACTATTTATAATATTAAAAATATTCAAACTGAACACGCACAATAATAACACAATACAAAGTATAATTATGAAAGTGATTCACAAAAAATTGTTATAGTATGATTATACATCATGAAAATATATGTATCATGAAAAAATATGAAAATATATGTACATCATGAAAATATAATAATAAAAATATATGTAAATTCTATATTTAACCACGCGATTGCGCGCGCACGTTAATTTTTTCGATGATGTATAATCTAGAAAGATAAACACATCGCCATCTGCCGAATACCTGTGCAACTTAGATGCTAAACCGCCATCTATTAGGAACTTACAGAACTAAACAATAAATAAACATTAATGTCGTATAATAAATATTGAAAATAATAATTAAGAGATAAAAACTATTCTATCTTTTAAGTTGGACTATATTATAAATGGTTACAAAATTTTATCAAAATCCGTTCAGTAGTTTCGGAGTTTATCGGGAACATACATCGTGACACGAAATTTTTATATATATAGATATAGGCATAAATATCATTCTTTAATGAAAAATTTAACTACTAAACCTAGATCTCTTAAGAATTTATTTTATATTATTAAATATATTAAGAATATATATTTAATAATATTAATATTAAATATATTAATATTATTAAATGTATATTCTTTTGGCACATCGAATGAAGCCTTAATTTCCAACCAAGTGTATTATGGAGTCTTGATTTGCATTAACTATCTTGTTATATTAATTGACTGCCATTTATTGGTTATTTGCTCAGTTATTTTATCATTATAAATTTTAAAAAGTAATATACATATTTGCTGTCATTATTCATCTTGTTATACTGCTTAGACACTTCTGAAATATAATTACTAATTATAATTTCCCGAAAACTTAATTTTAAATTGTAATAATTTATGGGGTTTGGTGGAAGTTTTTTTAAAAAAATTATTTTATGAGCCATGACATTCATGGCATCTTTATGAAAATCCAGCTTTGAGCATGACATTCAAAAGTGAAGCATTATTTTACAAAAGAGAATTATCCTGAATTTCCCGGATATCAGTTTGTCCCAGTTAAAATTACGGGACTAGAGCAGCTCATGGCTGCGAGAAGATGCGATAAATTGTCACTACGCACTGTTGATGAGAGAATGGTGTGCACGCCAATACTCATCTAAATCTCGCCTTGAGGGGGGGGGAGACCGGTTTAAATGAGGTCGCCAAGAATCCATCTCCATTATCCGACATCGCCATCTAGTACGGGAACTCGTATTGGGAATAGCACGCTACAAGGCAATAATAATTAAGAGAGGGCTGCCGAAAGAGCATTTATATAAATTTGGGAATGTTTAGGTTTAATGCCATTGCTTCGGTTTGATGTGTTTGTTTCCCTGCAGGAGTGATAGAACTTCGTCCGCACAAATGGCATCGCATTGTGTTCTCAGTACTAATTCGAATCATTTCTGATACTTCAGGGTGTGCTTTAGTCGAAATGAATGAATTGCTTGAATCTCAAGGCATTAGAAGCGTTCCGAACGTTGCAAATGTTTGGTAAATTTTTAGGGTAATAAAACACGCACCAGAATATTCAACATATGTTGCAAAGATAAAGAAGTAATATATATTCTGTGGTAAACATGCCAATCACCTTTATTGGGTTTGTGAAAATTTACTAGTAATGAAGATGTAATAGATATAAAATTCTTTATATGTTTGGAAATTTATAAAACAAGGGAATAATGTAAACCAAATTCTTTGTACTTAATGGAAATTAGTTCTTCACAAAGAATAAATTCTAAGTACTTTGAACATTATAAGAAAGTTTTAGATAAAATTTCATCTATTTGCCTTAGAAACAGGGATTTTCACTTGAAAAGATTTTCGCAGAAAATGTAAAACTGAGTTAGGAAAGAGAATTCAAAGGTAATGAAATTAAGTATGTTGAATGTCCAGTCAATATGAGGGTGATTTTTTATTTATTTATTTTTTTTACAATGTGACAGGTGTCTGGCACATTAGAATACAAAAAAATGACATGGGTAACTTTTGCTTAGGACTGTTTTTATATTCATCAAATAAATATTTTTTCAAAGAATCATTCATTTTATAAAAAATACGTATGCATAAAAATAAATTGAAAAGTTAAAATTTTCTGTAAAATGATGTGACAAATTGTTAATGATCTAGAAATAATGTGAGTTACCAATTTATAGCTGGAACCATGTTTAAAAATATAGAACAAAGTGAATAACCAATGTAAAGCAATAAATAAATGTAGTTATTTTTCAAATTGATTTGTTATTTCATTCTGTGCTGGTTATTTGTTTTACATCTATAATTCTTAATTTAATAAACGAACTAATTATAAGTTGTAATTATAATGGAATAGTAAGATATTGACAAAATCCTATATATATATATATGTATATATATATATATATATATATATATATATATATATATATATATATATATATATATATATAATTTGATTTCATTTATTTGCTAAGAAGTCTCTAAAGTAATCTATTTTTCTAGTTAAGGCTACGGCTAATAATTAAGTACAGTTAAACTGCTTAAGAATTAAAATATATAATCTTTCAAAAATATTTTGCATCTCCATTTTTCAGCTGCAGGAAATCTCTTTCCTTTTATGAAAAAAAAGGAAAAGAATACAAAATATGAATTTTCGACGTTCTCAATGTGTACCTTAGCAATAAAAGCCATAAGCAATTTTGACAATTTCTTTCTCTCAAATTCCTTTCAAAAAATACACACACACACAAGACAAAAAATATTCCATATGATTTATATGCGAATAAAATTCCTTCAGCTTGAAAGGGAAAGTATTTTCATATGAAATTGTTTCGAAATACCGCCAGAACAAATCTCGGTTCTCGGAGCAATAATTTTAACAAAATACTGTGAGGAGGAGAGACGAAATTCTAAAATTCTTTGGTTTTTATTCCTATGTCTTCGTAGTTGCCCTCTGATATTTACTTTTCCATTCAATATAATAGTAAGTTGGCGCTGAGAGAGAGAATTCAGAAAGCTTTTTCCTCTTCTTGGAGTTGCCGCGAATGTTTTAGGCTGGATAGACGTATTGCTGCACATCCCAAATCAGGATACTTTTTCATGATTTATTTATTTGTTTATTTCCTTTCAACTGAAGAAGTTTTCAATTTTTCAATATTTATCAAATAGTTTCTGGTGCCTGCCCCACGCAGGGGCCACTCTTTGAAGAGGGCAATAAGAAGGGGTAATGCGTCCTGTGTTTCGCTTCCTCCTGCTAGATATTGACTTGAAAAAGCGCGACACGCCAGGGAAGAACAGAAGGACGCCAAAGAAATGTTTCAAGGGAATTCTCGACAGTGGAATTGGAAATTCGCTTTCCGAACTCTGTGATATTCTTTTTCCACTCTTGGCATTGTTTTTCGGGCAGTGGAATATTTTCGTACACCGAAAGTATTGGATTCCTTGCCGGTATTTGATGCAAATTTTTGCATTTCAAAAAGAGGAAACTACTCTCGACTGGGTGGAAAATTATAAATCACACTGCAGAATCCAACTTTATGGTATTACATCAGTGAAGCAGTGTCAGAATTTTAGTTTGAAATAGTGGAAAGGAATAAAATGTTGCTTAGACTTAATTTAAAATTGCGGAATGTTTTTATAATTTATCTTTGAAATTAATCTTGTATCTACCAAATCCATTTTATACATTGTAAATAGAAATTATGTCTAACTTGTTCTTCAATCTAATGTTTTCGTAGTTTTTGCACTGGACCGCCAAATGAAAAGCGCATTTGTTAATTCCACCTATATTGTTGACATAATTAGTTAACAATCCCCTTTAAACAGCAAGATCTTGTTAAATGACCATTATTTGGTAACTGTTCATAAAAAAGTCAAGTATTCAAAAAATATTTAATATGAATTGCCTATCAAAGTAGATTAAGCCTCGGTTGAAAGACAAATATAGTATAGTAAGGAAACAAAATTAACTAGTATGAGATAAAATAAGTAATGTCTTCGGAGTTCTCGGTGCTTTTATTAACTGCTATATGACGTCTGTTCACGCTTATAGCAGTAGTCTGATACACTGAGATGATCACAAAATCCTGACAAATTAAATTAATTTGGAGTGCAGACAATGTGTGTTCATATTTTTCTTTTAGAAGGCAGAAATTACAGATTTGGATGAATTCAATTTTTTTACGTTATCATTTCGAAGTTTCAGTATATGACTTTTAGAATATCGAAAACTTTCTTAATGTTGTCAACGGATCACTCACATATTAAGAACTTTTGAAAAAAATATACATATCAACATATTAAAATCAAGTCTTTATTTAATATAGTATGATAAGAAGAATACCTGTTGGGCTTTCTCCTTCTCAGAGAACACTTTGAAATGTAAATAAAATATTTTATATCCTTTTTTTGTGTATGAGAAAATTTTTCAAGCTATTTCATTCAAATGAGTATGAAATCCTTAATTTAATTATTCTAAGAAAATTAAACTGAAATTTTTCCCAAAACTGTTTACTTCAGTAGAATACAAAAATATATTTTTATTAATTAATGAAACTTCCCTAAGCAACAAAGGCCAAACATATATATTATTGAATTTGCTTAATGATCGTGAGAATTTGAATTTAATTTCGCAATTTATTTATAAAATTAATTAAGCCTTTATAAGATTAATTAGAAATAAACATACAAGATGATCAGTTGTATTATTTTATTAGAGTAAATGCATTTAACTTTCCCGGTATTCCCTCACCAGTATAAGAGATTTCCTTATACATTGATGGTAAAAATTATTATTTTTTGGGCAATCATTATAATAAAGATTATAAGAACTATATTTGTAGGATCAATTTCCTCAGTGAAATTTACTATACTTTAATTTATTTAAGTCAGTAAAAAATTTCTTTTGATTAAAGATATGCCCGGAGGAATTTGAGTACATAAAATCCTCTGCAAAAAGATGTTTCCCCAAGGAATTTACTTTGTTTGAAGAAAGATTATCTTCTGAATCTTTTCTGAGTTTCTGGATACTCTAAATCTGATAAGCAAATTTCATTTTCCTCTAGATATTTTAAAACATTTATAGAAAATTAATTTAAATTTGTTTAAGCTTTTTATTTAGATTTAGTACAAGTTTGAATTTTTTTCAAGTTGAAATAAATTATCTTGTTAGTATAGCTTATAAGTATGATTTAACACTTGTTTTAAGTGAGTTTAGCTTATTAATTTCAAGGAATTTTAAAGTTAATTATACAGTTTGTTTAATCACTTAATATTAAGTTACTTTACAATTGATGATTTTACAGTACTTTTATCGTACAAAGTTGTGTGTGATGAATAAATCTGTTTTCACACACATTTCCCCATTTATAAATTTTCTTTCCCACTATTTAGTTTTTGTAAAAATGTACTAGATTTTCATAGTGAAGTTTTTAACGTTTATTTTTAAAACTAGTTGTGTGTTTTTCATTATGCATTGTTTTTATTGATTTATGTTTTTAAATTTTAAGTGAATCATCTACCTTAAATTTATTAGAAATGAGGAAAATTAATTTGACTCGTTAATGACTTCAATAATTACTAATTAAAAACTGAGCTTGTAAAGTCATGCATAACTTCCTGAACTTAATTGATATCACATAGAAAAGTAATGTGGTTATAGAATTTTTTTTGCACTTTGCTAGTTAAGTAAGATTTCAGTATACGTATTGATTTTACTACTCTCGAAATTGTAGGCAATTATAGCGAGATTCAGAATTTACTGAGTTATTCATGAATATGTCAGCATCCGCTTGATTTAATTCTTATATATTGGTTTTAATGGATTCATCATGGCCTTCTTGCAGAAGAGTCCTCCTTTAGAGTGTAAGGTCTCGGATTCAATCCCAGCCATAGTTGACTAGAGGGAGACGAATTTTGCTTTTCTGTGAGCAGGTCTTTCGAGTGGGTGCATGGGAGATTTCCAAGTTACCTCTTTTTAATCCTATGAATGCTTGCCACTTTCATTAGAAAGCCTTCCCGAAAGTAAATTTGTGTGATAGTTATTATATTCCAATATGGGGTGCCAAAATATAGCTTTCAAATGAAGATAATGGTAACCTATATCAATAAAATCCTAGATCGATTTTTCGGCCCACTATTTTTCGAAGTTGAATCGAAAAATGCTGCATGAAATAGGGGAAAACTCTTGTCAGGAAATCGGTGCTTAGCTCAGTTAAAATAAATGACATGTTCTTATGACCGAGTTTGTAATTAAAAATTTATTGAATGTTGATTTGATCGGCCTGTAAAGTTGCTTTTGCCACAATGTACTGTTGATTATCGGAACATTTCTCACATCAAGAAAAAAGTGTGTGATTCTTTGCCTCCTTTTAAAATTGCCTTCCATGCATAAATTCTGAAAAAGAATATCTTCAACATCAGATTGTCTCTTAATTCTACAAAACAGCATTGCATTTTTTGAAAAAAATTACGTTGCATCATTTTCGTTCATATCGCAGAGTCACACTTCTTCTTAAACTTCACAAATACACGCTTGTTCGATGCATTTTTAGTAAGAAGAAGTGTAACTTCTTACGGAAAATGCATCAAACAAGCATGAACAATACTCCACTACAATATTTAATAACTTCCTAATTAAATAGAATTTTCAAGCACTTTGGTCTTTCGCTGGATGACATAAACCTGAGATTTCCTGGTGCAAAATAGCGTTTTGAACAAACCAAAACAAACAGTATCCATTTTCTCCTGAAAGCTAAGACCAACTTACAACTGAAAACTATGGCCCGCCATTCTTTACCTGATAATATGACATAAATTCAGAAAAAGTAAACTAGTTTATTCTCATGCCTAAAAAGTAAAATCGTCTTCTGCGCTATGCATTCGAAATTTTGTTTCCTTAACTGGAAATGTCTCGTTATTCTTTCTGTAAAACAAGATTGTTTTTACATAACTCGAGCTTATTCTCTCCGTGGTGGGGGAAACAAAAGACTTTACCCGCCTACCCATGAATAACAAGGGATGAAAACGGTGTTTCTGGTGTCTATATTGATTATAGGAGTCTTTGTTGAGATTACAGGAGAATATTTTGGCTTACACTTTTGCGTCATGTCATCACAGCTAATTATCAATAAAAATCTTATCGGAAAGCAATAATATACAAGCAAGGATAAAAAACATAACAAAAGACTTGGGGTGTTATGATTTTTGACAACATAAAGTCAAAGATCTCTGTCTTTAATAACCAATAAATTACAGTGGAAACTTTACTGATCACAATAAGCTTAAAAAAGGACATACTGTTTTTGGAAAATACCATGTAGATAAGAATTTTTTTACAAAAACATTAAATTTGTTATAAAACTAAATTGGTTGTTTTGATACCATATAGTGAGAAATATAACAATGTGAAGCAGTTGTAAAGCATTCAGTGTATACTGTCAAACACTGCTTTAAAGGAAGACTTATATGAGAACCACATTCACGTACCGCAAGGGAAGTAAAGTGAGAAGTCTCCAATCGAATTCCTCAACTGCATGTTAAAATCATTAGTACATGTATGTTCCCTTGCTTAAGGTTAATTGTGAAAAAATAAAAGTCTTTGTGCAATGTGCAAAGCAGTCCATCCAGTAGGTAATGAATGTTCTGTCTTGAAAATCAGGTGAAAACGATGTTCAAAAGTTTTTACTTCAGATAGAAATTCTTCCTTTTTAATCCAATCTATCATCAAATTAAATCTTATATTTCATTTTGCACAATTGTCACTTTATGAACCACAAGCTGCTACACAAGATCAAGTTTGGCTATGTGTGGACGCCGTATGGGCGGTTATATCTCTAGGATGTATCCAAAACTGTTTGATTCCAGCTGATGCTTGTGGAAGTGGTTTTTCTGATTTTGTCATCATTCATAACTCGCAATGGACTGTAATTTCAATCATTTCAAACTTTGCATAACGTGGTATCTGCGAAATACATTTTATGATGATATCTCTAGCCTTTCTTGGTGCTGCAATTTGGGGACCATACAACAGTGTATATATCCCTACATTTGTATCAATTAATACGTGTGTGCGTTATGCTATGTAAGCCATAATATAATATAAGCCATGAAGTATTTATAGGGATACTGTTGAAAGTTATTCGGTAAAGAAATTCTGGTTTCAGTTAGTTGTATGGAGCGAGCCATTTGGTGTATTGGAGAATTTTATGACCCAAATGTGTTTTTGAAGTATTTCTATTAACTCTATCATTGAAGTGGACTACTAACTTAATTTATAAAATTATGTTTAGTATTTCGTCTGTTTTGCAGCATATGATTATTCCCGAATTTAAGTTATTAGCTATACCAAATCATAAGTGATTTGGTTTTTTAATTTAAGTCTAGATGTTTCAGGAAGATAGTGCAAATGTAAGATTGCAGGTACTTTGTGCAAATACCCAATTGAAGTGCCTCTACTAACACTACGCAACTTTATGTTCAAATTACTTTGAATATACCAGTAGGACCCCAATTTTATGAAAAGATCCAGTACTGTGAAATGAGTATAAAATTTCCTATTGCTTAACATGTATTGTTTCTTTTTTACAATGGCGGGCACATTTGGGTAATTAACCCTTCGCCACAACAAGGCTGGAAACTGCTACTCATTTTTCGTTAACCAGCGGGCACCTGTGAACCAAGTCACGGAGGCGAGTAGCATTACCCGCGTCATACCACCACAAACCCGTTTATAGGGGGGCCACATTCATACATCATCACACAAGATAGGACAGACAAACACAGATAGATAGTAACATCCATGCCTGAACCGGAATTCGAACCCGGGACCCACAGCTCAAGAGTCAGGAACGCTAACCACTCAGCCATTGGTCGGCTTAAAATTTATTGTAAGTTGTCACAAAAACCTAAGCAAAGAAGATATGATCCCGAATCTCCGCTAAAGATTTCTCAAGGCGGAACTAACTGAGATTCAACAAATTTTTACTTAATTCAAGATGTTCATAATATGGTATGAAATGTTTCTTCAGGCTGAGGACTAATAACAGCAATTGTTTGGTCAAATGAAATTATTTATAAACTTAATTCAAAATAGGTTCCAGGTTCGATCAAAGCCCTCTTTGAACAAAGGCGATAAATGTTGCGCTTCTGCCTATCCATACTCGTCTGTAGGGCTGAGTTATTTAGAAGTTTACCGAGTTTCTCCATTTTCAATGCAATGAAAACATTGCACTAACTTAAGAAGTTCGGCAGATTTTGTGGTAAAATACTTATTTCATTCATAAATCCACGTGATAAAAAAATCATTCATCAATTCATGAAAAAAATAACAGATTGTAATTTTTCAAAAAAAAAAAATGCTTTGAGGATCAGCCAACATTGTTCACAATTCATAAGTTTTGAAAATTTTCATCACATTACTAGATCTATAGTTTAAAATTGCAAATAACAATTAGCTCATCATGCAGTTTTTGATAGAAGTTTGAAAAATACAAATTATTTCAGAGTTCCATTGACCCCTGTAAATTTTTACAAAATAATGCTAAAAGATAGTACAAAAATACGAAAATAATGGGGGAAAATGCTACAGAACCATTTTTTATTTTTCTTATTAATAATTAAAATTAAATAATTATATTTGATTAGTATTAAGGTGCACGATATAAGTTATAGAAAAATACGAAATGGGGTCTATGAAGAAAATTATTTTAAAAATGTTTTTGATTCAGGAAAATGGTTGAAAACTCCTACAGATTTTAATTATTAACGGTGGCTTGCACAGGCCAATATTGGGAAAGGAATTTAATTGCAAAAAAAGTGTTGCTGTGAGTGTGGCACTTTCGAAATTATAGGTGACAGTGGAAAAATCGTACTTTATATTACCTTCTAGTCAGCAGCACAATTTAACGAAAGAAAACCAACTAACTGTATTTTCAAAATGTATTTGCTAAATACCAAATGATTTATTGAATTTCGCTCACATCTAAACTTTTGTAGACTTTACTGTCTAAGCATATGAATTTAGTTTCGTCTCTCAACATAAGATAACATTTAAATAAGCAAAGGTAATTACGTTTTATTTATTTAGCCTTCATGTAATAATTTATCGAATATAGAGAAAGTTATGATTAACTTCAACTGGAACTGTGTGTGTGGGGAGGGGGGATTTACACTACATTTATTTTAACATAAATTTATGTCAAACTCTTATTTTTTAAGCTAATGCAAAAACACAAGTTTTAATCATTAGTTTTAAAGAAATTTAATACATCTAATTATATTTAAAAAGTTTACATGGGAAATAAAATATGTATTCATAAAATTAAAATCATTAAACTTAAACATATAAAAGTATTTAGCATAAACATACAATCAAAGTAACTATCATGTGAAAATACATCTTGTCCTTATTTTTGAAGAAATTATTTTGAAATAATAAATCCATCTGCAAAGTGTCTATAAAGATTTATTTTTTGATAAAATATCCTGCTGATTGAATAATAGTTCTGAGAGTGGTAATGATGTTTCAGCTATTTTGCATATCATTTAAGGAGAAAGCGAAATATTCTTTGATGAATTATATTGAAAGCTCAGAAATGATTTTAAGAGTTTTGCCTTTGACAGCATTTGAATATATTTCTCAATGCATACAGCATACAGAAATTATAAGATCATAGGGCTGCAGCCTCAATTTTTCTAATTTTCCTTTGTATATAAAGAATATAAAATTAAAGTCTGTATTTTAAGAAAAGCAAATATGGAAGTGAATTTTAAGTAGTTATTTTTCTTTTCAGTATCCGACTACTAATACATGCACAATATATATTGTTCTTTATATTTTCAGGTTTTTTTAAATACTTTATTCGCATGTGGAGAATAGTGAAATCTAATTTTAATATGATTTCTGAATTAACATCGTCGTTTTCAAATTTCGCTTTTTGTGTATGAAATATTTGATTTTTTGGAGATTATTTTGAAACGTTATCTTTCCAATATTTAAGGAGTAAATCATTAAAGTTCTTTTTTTTTATAATATATATATATATGATATCATAAATATAATATATATTACTGAATACTATATATATATATATATATATAATAAAAACTGTATAATATAGTATCTCCCATTTCAGCTTTTGTTTATTATTTGTTATGGTTTTTGATTATGAATTTTGAATTTATGAGCAACTATATGAAAGATTATTTAGAACATATTTAAATGAAACATATATTCTTACACCTATTTAAATTGTTTTTAAACCAAATATTTTCTGATCGGATAAATATTTCTTTTGCAAAAGTGAAACTGTTAAAAAGTTATGGGCTTGTAATGAAAACCGTTTCGAAGGTTCATTTGCTCCGTGAAAGTATTCTGCCTAGCAAACTGACTTGTTCCTTTTGATAAAAAAGAAAAGAATTTCGATTTTTTCTAAATGGAGGGAAGAATATTCTTTTACAAAGGCGCAAATTTTGAAGGGCATTTAAACATTCATCAGAGTGAATGACAAATATTTGAAAAAAATATTGAAAGCTATTTAATTAAACGCTAAATAAAAATTAAGTAATGAATTTTGTTGAAGATAATAATTTAAGCAAGAACATTCACTATAAAACCATTTAATTTTAAAACAGACATTTCAAAATATTGCACAAATATTTGTAATATGTTTCTAATAGTTACGCCATGATGACCTGATTAGTTCGTGTGTTGTTCTTATTGGAGTGTAGTGAGTTCGAATCTTGATTTAAGGAAGTTCCATCGTGCTCACTAAAGGTAACAGGGTTATGTTAAGTATATGCAGTGGTCGCAATGTCATCTCTAAGTTATGTCATATCTCTGGTGGTAGAGGTGAGAAGTCTTCTGCTTGGTTATGTCTCTTAATAAGGAATACTCCCAATCAGCAGCTTCCACAGAACTAGTAGAGCAAAATTCAAACAAATATGCACAACATAGACATCATAATTAAGCTGCATGGATTTGAAGGATTGAGTATAGAAACTGCCATGATAAAAAGCATTACGTATGACAATATGCTTCGTAATCAGCATACTATAACCTCTTTGTATTACGGCCTTTTGGAAAAGAGGCTGACAGTTCAATCTCTATTACTCTTGAACAATTAGAAACTAGTACGCTATTCCTTCTTTCTGCACTTACAATCATAAGGATAGCTGTTTGTAGGTTTTCGAGTTCAAGGAGTAATTACTCAGCTAGCCACTCAAAATGCAGCATTGGGGATGACCAAACATATCAAGACAACACGTTATACAAAGATAAGACGTTACACATTATAGCCTCTTGTGAATGATAGATTATGACAAAATCAGTAGTTAGTATAGCACCAATGTTCTGGCTATAACTACTGCCGCACTTATCGGCAAACTAAAGAAAATTTGGATGTATCCTTAAAGTATAGTATTGCATGCGGTTTCTACATATTGCCTTAATCAATCTGTATAGCAGGGAATGATCTATCTAGAGCCAGTCGCTAATCGACCACAAGTTTTTCTTTGGTGATAGATGGATAGAACTAGCAGGAAAATAAAGCAATTCAATTTGATAGTTATAGAAAAACTCTTGAACTTTTTTTTCATTTTATATGACACTTGCAAGTGGAATGTGTTCATCGACTGGAGTGTTAATGATTTGAATATCTCATCGCAACAAACACATGATGTAAATACCGCATGATTTGCATGCTACATCCAGGGTGTTGTATTTTGTGTGGCGGGCAGTTTACAATCACAAGTGATGAAAAGTCCTCTAAGTGTTTAGCTGTTAGGTTGTTCTATATATTATGTCTTAAAATAATCTATAAATGAATATCTTGAAAACAATTCGTGACAGTGTCTTTTAATTATATAATATCAAGGCAGAATATTTCTTTTTAGAGCCATTGTTAAAAAATTTGGTAAAGTAAAAATAACGATTGCCATCCACTGCTTAAAGTTAGCATGAATTGGGAAAATTTTGTGCAATGGATCTTCCTTAGTAAACATATCGTGTCTTTTTATAAGCTCTTCTAAAGAGAGAGAATATAAATTTACATAATACGTTTAAGAAACAAATCAAGTTTTTTTATCTGAAATTCGGATTTGGACATATTAAACATTTAGTATTAGGTGAAAATAATTAGAACTACTGTTAGTACTAACATGTGAAGTTTCTTAATAAAAAAACACATTTTATAATAATATAGATAGATATGCTATAATGGTAAGAAATTGATTGAAATTCTCCGAATGAAGAAATATTATTTTTCCAGAAATGTCGATAAGTCACGAGCAGTGTTTTCTCCCTTCGTACATTTTGTACACATACATTAAGTCCGGTTCCGTATGTAGTCATCCTCTATCAAAGCTGACCTGATTTTTAGCTTATCTTTAAAGCTCGTTCCTCATACATCAACTTTAATTTATTATTTCAAGAAAAGTTTGAAGGTGTACTTTACGTTCTTTCAAATATTTTGCAATCATTACGATATATTAAATATACACGTATCGTCTACCACAGCAGACTCATATACATTGCCTTAGTATTGACTACTGACAGAGAAATGAGACTTTTAACTGCTGATCGATCATCTCCAAAGTCCCACAAGTCTATTTCTGGATTCTGCAGCGCATCTATGACCAACCCATGCGGTGTGGTGGAGGGAGCTTTTTTACACCAAGCCTGTGACGTGTCTTAGATGGACCTGCTCACGAAGATTTAATGCCATTGATCAATATAACGTTTTAGACACAGATTATTACGAGCACTCAATACACCACAATAATGCATAAAACCATGCTCTCGAGAACCATGCCAAACGAGGGAACCTTTTGATGTAAAGAACAGCATTAAAAATTCTGAACTCGCTTTAATCTTCCTATTTTAAATCTAGAAAGCTGTTTAAATTAGTTTATTTATAATGACTGATAAAAAATAGTAATTTTATAGGTTTAAATTGAAGTGCACAGTTATGTAAGTACGCTCAGCTTTTTCACAGAGCGAAAATGCCACATGTGTATTAATAAGTACTCATACAAGCAACATATCAACTGGTTTTATTAGAAAAATGCTTCTAAGTCCAAATGTTTGTAGAAATACTTTGTAATAAATTCAGTCAGTAAAAATTTGAACAGATCAAATTCAACATAACTGTATTATATAACTTTTTTTATAATTATCACTATTTTCACGTATATTGATATTTATTTAAAAACGCATTGCCGTTTGTGTGAGTAATAGAGTATTATTAACTAAACCAATTTCATCTGTAATAGTACTTAAAAAGGTCAATTTAACTAATTTTGCTGTGATGTTACTTAATGAGCACTAAACACTTTGACGCATTTTGCATTTTATTATCTCACAAAATGTGCTTTACTACTAAAATACAAACTTAAATATTATTTGCATAGTCATTTAATAATGCATACACTTTTAATAAATTGTTAAAATGCAAATAATGGATAAAAGATTTTTGATTGTTAAAAAAAGAATGACAGATCAGGTAAATGTTTATGAAAAATATATTGACGAACCATAAAATTTATTCATCATTATTAAATGGCAAAATAGGATATGTGTAAAAATAAATTGCTTCAATTGTTGCCTTTAAGTAAGCTACGTTGCAACTTATTACAACCAAACTTTATAAATTAATAAATTAATATATATATATATATATATATATATATATATATATATATATATATATTGTATTCTTTCTTTAAATTTTTAACATAATTTTTAAAATAAAATCAGGAAAACAAGAATCACATTTCTAATTCAATCATAAAATTCTCATATATAAGGTTTCCTCAGAATGAAAAATATTATTGTTTAACACGGAATGTGTTTCAAATTCTATTTCTTGGAAAGATTACGTCAGGAAATTCTGCTTTATTCTTTCCGCAGACATAGCAAATGGCTCCCTCGGCGAAGGAAAAGGCTGACAATAAAAGAAACCTCAACATTTATTCCTTCCTTCAGAATGTCAAAAATAGCAAAATCAGTGCCATAGAGGATTCCCAGTTGCCAACTGATCTGGAAGTCGGGAAGTTGAGGGACGTAGTACATCCCCGCGTACACTAAGTACTGTGGGAAATGCTTGCCTTACAAATAAAGAAAGGGGAAAAAAGTACATTTCAGTCTCTAAAGTAAAATCTAATAAAAAGTTAATTCTTATAAAATTCTCTATATTATTTCATTAAAATTTTAAATATCTAACCGATACCTGATTTTGTTGGTCACCTCTCATTAATTAATTTAAACGATATTTGAACAGAGTAGAATTTTCTTATAAGAAAGTTAGTTTTATTTTCTTGAATAAATAATATTTTCTTTGAAACGAAAAACGTGACCTTTAATAATGTGGACAATATTCTCTTCATAACAATATGTAGCTTATAACAAAATTTTTCGAAAATCTCTCTTCTTTTATTTTTAAAAAGAAAATGTTTTGTTTATTTCTGTTTACTATAGGTAAAGTTTCCTTTCGAATTGCTCCTATGTGGATCATTAAAGAAATAATAATAACAATATTATCTTTCTTGAAAAAATTATTTTATGTAGGTCATTATTTGAGTCTCATTCCGTTGTAAACTTTGACACTCAGTGGATTTCGATCCCCTACGAGCGATATGTATTATGCTTGAAGTGGCTATCGAATCCATGAACTGTTGATTTGTACACTAGAGCATTATTCTTTCATCTGATAAATAAATCTAAGACAAAAATATAAACTTAAAAATAATAGTAGGAAACAAATTTTATTCTAATGCCTAATCAATTAAAAATACATAAATTTAATTCTAATACGTGCACAATTTTGAATAAAATTGAACTCACCAGATAAAACTATTTTACACATATATGTATATTTTAATATTATATATCTCCTCTGAATTCATCTATATTTTGGGGAATGCGTCGATAATTTTACGCAATTTCTAATTAAAACGTAGATTAAAATAATTAAACCAAGTTGCAAAATTCATATCTTTACTTTAAACTAATATTTTCAACTGAATTCTTGTGATGATAAAGAACTGAACTAAACGTTTTTAATATTTTCTCCAATAGCCACATAAATCTCATTCCTCGAAAGGAACAAAATGCATGTGCAATGAAGTTTTCAGCGAAAACCAAGTAACTTCATTACAGGCTAAGCACATATCGCATACAATCGTCAGACAATATCTAATTAAAAACGCTGCAAGCTCATACGCGAAACACGCAAAGGAATAGTAAGTGTATTAGTTAGCGCAACTTAATTAGATTCACCACATTAACTAACTTATGCATTAATTATTCGAAAACAAACTAATTTCAATGCACAAATAAATATAACAGACACAGGATTGCGAAAGACTTTACGAATCCTACGGTATTCATGCGACAATAGATAACTGTTGATCACTATGTGTTATAATTTACTTAGACTTAAAAGATCGATATCTAGTCATGTGTATGGTGTTGCCACCCTGAGTGTGTGCATTTAAGTGTATCTACAAAGAGTACTATTTTTCCAGACGCTAATTACGCCGAAAAGACTGAAATGAACCACTACGCATGCGCAAGTTTATTTCGCAGCTTTAATTCCCGGTAAAACAATCCTAGAGTTTTTAGCATTATTATAAGCATTTTATCGGTTGGAAAATATATTTGAAAGAGACAGAAGGGGATGTCTTTGAGAGATATTAGTTCATTAATGTAAGGGGGATCCTTTCCAATTTATAAAAAAGATGTAATTATAATACTAATGTATTGATTAAATTAAAATTTGCTACTCTTTTCGAAGAATTAACACATCAGAAAGTTATCAAGTAAGATGGAACATTGAATATTGCATTTTAACCCTAGACTAATAAAAATATCTAATTAAATCTGTTACCTAGATTTTTATGAAATTTTATATTGTTTTATTTTTATATGCTTACTGTGTTAAAATATGTAAAAACACAATATGTGTAGCTCTAAAGAGAAACTTACCGCATAGTAATTGAAATAACATATTGCAAATATTATTAAATACGCACATAATTAATAAAATTACTTGCATAAAAATAATCCATTTCCAGGCTTGTTTATATAGATGTTTAAAATTAAATACTGAATTTCCATTTTCTAAATACATTAACAAAGTTCGATATTGTAATATTAAAAAATCAATTAAGAAATTGTGTATACTGCACATTTAGCTTAACATTTAAGATAGATTGTTTACAAATATTTCAATTATTATTTTAGTATTATATTAATTAGTGAAATTTTTAAGAATTTAAATCGTCATAGCGATTTGAACTAACTATAAAGTGGATGTTTTGCCTTGCATTTCATCATTGGTCATTTTGCATTTCATCATCTTATTGGTTTGAATCAATGGAAAACATCTTCTCAAACCAATACTTTGGTTCTTATTTAAACAGTTTGGGCACTTTTCCATTGTACCCCGCTTTTAATACTAAAGAAATAGCATATTTTTTTCAGGAAGAAGTGAAAATAATATAACATGGATACGATGATTGGTAAAATTCTAGTATACGTAACGTGTTTAGACGTGGTTTCAAAAATTTCGCCAAAAACAATATTCATGTGATTCCTAACTATCTATTTGTTTAATTATGAAATGCTTGTGTTAACAAGCATTTCATAATTAAACAAATTGTGAAACGCAAAATGGCAATACATAAACATACAAAACGAATCTTAATGTCACCAAATCCATTGGGTTATGGATACTAAGATTGAATTTGATGAATTTTATTGGCTCAAAATTTTATTTTAAATTTAATAAAATTTGAATCGATTTTTTACATTAAAATTAACTGAAACGTGATAAACAATGATAAACAAGCTAAATGCTAAAGCAAAGCTAAAGATAGTTAGTGCCAAAGATTGGTTGTTGATAATTTTGTCGGTTAAAAGAAGTATTATGGCCACAAGTCAGCAGAAGCAAAAAACAACTAAATATAGCAAAACTTAATTTTGTCTCGGTGAAAAAAGGTACTATTACATTATACCTACGCAATCGATCACTGATGCCATCGCCGAACAGTTTCCGCCCGAAGTAAACAGCATTTAAATAATTTTTATCAATAAGCAATAGTTGCTTAATTTAGTAAATGTATATAAAATTGTGTATTATTTTTAGTGGTATCTTAAAAGATAAACATTTTTTAAATAATACATGACGCAAATGGAATATTTATGACAATAATTTAAGATTTTTTCTTTTCCGTTACGGCGATTAATAATGGAAAAGTACCGAACTTTAACGACATTCTCAAACATTCGTTGTTGAACTTCGCTTTATTTGCTGAAGCTCGAAGAATGTGATATGGAGGCAGACAGGAAATTCCTTGACAAGTCCGATTTTCGACACCGTCTCAATACGATACGATGTCGTAATCAATTATGTGTGACGTCGATGAAACGTCATCTGATGTCATGGATACTTTAAGCCAATAAGAATTATAAAAAAGTCATGTAGCCATAATCTCAACTGGAACAATAGAAAAAATCACTTTATAGTTAATGAAATGTTTTACGTGTAGCATATGCAATTCGTTGAAATCAACAAAAAATCCATTGATTCATTGAAATTGAATTTATATTAAGAGATGGATGTGTTTCATCCATATTGTAGTTATATTTTGAATCAGAAGTAAGCATAAAATTCAGTTGGTCAACTCATCGCTGTATGATTAAGCTTTGCTCATGAGAGGTACTCTAACGAAAGAAAGACGTTTTGAAATGGATCCAAACTACAAATAATTACTTTTAAGAAGAGGAAATTGAATCCATGAACTCTTCAATTGACGGTATCGGTATCCTATTTATTAAAAATCCTACTAACAAAAAGCATGAAAGAAACAAAAAATTTTCTCAAAGGAAATACTCATGAGATATATCAGCCAAACGCTAAAACAAAGGCATGATAATTTCTATTATAATGCCCTATTTAATAAAAGGAATACATTTCAAAGCCAAGTGTACTCTTCATTTTTGATTTCCCATTATTTGTTCAGAGATAATGAAATATTTGTTAAAAAAATCTCGTTTCATGTTTTCAACATATTTAAAATATAAGTATCTTTAATGGCTTTGTAAAATGTGTAAGTACATATATTTGGAATATACCATTGATCAATTTTATAGCTATTTTTGGAGATACACAAATCCATAATCTTTGTTAAAATTGAATTGGAGTTTTCATTTGTATTGATGACTCTGTATGAGAAATTCATTAAAATATTTCATAAAAAATCAGTTTGTTTTAATGACAGCAATAAGTTTTAGTAGCGAAAATCAAAAAAAGAGAAAATATCATATTTTGTTGTATTAAATATTACAGGTATTACTGTGCATATTACAGTGTACCTCATGTGACAGGCATAATATTTTTTAAATTCTGGACTTTTTGTATTGCTGAACTAAGAATTATTTGGGCTCTTCAACTTTAAACAACATAAAATTATTAATCCATACTTATAATTCATTTCATTTGGCTAAGAAATTTATTTTCTTGCCTAGTTTTTACACTAACAGAGAAACAACGGGATTAATGATGCATCATTAGCTCTGACTCATTGCATAACAGCAAATAAGGTATTAGTTTTCCATCCACAGAAAGTTCTTTATTGACTCACCGTATATTTCGAGTGTATCTAGTAATTCCTTTGATTCCAATTCATTTTATTACTACCAATTTATTTGATTTGATTCATAAGATAATTGAGAAGACGACTGTCAGAGATTCGTTGTTAAATATTATCTGTCTATTGTACAGAGTGTAAAATCATTGATACATGTTTTGCTATTAAAATTTTGTTGAATTATCGAAACATTATCGGTATAACATACTGATAATCTATACCTATTTCTTGTAATATAATAATAATCATATCCTGTTATAACATAGCAATTAAAAAGTCAGCACATGACGTGGTAATGATAAAAGCGGCATTTAATATAACTTGTGCGTTTGAAATTAATGTTTTTTCACAGAAGTGACTCTGTATATAATTTCTAATTAATAATTTTTGTAAATAAAAATAACATATACAGCTCCTCATTAATGGGTACGATTGACTTTAAGTAAATTTTAACAAACATTGATTGTGTTCACAAAACCTTAACCTGGCAACGTATAAAACACTTTTTCCTCGTTTTCTATGTATGATGCTCCAGGCTTATATTGTGATTAGAATTGAATCGGTTTTAAGCAAGAATCTTTTGGTTCTGAATAACACAAAGAAAGCCACATCAAATTTCTTTGCAAAACTTTGAACAGGTAGCTAGACTAAAATCAATATAATTCTGAGTTATAATTTACGAAAAGATTAGGTTATACATTCAGCATTTCTTATTTTGAATTTTTGCCTAACGATGATCTGGTGTCTGATCTTTCTTCTCAAAGCTGCTATATAAAGAAGCAGAAGAGATTTCTGAAAATTCAGAGCACCAACAATTCATCTCCACAATGTCTTACATTCCAATTCTCCAAAAGCATAATATTCTTATTAGTTGTATCACTATTAAGTAAAGTATAATCAATAATTTGATTCTGTATTTCCTGAGATATGACATACTTTTCCCAATACTTTTTCTGCAGCTGAAACGTGATTTAATCTTGCCTAATCCAAAATGGGAAATAGAATCTTCACACATTTTACAAAAATTGATTTTATTCACTTGAAACTTTACATTGTATCAATTCATTGATTATTATCCTATAAATTTATTGGATATTTATTGTCATGATAATGAAAGATAATCTAGACAAAGAAAATAATGCTCAAAAATGAAGCTAATGCTATCATACTATCATACTTAGCAAGTTTCTTAATATTTTTATCAAGTTATAGTTACAAAAAAGGGTTTATTATTTCAGAGGAATACATTTATTAACAAATATCTTAAGTTACTTTTAAGCAATAAATGATAGCTTAAAAATAACTTTGTTGTTAAATTTAGATGTCCATTTGTATTTTTAAAAAACAAATCTTTTATATAAATTAAATATACTTATTCATTTAAAAACAAATAAATTAATGTTTATTTCTACTCCTTATAAGAGTTTGAACAAACTCTTTTAAATTAGGTCTTCTAATGAAGCAATAAATGCAGCATTCTCCAGGATAAAAGTAAATGAGTGTTCCTATTTTTTGGCAAAATAGATAAAAAATTTTCAACAAGATGAAATGCGAAGCCAAAAACTGTTATCATGACCAACTAAATGATAATTTAGTCTAAGGTTGATTAGATTGACCCTATAAAACAATTTATTGAATGCTCCGAGCTGCCTTGATATAATTTCATTAGTAATCGTTTTCTTTTGTGTGGCTTAAAAGAAAAAATCATAATAGGAGAGCAATTCTCCAATCAGTTGTAAATAATGCAGGAGTCTTAGAAATTGCGTGAAATATCTATAAACTTTAAGGGAATGGTTCTTTTACATTAACAATTTTGGGCACACGATGTTTCCTTTCTAACTTTTGTTTCCATTACTATGCATGTAATGATGTTCATTTTAAGAAGAAGAATTGAAAATTTAATGAATTTAAAAATGTAGAAATAAAACTTTGGCACTTTTTAATTATATGTGCTCAAATTGCAGTGAGTCATTACGCGTTAAGACATTACACGTTAAAATTTTTTTTTTGAAATTACTTAAAATAATTTTTAACATTTTATGTAAGTTTTTTAAAATCAGATTTTATTTATGGCAGGCCTGTGAATGTTTTAAATCCACCATTCAACTGTAAATTTAAATATCTAAAGTAATGATTATGTTTAGAGTGCGCCTACATCATGCAAATACTAAATCAAAAGCAACATCGAGTACGAATCAAATGAACCGGAATATATTTTTGTGTTCTTGTTGTTTCTGCATTATTTGATCAGTAAATATTTATTTCTAGTTTCTTTCAATAAGTAATGGACACTTTAATGGCCGGGGGTTATTTTAAGATAATTAAACCGCCACATGTGAACTACCAATCGGGATGAGTTTTCATATATACTGGGGAACATTCTCGTATACTGCAGACGTTCTCAAAAAAACACCGAAACTCCCGGGATCCGAAAAATGAACATAATGTGAAGGAACAGATGTGAAACATTTATCTAATGTTGCTCCACACTGGCTGCGATTGAACAGATTGAATTGCAAAAGGTCTGGGACTGAACCCAGACCTTTTGCTCCAAAGAGTGTTACTGTATATATAGTGCCATAATTTGTAGTTAAAAAATTTGATCTAATTTTTTAAAAATAAAAAATTTTATTATAGTATAAATCATTTTCCATTTATTGATGATAGTGACGTGTTATAAAATATAAATATGGAGGTAAGCTGTCTATGAAACATTATTTTATGCGTATATAAAGTCACGCAAATGTAAACAGACGTTGCATACCTACATATAAGAGTTTTAACAGCGCTGCCAGCTCACAAATAACGAATACTGGGAAAAGATGATTTTCCAACACAGAAACACAAAAAAGGAGCATTTCGCTGCAATTGGATAGTCTGAAGTGTGAGAATATAAAATAAGTTCACGAGCATTTCTCCTCTGATGGCAAGGAATATCGTTTAAGAATTCTTTTTTCCAGCATCCCCACCGAAAAAAAAAAGAATTTTCACACGGAAAAGAATTTTTTTTTATTCTTCCACCCTTCAGGAGGAATAGGGTGTCGTAATAGAAAAAAAATATTTCCAGGAGAGAAAGGTAACTTCCAGGGTCTGAGGGGAGTCACTTCCTCGGAAGTGCAGTTGGAAAATCCAATCTCGAGTTGAAGCCAGGAAATGAAGGCATTGAGGCAGGGGGCATAGGAAGAAAACAGAATTTAAACTCAGTGTTCTCTCGTTCGGAGAGTTGGGATTCAATAAAAATTCCATTCAAATCCCAAAATACGAGTCACGAAAAGTTCGGATAATATGCTGCCTTCTTGATTATGTTGCCACTGTCTTGGAAACTAACTTTCTCTCCTCTTCGAAGCCAGAAGGAATAAGATTTCTCGACTTTTTTTCATCCTTTCTGTCTCAAATTCAGAATTTTCGCACCGCCTTTTCAGTCGTCTCCGAAATACGTGTATGAAAAATAATTTAGCGTTTGCCTTTTCTTATTTTCACCATCGAAGGAGGAAGAATCGAAAAATCAATTTGTTACAATGTATACACATGAACCAAGGTCTTTTGAATAAATTTTTAGATTTCTTTATCATAAAAGTTTAAAATATGAACTCTCTGATGCTATTTAAATCTCGATTTCTAAGTGACAGGTATTTCTGCAAGAGATTTTCATAAATTTTAATAATTTTTTCAAAATTTGATAAAATTTTTGGCTAAATTAAATTATTGCGAAACGTTTATATCTATTTAGTTCTTGCGAGTAAAGTTTCGATATATAAATAATATAGCTGCCAATTTGAGCTACTGCCATGCGAAGAGAACGATCTCTGAGTTGTCTGTTTTCTACCCCCATTACAACAAACTAGGCAAGATGCATCTTTCTTATAGAACGTTGCGAATTCTCTCACAATAATTACATTTGGTTGTATGTAAAGTAATGAATTTGTCACCTTTTGAGACCCAAAAATGTCTACTTGGCCATCAAGCTGCAGCCATAAATAAGTTTTAAGATTAATAATATCACACATTAATACCAATTTCAGAATATGCACTTCAAATTTAGGTATTTGAGTATCTGTCTCCTTTTTCCATATCTTTATGTTATGTAAGAAATAACAAGTTTTCACTAAATGTCTCAAGTTAGTGTGAATTGTAATATGCTTCTGAATATGAATAGGAGTTTCACAATTTGATTTTTAATAAAAAGATTTAAAATATTACTCTAAATGCATTGTTATTACTGTTTTTTATCTTATCTGGTTGGCTAACAGGGCAAACCAGATCCATGAAATCATGAGTTGATAAAATGTCCAAAACAAGAGGACTTCGCACACCCTACACAACACGATCAAGGAGAAATGGCAGGACGATTGGTCCAATGCATCTACTGGTCATCTAGCACATGAAATTATTTCTACAGTTTCCAACAAATCTTTAAATTGGACCAGGAATGAAATCCTTTTCATGACCGGCCATAGCCCATTCCCTACTTACTTCTATAGGGTTGGTCTAACGGATATCCCAAATTGTACCTGTGGTAAAGAGGAAGACCTAAAATGCTATATCACGGTCTGCCCACTCACTTCCACGTGGCATTTATCAACCCCTTTAAACATGATTCGTATTCTCTAACTAGACCTCTAGATGAAAACTAAACCAAATAATGGACTTCCTTATTAATAAAGAGTGCTTATTCACGTGGTTCAAGAAGAATAATCATTGACCCTCCTCTGCTAATATCCCAAGCCTAAGTACTTGGACTTAAGTACTTAGCCTAAGTTCTTAGACTTTACTAAGCAAATAGCAGCTTCAACCTGTTTTAATGGACACTTTTCAATAGACTGTTCTTGATTGATGAGCTCATATTTAAATTCATTTTTTTCATTGTGTTGTTCTTTTTAAAGTCATTAATTGTAATCCTTCGTATTTTCATACATTTGTAATTCTATGTATTCTTGTAAGTGTGTAATTCCACGTATTTTTGCAACTTTTTGATCCTACATATTCTTGTAATTTCATAATCCTATGTATTTTTGTACGACTATTTTCCTATATAATTTTATATCCCATCCCAAAATTGAGGCCTGGTTAATGAGGGTCATTCTCACTTTCGGTAGGAAGTGAGATTGAGTCCCAGACTGGCCAATGTTCCGTTGTTTTCGCTAAAGGCGGCCGGGCCACACTAAATCTGCCCGCAATGTCCTCCAGGTGAGTTGACGCTGCTGGGGGTGGCAGTTCAAGTCATGGGAATCTTCGGTTTCCTCCCTGCTTCAAAATCACGAAGACCTTCTGTCCAACTGGTTAAGTCCATCTCAGGACTAGGTACAGGGAAGCATGCTGGTGCAACAACAACAACAAGAGGACTTCGAAACAAGTAATTTTTTTCAAGTCTCAAGTAGGAGGAATAAAATGTGTCTGGTTCATAGACAAAGAGCGATGTTGCAGCCACAGAATGTCAGGAGGAAACATTATATGTTTGAATTTAGTTAAAGCATTCATTATTAATGGCAACGGCAATATTTTCAATATTGCTAAAGGAAGTGAATCATAGAAATAATGGAAAAGAATCTAAAGAATTATATAATAAGCTACACACATTTAAAGAAATAGTGTATAGTGATAAGGTAACAATATGGTAGGATAAAAAAATGTAACACGCTTGTTGAGTTTTACAAACTTTTTTTAGTATATTTCTTACTACATTTGTGAGCTTAGCATATATAACTTCTCTCAAAAAATTCTAAAAGCTCATTAAAAAACTTCAATATATTTTAAGATGAGATTAATTTTGTTGTTTTTAATTTAAATGACTTTTATTAAGCATAGAATAAATCCATAAATTGTTTTATCATTTATATCATTTTTAAAGATGTCTATTGGGTTTAAAATAAGTAATTGAGAGTGTTGAATCATTCTCAGCATAACATTAAAGAAGAAAAAAATGTTATATAAATTATTAGTCTACAAAGACTAATTTTCTATAAAATATTTGTAAAAATTTAACTTTCTATTTTAATTTTTGTATTCATTTTAATACCTTTTGTAAGTTAAATAAAATGTTGCTATTAATCATTTACCATTTTTTGATTAATTTATTAATATATGTATATGCATATATGTATATATATATATATATATATATATATATATATATATATATATATATATATATATATATATATATATATATATATATATTTTGCTTGATTTTTATTGAAATATTTTTTATTCATAATTTACATTAATAACTAATAGTTATAATGTGTTATCTAACTAGTATAATAATGTCTACTAAAATATAAGAATTATGACAAAAAAAAATAAGAATTATGACAAAAATTTCAAACTGTTATTTCTCAAGAAAATGTTTTATTTACAGGTATAAAAATTAATTCAAAATGTAGTTTCACTTAATTTTGATGCAAAATGTGGAAATTCAACTGATGAAGAACTCTATCCGAGACATACAGGGAGATCTTTTTTAAAGCGACAGTGTTTGGAGAGTCCTGTAGTGCGATCTAATAGCCGGAATGGCACCAAACTTGGTATTTAGACTAATTAAAACACGGGGAAAATGATTCCGTGAACAAAATTTAGTTCTTAAAATCACCGATAGGTGGAGCTTTACAATGTGTAAAATGTGAGAAAAGAGAAATACTGTCACATACAATCGTACAATTAAATTATTAATGTTTATTTATTACATTAACTTCCCCGGTGAGGAATTAGACCACATTCCATATGAGCTCCGTTCTCAGAAATAACACCGTGCATTCTGTGTACAGTGTTCCCCACAGCCGAACGTAACATGTCACGAGGAATATTCCGCACTGTCTTTGTTATGTTGTCCTTTAGAATATAGACAAATTTGATACTCCACCAATATAAACGCATGCTCCGGTAACGTGAGAGGCATGGCCACTGGAGCTCGTTTACTTCAGCTGAGATTATTTGTAGGAGCTGTCTACTACTTGCTTTTATAGCCCCAATTACTGACACTGTCATCGAACAGCATTTGCATTTTGCTTTGATACCTGTGTTTTATGCTAATTCTTGTTATTGTAAACTACAGCAGCGCTACAAAATGTCCTAGCGGTGACTTTTGAACTAAAACTTATTTTTACGGAATTTTTTCCCCATGTCTTGATTAATCTAAATATAAAGTTTGGTGTCATTTCGGCTGTTAGATCGCGTTACAGGACGCTCCTAACACTGTCACTTTAAAAGAGATCACCCTGTATTTTGAACTGTCCAGCAATATTAGCATCTGTCCAGAACATCAGCGATTGGATGGCGATCTCTACTCAGAGAGTGCAGTAAAGTCACGGACCCATTTGACTTCCTGGACCAACCAACCAACTTTACTTTGATATTCATTATACTTTATATACAAATTTTTGAATTAAAATCGTACAAAAGAAAAAAATTATTGCTTTTCATGTAAATAGTGATTTTATATCTTTATAAAATATGTGCAATTAATTTAATGTTAAATAAATCTGAACCGCAGTGAGTATAAGGTATACTTTTATGATTCAATATTAATACTTTTCTAATATAAAACATTTACTTTTATGCCTTAAGAGATATGTTTCTACTTTAACACATTTATACATATTGTGCCTGTTCCATCTAGTTTCATTAAAAGGTTTATAAACACCCAGGTTTACCTAACCTATTCATTTTCACTCAGTGACGAAAATGCTTTTTTGTCTTATAAGAGGGAATATGAAAATTGTTGGTGAATATCAAGTCTATTTAGTTCAAAGTTTCACTTTGTACGCAAGCAAAGCAGAAAAAACGTGAAATGCACAAAGAAAAAAATGGCCGTTTTGTCAAACAAGTCTAATTCTTTTGTGCGACCAACAAAAAATAAACAGAGAAAAATGTTTATTACTCAAAAATCAAGGAAGCAAAAAATTAACCAAGTAACAAATGTGAAATACAACTGACATCAAGCTGCGTTCCGATTAGCCATACTTGGTTATGCATTACATGTTCACATACTCACTTCACGAAGATTCAAAGATTTCAGATTTGTTATGAACTTCCCACATCCGCATCAGCAATGCGTAAAATAAGATTCTCAATGCTGTAAACGGGGGTTTTTCAGACCAAAGTTTTCCCGTTTTCCAAAGAAGTAATGCATACAAACAACTCTAATCCATCGACAGGTTTGGTGACCGCTCATTCCGATGACAACTAGAGCTTTTCATCAGTGGCCAGATGTTACATTGAAATGATGTCGTCCGGACAGGCTAAAATGGAACGCCTTCTTAACACAGAAACCATATCAAGAAGCTGCTTACAGTCTTGCTTTCCTGTGATTTCAAATAAATTACTAGATTAAATTAAAAATGTAGTATTGATCATATGGCTGCCTTAAGAATTATTAGTGGGCATTTGAAAAGAGTGTCATTCGAATCATGCGCAAGGTCTATTGATTATGCACAAAATGCAACCTGAAGTTGGCCTTCCCCGATCATATCCTGGATTGTTTTGGTGTTCGATCTGCAGGATGTTTGCTCAAGTCGACTGCTGCTGTTCGACTTCGTACGGGTTCATGGTGTCATGGATATGATCTAGCTGTCTTTGAAGGATTGGAAACAACAACAAAATTTATTATAATTTGTTACTATGGTAGTTTAGTAATAGTATATTAGAAATGTTATTTATAATATATTTCTAATATATTTCCACTATTACTAAACTATCATAGCAACACTATATACAGAAATAATTATAAAAAGTATTATACAAATCGTCCCTTTGTGACATTATTCTGTTAACATTAAACTATATCTTTCATTGGCAGCAGCCTATTCTCTTCCATTTTTTAAAATATGTCTTCACTATGAACCATTCAAAACCATTTATTTCCTCTAAAAACTGCAACGTCGTTATTTGGAGAACAATAAAAATCAGAAGCCATTTCGAGTAGCATTAAAGCCACTTAATGAAGCTCTTCCACTCAGCAGAAAATAAAAGTAAGAGCTCATCTGCCCTTACAATGCTTATAACTACTGCTGAAGAAAATGAGCAGAAATAACAGGCGAATTTTCCAACAGGAGGACGAAAAGCGAATGAGCAGCAATGGGCCCATGGGACTGCAGGCAGGAATGGCGGTTATATGATCAATCTTGTTGTCTGTCCGTCCATCCTAAGCTGTGTTCTTCATGGACAGAGAGAGCACTTAGATTAGGAGAGGATAAATTAGTCTTAATGTGGTGCAGTCCCAAAGGAACCGTAGAAACTGGAGATGTGGTTCTTTTTTTGGGAGGGAATGCCGAGTTATACATCGATAATTCCCAAAATTCTTAAACAAGAATGGTTAAAGAAACTATTTCTAACTAACGAAGAAACTTTTTCAATTTTTGTAAAATAGTATACATTTTTTAAGATTTTATATTTGTTTAAATAATCAGAGAGAAATTATCTGCTTTCTAAAAAATAAATTTAAAAATGAAAAAAAAATTATTACCCTTTAATAGTCTCAGAAAAATTAGCTAATTTATTGACATTCAATATACTATTTAAAAATTTTCTTTCTATTTTTATTTTGTAGACTATTTAATTTTAAGTGAAATCACTTAAAGAAGTAAATATATAAAATATCATTAAAGATATCTTTCAAAAATTGAGAAGTACATCAAAAAATGACTTAAATAGTATTTTTTTCAAATCAAAAGGCTAAAATTTCGAATACCGACCGACTTTCTATTGAAACGATTAAGTTAAATAAACTGTTATTAATCATTTACCATGACAGAGAAATGGACGGATATTTGCATACATATATTTAATAAATACAAAAATATAAATAACTTATTGTAAAATCAATATTATAATATATTTATTGTGTTTTCATTTTAATAACGTATTATAATTTTTAATAATTACGTCATATTAATGTAATTTTATCATAATAATATATAATACATTTTGCTTATGAAAACTATTTTGTGATTTATTAAATAATAGTATTATATGTTAATGTTTGTTTGTTAATATTACTTAATTAATAGCACAAAAATTTAGAATATAGCAAGATCTTTACAAACGTAAATTCTAAGAAATATTTTAAGACATGCCATCAAAAAACGTACGATTGAAGTTAGTATTAAATTCCCTGCATTTAATTGTAAACGTATTTTTTGTTGACCAATACTACTAAATAAAGTCATTCAATGCTTATAAACATCTTGTGAATTTTTAATGCGGAGAAATTGTCTTTCTGGCTCTTTGCTTTTCAAGTTTCTTTATTAATTCAGTTGCACAAAATATGTAAACTCACGAAAGTTGAATGCTTAGTCCCATTCAGCATAATGGTATAAAATGCAACAAGTATCTTAATTGGAAATGTAATAAATTTTACATTTCTAATCATATCAAGAGACCTACTATTTCCTGAGAACAAAATCATGAAATGCTGAGCAACATCTTGTAAACGTTTAATCTGGGAAAATGGTCAGAGCTCGGTGCTGTGCTGTACAAACTTCCATAGAGGTTCAGTCGAATAATATTTGACCACACAAAAGCTCAATGTATACCCCCCATTCAAGAAGATGGTCAGTTGCAGAACAAATTAATGTTCGAATTAATATTCTATACATTTCTCTGACAGTTTATGATGGCTGCTTCACTTAAGAGCATTATGTATCTCATCCACTGATGAACAGTCTTTGATCCAGTATTAAAGAATTGTTTCACACAAAATTAAAAAAAAATTCTCCATATTACACAGAAAGAAATTATAAGGTCTGCTATTCTTATTTTGAAAATATCCTGAACTATTCAGGAATAGTAGTTGAAATAGATAGCCACTAAGCACTCATTTCCAATATTTATGGTGCAAGCACGAAAATTATATCCTATATAATACGTATCTACCAAAGGTTAGAATATATCTGAAGATATTGTTGATAGCTTACGCAAGGACGAAAAGTAGGACGTAGGAAGTTGCACGTGATAATAGAAGAATTGTGTATTTGGAAGCTGCGAGTAAAATATTAAAATTCTTAAAATTTTATTAATATTTATAGAAACTTGCATTTTGTCTCTAAAATTATGCTTATACAAGTATTGTAAATAGCCCATCTAAATGTATTTTCATTATTATGTAATTTAACCATATCACTGTGTTTTTAAATACTAAAACATGTTTTAAATGAGGCAATCATCATTTGAAATTTTGAATTGTAAGAATATATATTATCAAATATTTCTTTTCATATTCATTTCAAGTTCTCTATTTGAAAATTCTCTATTTTTAGATGTTTATATTGAAAAAATGGCTTTAATGAGACCATCAGACGAGTATTGAATTACTTAATTAACTGGTAAAATAAGTGAACATAAGAATAATGTAATAATCTTTAAAAAAGAAAGAGATATATATGTGGAGTACCGTTACTTTCTACATCACCTTATTGTTAAAAATTAACATTGTATTTTGTTAAATAAAAAGTGCTTTCATGCATCAATATTTTTCAATGTGGGTGCTTGGAAGATTTCCCAAATATTTTATTGGAAATATAATAATGGCACTCATTATCCATGAGATAAAATTATACTGAATGATAAAAATTAATAGCTGTTAAAAGCAACGAAAAATATTTCAACCATTAGACTATTTATAATGCAGCCTCATTTCAAATAACAATGTCACCAAGCATAACAATTATTTTCATTAACTCTGCCATTGTATGTCTTTAGAGCTATTTGATTCATTCCTGACACTAGAAATTTCAGATTTTAATAGAAAAGATATTTTTGATTTATAAAAGAATAAGGAGCATCGTAATTGATTAGTTAAAATGTGAAGAAATAATTTGCATAATATAATGTAGCTTTAAATAGTAGCACTCCCATTTATTTTATACCCAAAATTAAAACATAATAAATTTATTTAAAATTTTTTATTCAAGTACTTATAAATTATTTTAAGTAATAGTAATTTATAAATTTTTATAATTTATACATTTTTTCTAATTGTTTTCATAGTTTTTATTTCAGAGATGATTTTAAAAATATTAAATTTTTCTAACGTGAACTGTTAAAATATATACTAGAATTTTAATGCGAATAGAAAAGTTTTGATAACCAAAGTGAATTTTTATGCAGGCTTAGAATACAATTCCGGCACATTTTTCATGATATTGTATTATGAAATAGTTTAAGTTATATAAGGAAATAGATTTTGTGGGACGTTTTTGAATACAAGATATTCAAATTGCTCAGAATATATTTTACAGAAGTTTAAACACGCTTCTTAGAATTCCATTGTAAGTGATGATATATATATATATATATATATATATATATATATATATATATATATATATATATATATATATATATATATTCTTATGGAATATTAAATATTTATTTAATGCTGACCGATGGCTGAGTGGTTAGCGCTCCTCAGCTTTAGGTCCCGGGCTCGAATCCCGGTTTGGGCATGGATGTTTCTTTCCTTCTCTGTTCTTTCTGTGTTTCTCTGTCAGTTCTTCTGTGATGTTGTATGAATGTGACCCGCCCTATAAACGGGTTTGTGGTCATATGGCGCTGGTAACGCGACTCGCATCTGTGACTTGGTTCACAGGTGCCTACTGGGTAACGACAAATGAGTAGCATTTTCTGGCCTTGTTGTGGCATAGGGTTCGTCACCCAAGTGCATGCCGTTGGAAAAAGAATGAATAAAAACATATTTACAAATACAACTAGATACAATTTAGGGATATTTACAATTAATCTCCTTAATAATAACAGCATGAAATGAGATTTAAAGATATGAGGGAAGGAGCAGCCGTCTTGCTGGTAACAAACGCAACGTCTTATATCGTCTCAGTTTTTCGGCTTATTGTCGCTGGCTGGAGAAGATGTCACGCACTAGTGTCTCGTAACAGAGCCCCGGTCATCAGCTCCAGAAGTTTTTGGCTACGATTCAGTGACTTGGCGATGTAAATAATGCGATAAATTTATCTGGTTAGCAAATTTATCTTCTTGAATATTTTTACTCATTTTTTTATCTTACCTTTCTAAAACTTAACATATTCTTCTTGTATAAAATTCTGACTTTCTTCTAAAATCTTTTATACCGATAATTAAGAAAGTTTATTAATTCTATATTATTTATAAATTTCCTTATTTATAAAAACTAACATCTTATTTTTTTCAAATAAATGAGTTACACTTCGAATCGAATTACAGATATTTATTGTATTGGCAACTTTCGATTTATCTTATTAGAATTCTTAATTTAAAAGAAAGACAATCTGCACACTATATAAAAATATTTTAATTCTGCAGTTTTTGATTTGCAGCTTGTTAAAACACAACTCAAGTATGCAAATAGTCACAGTCACAAATATTAAATAGTCACATAAATTAAAGATTTCCGAGGTACGTGTGTCTGCGTGATCACAGTTATTTCCACCATGGGTAATTTTTATTTCTTTAAAACTAATTTCCCTAGAAACTTTTCACTAGATATAATTAAAAAAAGAGTTTGTAACTAAAGCTTTTTATTGTCCAAAAATCAGGTAAAAAAATGAGTTAAATTAAAAAGAAATTTAAACTTGTTGCATTTTTATAAAAAAATTTATAAAAATTGTTTTTATTAAATTTTGAAAAACATTCTACTTTTTGAAACTGTTTTTTCAATCAAATTTAAAATGTGAATGAATAAAATATTTTGCTATTTTCTGTCACAAGTTTTATGAATTATAAATTAATTTATGAATAAATATTTACAATACGGTAAAGTTATTTCAAAGATATACGAATTCATAAAAAATGAAGTTCAATAAGTTTTTTTTAATTGTCTTTTAAACTGCATTACTACACTTTCACATCACACTAATTCTTCCACTTCTTAAATTAACTCGCAAAAGTAATTATTAATTTTATTTAGTATTTATAATTTTATTTTATTTAAAAAATTATTTATTCTGTGTTAAAAATATTGATATTTTAATTTATCATTATTAGTTGTCAAATGTAAAACAAATTTATTTTACACAATTTCAAATTAAAACTACTAATTTATGAAAGGAATAATGAATTAATTATTGGGTCAAAATATTCTTTAATTAATTGAACTATTGAAAGATAATTTTTTGAATATTTTTTAATAATTTTTAAAATATCTTTTTTTATATTTTGAAAATGTATCAATGTATTAGACAATTTTCGCTTTTATGAATTAAAAAAAGTTTCCTTTTACAGTAAATTAGCATTTATTTTTAATTTATTGAATCAAAATTTACTGTCAAACTTGTGACCTGAGATAGGTATGTAAGTGGATAGGCATTTTTAATGTTATAGCTTTTAATAAGCAGAAATTATTTCAAATTTTATTACTTACATAATTTCGATTTGAATACATAATAAATAGCAGTGCGACTTCCACACCACACTAATTCTTCCACTTCCACACCACACTTCCAAGCATTTGAAAAGTAAATACAATATTTGTTTGATCGATTTGAAAAAATGATTTTTGGTATATAAACTCCACATAATGGGGAAATTCATTTATATCTTAGTAAAAAATTAAAGCTTCTCAAGCCTTAATTATTTGACTATTTGTCACAAATAAAAAAACCATTAAAATTTCTCTGAAAATTAAAACTCTGAAAAGCTTAATATAAGAGTAGAATAGGTAGAATAACAACAGAATTCAGTAGAATAACAAGGACTACTTTTTCAACTACAACTTTTTCAAGGAAAAAAAGATTTTAAAGCATAGCACATTTCTTTTGAATAGTTTTGTGTGCAGAAAAATGTACTTTAATTTTTCAATCACAATTAAAAAATCCATTCCCACAAACAGAAACAAAAATAAAAATTTTGTCAGAAATTTTAAAATGCGTTGTTATTTAAATTATTTCTAATATCTTCAATTGTTAATGTGGAGTTTATATGAATTGTTCATAGCCATTCCGTACTGTGCTCAGTGCTAAATAGATATGACATAAAGGACATATGTGAATGATGTTTTACTTCTCAGAATCATCGGCCGCCAGGAATGTGGGCGAACTCAGGTGGTTGTAGGAGAGAAATCGGAATCGTCTGAAGTGCCTTCGCAAGGTTGAGCTATCTTTAGTTGAGTACAACGTCAAATAACGATAGATATTTGGTAGTAACTGGCAAAAGAAACAGGTAAAGCACACCAGTGGACACATCACGTCAGCCACAAATACGGTTGGGCAAACCGTGTACAGACATTTGGGACAGTAAGGTATATATGCTGACAGGCCTGTAAAATGTGTTCCGCTCACGGCAATGTCGCCAGCAGTTAGCCTCGAGCAGAGAACATGTAATGTGTTCACTTCCCAGTGGGCTTATGTTACAATTCGACATTTAGCTTACAATCCGGTTCATTTCAGGCGTTCATATATGGATAAAAACGGAGACACAGTACCACCAAGACAGCCTTAGTGTTGGCCAATGTTGCGGTGGTACACGTGCGCTCGCTTGTGAAGGATAATACAAGACTCCAGAACGGATCTGCATGTTAAGATCGGAACCATGGTGGGCCAAACTTGTTAGGAGATCATTCAGAAATAAGATGTCTGTTTTTTTTAAATAACTTGTTTACTTAGAGGTGCCGTGGACGCTGAATTTGTATTAGGGATAACAAAGCCCTTCATCACAGTTCGAACATCATCAACGACTATTTTCAAACGAAGGATATATTGTATGGAATGGCCAGCACCGGACTTGAATCTAAAAGAGCATGCGCGGGATACGCTTGGCCGACGAATCGCAGCCCATCAACCACCTTCTACGTCTGTACAGAACCATCAGATAGACCTACTTGCTGAGTGGAGTTGTTTGCCTCAAGTGTCCTTCGAAAATACGGCTCACCTTCCCACAAAGTCCCCCATGAAGGCATTCAAACCCCAGCCTGCACATGTAAAGGTGACGCTCACTGCGTGGGCCTCACCTCGCGTTCGGGCTTTGTGTTGTGATTAAATGTTTCAATAAACGGGGAAGTGATGCATACACGTTGGGTTGGCGGAGTGGCTTGTCTGGTTTGTTCCGGAATCGAGCCCAGAGACTTTAGATGACAGACCAGATCATCGGTCAGTCAGAGCAATAACCCGTCTGTTCAAACCGGCTACTGGATCAGCTCTCATTTCCAGGCCCGGCAGGGGTGGCTTGTTGCCTCTCCGTGATGGGTTTTTTCTACGCAGCGGACATCAACAGCCTCACACTCGCTTCGCGAGTAGGCTGTCCGCCTGCGGCGTCGAAGTGTCCCTCGATAGTGAGATCTTCAGTATTCTACGGACTATATTTTTTCGTATGGAAGATATACGATGAATTAACCATCATCCCAACAATGTTCTGTTCAGTTCTTGTATGGGCAATATGTGATGTAAATGCTCCAGAAAGCTATAATCACGGTTTGAATACTTGGTACCATGTATACATCAAATATTTTATTCCTTAATGTATGAGCCTTTTCATGAATAAATCATGTTTTGTTTTGCATCCTGAGTTGCCAAATAAGGCATTATCCTTAATTTATGGATATGTGTAAATTAAGGGTAAGGATGGGCAAACAACATGCAACCCGTTGAAACAATAAGAAATAGTTAAATCTCTCATGTATGAACAAGTTTCAGAGAAAATGATCTGTATATTTGTGTCACCATATGTTTGCGCAGGCAATTTTTTATGAGAGTTCTAACAAATACAAATTCAGATTTCTGACATTAACTTGATGAGAAATTTAACAGATGATCCTGATGTCAAATTATTAGTTCATTAATCATTCCTGATGTCAAAAAATTATTTCATTTATCTCCCATAGTAGAATTGTTTCATTAAACTAACCTACAATTAAATTAGTTGTAGCCATAGGTGACGTAAAATTAGTTTGATAAATAAATTGATTAAAAATTGCACTATTGTTTTTAACTTATATTTTTTTATTGAAATGATGAGATATTTTCAAGAATTTGTGTGGAGCAAAATTTATTAAAAAGTACATAATTTTTGCAGAAAAATTAGTTTTCCATAATGATGTGTTTTCAAAATACTGCTTTCAAACCAAAGAATTCTCCACACTTGAGTAAAAGCTGTATTTGGCCGATGAAATTTAGTAATACGACCCATTGACCATCAAATGAAAGACAATTAACATATTTGTTTATTAAATATACAAAATAAAATATAACTATTTATTATACTATATTTTTTGTAAAATATAGCTATATATAAAATATAACTATTTAGTAAAATGTATCTGATCTATTATATAAATTTATCTGAATTTAGTGTATCAAAAAAAAACTATCAAAAATGCCAAATTTGAAAATTTTCTTCTAAAATAAAATCATGTAATTATAATTTTTCACAATTCTGGCCTCCCAAAATGTAGCATTTAGAAAGCACAAGAGGTAACAAATTAAAATTAGGTAACTCATTATGTATACAAAGAACAAATGATAAATTTCAGCTCTTTTTAAAATGAGTAAGATGACAAAAACAATAGTAAAATTAGCTATTATTGTTGCACTGCCACTTGGATTGACATATGATAGATCAATATATATATTTAATAACATAATAACGTAGAAGAAGCCGAAGATGTGATCCTTATGGACTATATTTAATTAATGCGGCTTCTACATTTTACCAATATTAACCTGATATAGAAGCACGTGATATATCCGAGCCCAGTCGTTATGAAAGCATGGAACAATTTTTTTCGATTGTCGACTAATTATAAGAATAAGCAAGCCACGAAAGCTATGCAATTTGAAGGGAAAAAATAATATTGAACGTCCTGTGTCACACATATGCTTCCACATTATATTGCTAGCGATTGCAAGTGCTGAATTTATAAAAGAACCACAGTATACAGAATGTTGTGCTAGCTATTCATTGTGCCAGAAATGCCTACAGGAAAACGTGGGAATAAAATGCAATATCACTTCAAACTATGGTATTGGGAGCAGTACCATTGTGGCGATACATAACGCAAGAATTCAAAAGAATATAAACGTGGTTTCTCTATATTCGAATCAAACCATCGTGGAGTTGCGGAGAAAGCAGAATGTGTCAGTGAAAAGTTCATTCCGTGTCACTGTCCTTCTTCGCCTCATAATTTATTGTAAAATATTCTGTGTTTTGACTTAATGATAAATAAACCTAACAAAAGTTATTTGCGGACATTCCACTCAACTGCAACAGAGTTGATGCGCAACAATCTTCATCTGTTGTCCTATGTTTCATGATCCATCGCTGACATCACATGGTATGCTTGTCATTAAGTCCAGTAACGCACTATGCGTGTGAACTGTATCTTGGTCTGCCTTTTCATCTTACATCCAGCAATCCGCACCACGGTTTATAACGAAATCACCGATTTTTCTGAACAATAATCCCTAATCACTACTACCTACTATTTTTTCTTGTCATACTCAAAAACTAGTTTGAAAGACGCTTGATATCATTTACGAAAAATAGGTGGACAGCTTATAGGAAAAAGTAATATATCTGCCATATAACATAAATCATCATCTCTTTTTATATATAGCTTATATATTATTATCTTCTTTATTTCAGGAGGCACTAAAGTCACTAGTGATGTCTGAAAGACTTTCTCAATGGTTATGATTCCGATGTATCATTACCGAAAACGCATGATGTAAATTTCAGGTGATTTAGATACTTCTTTCAGAGTATTGTATTTTGAGTGGCATTGTAAGTTAATAAAAGTAGTTATATATTTTGAATTATAGAGCTGCTTCACAAATTGTACACCGCTGAAAACGTTTCATTATAATACAAAACTATTTAGATTTCTTTTACGTTTTATAAATAAATATATATATATATATATATATATATATATATATATATATATATATATATATATATATATATATATATATATATATATATATATATATATATATATATATATATATATATATATATATATATATATATATATATATATATATATATATATATATATATATATATATATATATATATATATATATATATATATATATATATATATATATATATATATATATATATATATATATATATATATATATATATATATATATATATATATATATATATATATATATATATATATATATAACCAATTGCTGCATATATAAAAGTTCCGACAATTAGTATACTTAAAGAATGTTATTTACTAGAGATATACACATTGAATTATCTGATTTCATAGCAAGTTTCAACGAAATTTAATGACACATTATCATTTGTTTCAACCGGTTAAGGTAAAGTCATAAAATATATTTCAACATAAAATTTTGAAATAGAAAATAAGTTTTAACACATAACTATATTAATATGGTTACTGATTCTCTTCAATTCCCCCATTACAAATATAACGTTTTATAACTTTCGACTTACCTGTATTAAGACATTCGAATTCATTGGGGCATTGTTTCTCGTCGTGTAACGTAAGTAGCTTATTAGTATCTGGAAATTAGCTGACACTGATGAACGTCGAGTTGACAGTTTGCCTGCGATAGTTTAAATTGTTGCAGCGTCAGCCAGAAAGACTTGATACAGAGAAAAGAATGTCTGATTAGGTGCCGAGACTTCTCAAATTACCAGGCTAGAAAAAATCTTTAGTTTTCAAATAACATGCAAACAAAATCTCTTAGATTTAATATAATAAAATAATAATGATGATAACTATACCTATTTAAATATTGAACGCCAATTAATGGAAAAGGTTGATATATTTCAAAAATATTATTAATATTTTTGAAAATATATCAGCATTGAGAAATATTTTAAAAAAGAAAGAAAAAGTATCGACATTTAATTATATCCATATAAAAGAAATTAAAAATCCCTCATTATTTTTGAAAATATGTTTTTAAATAAAAATAGCAATTGTTAAAGTCTTAAACATTGTGATAATAACATTAACTATAACACAAGTTTGAAAGAGACATTTTTATATAATTGGAGCATATAATTATAGGAATGCATTCACACTCACCGGTACAAAATTTCTGGAACAAAAAAGAAAATTTATAAGTGTGAAATGAATTTTGAAATAAAAACTAATTTAATAATTGGCTTATGTTTGTGTAAAAATTGAAAGCTAGCTTAATAAATTTGATGGAGTTCGGTTACCTGCACCCCAGTTGTTATTGCGATGGTTAAGTAAAAAGATGCTGATAAGGTCTGAGAAAAATCTGAGTAGTCGAGAAAATTTTGGCCTATAAAGCACAAGTTCAATTTTCCTTTTGATTACAGATTTTTGATTTTTTGCAAATTTATGTTTATTCCTCCGTTCAAAACGCAGTTGAGCTATCTATCGAATGCTTAGAGCTCTGATAAGCAGTTCCCCCTCCATCGTCAGAATTGCCTGCTTATCGCAGCTCAATGCCCCATTTAAAAAGATGATTCTTGACTTAAGACGCCCTCTTGTCTAAACATTGGCTGTAGCATGACACATAAATAAGTCAAATTAAAATATTTAAAAAAAAGAATAGGATATTCTACATCCAACATTTGATATTGTTAGAGACAGGTATAATTTTTTTTAATTTTAAGACAAAACTGCTTAACTGTTACATCCAAATTCTTTGTTAATTATAAAAATAATTATGTTCTTTGCCAATTTAATTTTACTTCTTGTTTTTAACCTCAATTAATAGGAATTTAAGATACTAAATCATTTATATTATCTATATAACAGTTTCAAAAACGTAACACAAACTTTATGGCTACTTATTTCTTTTCATGATTATATTTGCTTTTCCTTTTCAAATACTGGATTGTTCGGAAAGTAATTTTATTTGGGGGGGGAAGAAAGATAATTTTTGTATGATGAATAAACATTTTTTTAAAATTATACATTAGCCATTCTGGGAGCACCTTTTGCCATCTTTCTGGTAATAGCATGATTTCACGCTCATAAAATGTTGGGTCTTTGCTAGCAAAAAAACTGATCCAGTTGAATTTTTACCACTTCATTTGAAGTAAAGGTTTTAGGTTCCAAAACGTTTTTTAATGACCGGAACTAATAATAATCTGGAGGCGCTAGATCTAGAGAGTATGGCCGGTGTTGCAGTATATCCCATTTAAGCTATAAAAGCATTTGGCAAGTGACCATACTTGTAAGAGCTCCCACATTATTTTGGTGAAATACTACATCTTTTTTTATTGATTAATTCAGGCTTTTCCTATTGAAGTGCATCATTCAGTTTGTGCAGCTGATAAAAGTAAACTTCCGAATTGATTGTTGCGTTATCGGGTAAAAGCGTAGAATAACAACAAAAAGAAAACGATTTTTTTTAAATTTTACCAAATAGACAGAATCACATTTCTTTGATTAGTATTGGCTTTCGAAATGCTTTGAACCGGTTCATCTTTTTCGCTCCATGATCTCTTGCGTTTCACATTGTTCTATACAAACCATTTTTCTTTCCCAGTATTGATGCGCTTAAAAAATGAATCCTTTTCGTGACGTTTGATAAGCGAATATCGTACACATACATCGAGCTTCAAGGTTAAATCCAGGCCTTTCAAGTGGTCATAAATAATTGAATTCGACAAGTTTAACTTCTCACCCATCTCACGTGTTGCTATTCGCTGATTTGCATCAACTAATGCCTTTATCGTATATTTATCAGCTTCAGTCGGTCTTCTAAAATGTGGTGCATCTTTGACATCAAAATTGCCGGATCAAAATTACGCAAACCAGTTCTGGAGCTAGCGTCTTGAAACACGGGCCAATGAACACATCTTCTCCATAGTGAAGTTCTTCCTATCTTCTAAATCGGAAATGGTAATCCGTTGTGAAAGAATTTCTATTTCGTAGGTCTTGGAGGAAAGAATGCGATAACACTATGTCAGATGCTAATTTTTAATTTATTTTCTAAGCATCACATAACAAAATACATTAGGAATCAAATATGGCTTGTGAAGCCGATAAATATATTCATAAGAGACTGGCGTCTCAAATACTCTGAAGAATTACATACAAATCTGGCTTAAGAAGCCCAAACAATTAATTAACCATTAGTTTCGAGACTGATGTCTCTAATAACATAGCACTTATCAATAAAACGGCTTGAGAAGTCAAACTAATTGGTTATTTGGACAAAAGGAGACAGGCGTCTCTACGAGCATAATAATGCTATATCTAAGTAAGCCTAGGGAGCCTAAAAAACAGCCATTTTCGTTACAAGGCGAGGTCCTCTCTGTCCTGCACCCCCGCAGGAATTCAATTCCAAAACTTAAACTAAAAAAAAAAAACTTCGCCTCTGTGTTACCCTTCTCCTCTGCGGTTGTAAAGGGTGGTGGGGTAGAGGAAGTAATGCCCGGATGTCGTCTCAAGAAGCTTCCGACTTTCACTCCATACACATCTGTTAATTTCTTTCTGACTTGAACAACATTTTTACCTTTTCTATAGTAAAAAGCTAAAATATGACAAAAATGCTGAAATTTGCTCTCCATATTTCAAAGAGCACCCACCCAAAACTACTGCGTACAATTAATTGAACTTTTTCACACACAAGCTTTGTTATATCAACTCTTAAAACACATAATGATTATGCAGCTTAAGTATGAAGATGGGTTCGAAAAAATACAAATAAATCCACTGTCGGGAAGAAACGAAATTATTTTTCGAACACCCATTCAGTGGCTTGGATATAAAATTATTAATATATAGTCAGGAACAGATATAGAATTTATATGGTTACTACCCCAACATAAACCTAAATTATTTCTAAATCTCTTATGAGGATTAAAACAAAAATTCAATTTGTTTTCTTAGTTAGTTTTTTTATTTGAAAATATAACGCGCGAATCTAAATTGTAATTTTATTAATATTAAATAGTTTGGGAGACTCAGAAATTTTATGGTTATAAACTAAAATTACGTATATTTATGGTAATTATAAAAAAAGAGAAACAGGAAACTTGTCTGTTTTATGCACACGTTTTCATTTCAACTCAACATTGTTGTTGCGTTCTCCGAAGATTGCTGTAGTCACTGGGGCTGTGATATAAAATCCATGATTATATACTAATTAAGCTTAAAATATTTCCTTCCTATTTCCTCTCAAAATATGTTTCGTCACAGAATCAGTTATAAAAAAATTGAAATCTGTCATTCTCAAGCCTTTCATAGGCTCCAATGGCCTTTAAACCAGCCAGTGAATTTAACTGATGTCATAAATACAATGATATAGATAGAAAACTTATTGTCACTCGAATATATCTGAAAATTCCCTCGACATTTCATAGTAGTTATAAAAATAAATAAAACATCTGAAGAAAGATAGAGAAAACAATTTATTGGCAATTTAATTTTTAAAACTAAAGATTTCCGAGTCTGTATTGTTGAAAAATAAATCAAATAAATCTAAAAGGAAATTGACAAGATAAAATTATTACATTATTTTGGTAAAAGAAACAAGATTTTGGATTCAAAGTAATTTGTTACAGTGCACTAAATTGATAGTAGACTAACAATGATATGTTTGATATATGGAATTTAAAAAATGGGATCAAAATTCCATTACAACAGAAAAGTTTTGAGACAAAAGTTTTAAAATTGTATTCCTCTGTTCTTGAACAGAAATTTAATATATTTTTCTCTACGATATTTGGTATCATAACCGACTAAAATTGGTATTTCTTCATCAGCGGCATCGATATTGCAGTCCAGATGTTGGATGGCGAAAGTATGGAGCGAAACTTATAAAAACGGCCAGCTTACACTCTGATGAAATAGATAAAAACCCGTTGCCAAAGGTGGTTGTTGTTCAAAGTCGTCAAACTTTCGCATCGATTTATTTCGGGACGAAAAAGAAGCTCATAAATTTCCACTGTAATCCCAGAAGAAATATTTTATGGCTCAAGTTAAGGCAGGAAAGGGAAGCTAAAAGCACGTTCTCCGGTAAGTGGTACAAAAATAGTACAACTCCTGAGACTCTAAAAATTTTGTCATATTGCTTTTCCTCTTTCCGTCTAAAACTCCCTCCCCCTAAAGGGTAGGTGGAATATGTTTCTTTTATTAGGTTTTACTCTTGTTTTTCTTGTCTTTCCTGATTCCAAGTTTCCGAATTTATTGGAGAAAATCACGAGCTGTGTGCAGTACAATCTTTATCTTGAAAGTGGATTTGATGAGTGGTTATAAAATTAAGGTTCACAAATAAAAATCAAGAGTGAGTGGGAGTTAAATACCTAGTAGAAGATCTAATCTTAATTTGGGTTCCATAAATATTATATCCAAACCCGGACATAGCCTTGTCAGATTAAATTCATTTTTATTTCTGTAACAGCAGTTTATTGAAATGAAATTTCGTTTTTGAGTAAATGAAATTTTGTAATGTATTAAAAAGTCTTGCTGTTTAAGTTACTTTAAGAACAGTAACAAATCTTGGAATAACAATTAAAGGAAAATAGATTGAAAACGTTTCTTTGGATTATGTAATAATCATTTTATAGGAATTTAGTTTTCATTATCCTAGACCACTATGTGCAAAAACTCTTCTCTCTCTCTCTCTATGCTGACTAAAATTATCACATGGTTAATAGGGTAATAATAACCAATGTAACTACACAGAATTTCTGATAAGTAAGATTATGTGTGGGTTTCATTTAACACATGTTCACTTTTTTGATTTTGAGATTGGTTGATGGTTTGGCGCTTAACTAACATTTTTGCACACGAGATTTAATTATACTAAGACCTAAAATGGGTTTTGTAATGATATGGCATCCAAGCCAAAGGTGGGATTGGAACTCACAAATTGTTCAATAGAAGGTCAAAGCATTAACCATTCGATTATCAGCTCTGCTCAACAAAGAAGTATTTCAAATAGAAGCATTGGCTTATCTTCCAATCGAAACAGAAATAAATATGTGTGTGTATAATGTGTGAGTGTAAATTGTTCTTAAATAAAAATAAAGAATGACAGTATTACCCATATATACGAATAATTAATTATCGCCATACGTAAGCTCGCTTTGTTCAAAAGGCGAGGATACTGAAAAATTGGAGTTTCAATCTGAAATTATAATAATGTTAGGAAAGCAAATGTGTGACGGATACAAAAATTGCAGACTGATTTATAGCTTAGAGGAAAATTTATAGCACACAATCTTAGTGACTTCTGTGCGTACTAAAGCTCATTCTTTCGAGAATCTCTGATGTTATACTAATTATTTCAGCATCAGCAAGAATTGTTTCTATAAGATCTTCAACCGAGTCCACAAGATTTCTGCAATTTTTGATGGAAAAGCCGAGTGAGTGAGGAAACCATGCCATAGAACCATCATTGCCTTCAAGTGATTGCAAGGAGTATGGGGCATGAAAATGGTAAATCGAACAAAAATGTATGAGGGAATTCATCATGCGTAAAGCATATATTTCTGTGGGTGGGAATCGATATGCCTTGCAAGAAATGAAGATAATTTTTATCCAAAAAAATGCGATTGTTGCATCGCCAATGGTTTTGTTGTAAGATTTTCATCAAGAATAACTTCTCAGATTTTCATGAAAGTTTAGAGCTTGTGTTTACGAAAGATATTCAGTTAGTATTTACAGTGTTTACTCGTTAGAACACCGCCCAACTTGTCTGGTGGTCAGAGTGCCTGACTGCGGATAGGTAGGTCCTGGGTTCGAATCCCGGTTCCGGCATGGGTGTACTTTCTCTCTATCTATCCTGTCTTTGTCCTTTCCTTGTATGAATGAGTTGTGAATGTGGTTCCCTTCCCTATAAACGGGTACCTATGGCATGTGTGTACTGAGGAAGTCGGACTCCACACCTAAATAGGGTTCAGTTGGAAAAGTGGAGCAGCGCACCCCATATTGCCAGCCTAGCTGGTACACGACAACAACAACTCGTTAGAACAAAAGCGAGGATTGTGCCAGTTTGACAACGTATTTTCAGTAGAATATGGTCTCATATTTAAATAATAATATTAAATAAAATGCTGGATATTTCTTTCGCATCTTGAGTATGCAATGAGCAAGGTTTACCATGTGGAGATATTCAGCTGCGTACAAGCATTGAACCTTCTGCACGTCCTAAGTGCGCATGCGTTCCATAAATAAAATATTCAATAAAATACTTAAAGTATCTTTTATAAAATATTCCAAAACGTTTTCTGAAAATACTCATTTCTTGTACCATCACTCACGTATTTGTAGAAGGAATAATTGTCATTCTTATCAAAACTAACTTTTCTAATTCATTTAGATATTTTGTAAGCTTCCAACATTATTGTTTGAGATCACGTATAAATTAATGTTTCGCAGTTATTGATTAACACTAGTATTAATGACTTGTCTTTAAATATGACTATTGAAAACCACTGTTTTTCAATCTTCATGGCTTGCGCTTATTCCGTTTGGTTTCGCTTTCAACGAGATGTATACTTGCTTGTTCTTTATAAATGCTTAAGTACCATTGCTTTCATGAACACTTTGTAGTTTGCGTGTGCATTCTAAAGCACTTAGATTGTGCTATTTTTAAAAGATTACGTTTGATATCATTTGATTTCCACGGTACTTACTAGCCGGAAACAAACTACAGTAACTTTTAATAAATTTCAAATTTTCTATAAACCATATGTTTGCCAGCAAAATAATACTCTTAGTCTCCAGATAAGGATTTAATCGCTTCTAGTGAGGAATTACTGTTCACATTTCATTTTGATACAGTCTTCCTAAGAAGTGCAATGAAATCTCTAAATTTTACACATATATTAGAAAATGTCAGAAAAGACCATGGATAGGTTCATCAAGACATTTATATATGTTAGAGAGATAAATGGAATGAAAATCAAAAAAGGTAAAACTTTATATGTCATAAACTTAATAAACATATGTATGTACTAATCATCAAATACATTTTTCAAAGGAATGCGATGGCGTAATTTTTAATTTGCGTATTAAATTAAAATATTTCGATTTTCAATTAGGTTGAAATAACATTTTTATGTATGTAGATTTTTCTTTTAGCTTAAAACACTATTTTAATTTAAAATAGAAAAGCTAAAAATTATGAAAAAGATTGGAAGAATCGTTAACTATTTTAAGTTGAAAGGAAACTCAGTCAAATCAGGAAAAACTTCTTCAAACAGAGTTTCCCTACTAGAGTTTAAATAATTTTATTGATTTTTGTTCAGAAAATGCTGGAAGAATGCATGTATTTTAATAAATCTAAATAGATATACTTTTTCTTAAAGAGACAAAAATCAACCGTAAAAAATAAGAATATGGCTTATATACATTTAAACAAATTAAAGTTTAAAGAATTGAAATCCTTTTCCCTAATCACAACTTCATGATATTACGTACCTAATAAATCAAATGTATCAAGATACATATTTAAACAAAAAAAAAAATGATTTCATATTTTCATTTAGCAATAATGGCAGCAAAGTAGAACGGTGTCCATACTCATCAATGTCCAAGAAAAGGCGATTTAATCTTTCCCTCGATGAAGATTACGCTCAGCCTCAGAGCACTCGAGCAGAAGTGCATCCACCTTACTTGCCAGACCTGGCACCATGTGACTTCTATCTGTTCCCTAAGGTGAAATCTGCATTAAAAGGAACAAGATTTGAGTCCGTGGAAGCTGTACAAGAGAAAGCGGATAGAGTACTGAAGGAGTTGACAAAAGATGACTTCCAGCACTGTTTCCAACAATGGAAAATTCGCATGGAGCGTTGCAGGGATAGAGAAGGGGTGTACATTGAAGGCGATTATAAATAATTATGTATAAAATAAGAATAAAACTTTTTACAACGACAGTCTCGTTATTTAATATCCACACCTCGTATGTTGAAAGAAAACTCAGTCAAATCAGGAAAAACTACTTCAAACAGAGTTTCCCTACTAGAGTTTAAATAATTTTATCGATTTTTGTTCAGAAAATGCTGGAAGAATGCATGTATTTTAATAAATCTAAATAGATATACTTTTTCTTAAAGAGACAAAAATCAACCGTAAAAAATAAGAATATGGCTTATATACATTTAAACAAATTAAAGTTTAAAGAATTGAAATCCTTTTCCCTAATCACAACTTCATGATATTACGTACCTAATAAATCAAATGTATCAAGATACATATTTAAACAAAAAAAAAAATGATTTCATATTTTCATTTAGCAATAATGGCAGCAAAGTAGAACGGTGTCCATACTCATCAATGTCCAAGAAAAGGCGATTTAATCTTTCCCTCGATGAAGATTACGCTCAGCCTCAGAGCACTCGAGCAGAAGTGCAAGCAAATTACCCTTCCTCCCCCGCCGCCATTTTATTAGCCATTGGAAAAAATATTTTATACATTTTCCTTTCAGTATGTTTTCAGAAGAGAGCGGATGACAATAAACTCTCGGAGAACAAGATTATTCAACTCATAAAAGTTATTTATTGCCAATAGCGAATTTTCGGAAACCCACCATTCACGTTGTACCCCGAGGTTGCTATTATTATTTCTGCTTTTGTAAAAAGAGACATTCGATTGCTTCTTCCTTTATTCCGCGATCCATGAGAGAGCGTTTTCTTCCCTTTCACCCGACAATATGCGATGTTTATGTCCATAAATGTTACTTTAGGCCGGAGTTGAATTAATTCGGTTGAAACAGTTTTCGAAGTTTTACTTTTCGCTTATAAATGTTTTCACACATACAGTGGATAAAAAAAGTACTGGCAATTGCCTGTAAATGATCATATTTGCTAACAAAGTATGTTTACACATTTCATTTTAACATAGCGATTACAGAAGGAGAAAAGACAAACAAATATAACGAAATTTTTATTTAAATATTTTTTTAGTCAAAATCTACGCGAAAATCAAAATTTACATGATAAAAAAGTATTGGCAAAATAATGAAAGTGAGAAAATTATGAGCGTAAACAAAATCAATATATGTTTAGTACTTTGTATGCATACCATCTGCATCTATAACAGCTAGTAATCTATTTCAGATAGAGGAAACTAAGGTCTTTGTTGTACTGTTGGGAATTTTGTGCCACTCTTGCAAGAGTAAACGTTTGAGGTCGTCTTTACTTGAAATTTTATGTTTCCTGATTTCTAGATCCATCAGGTGTCATAAATTTTCAATTCTGTTGATGTCAGGCGATGGAGGTGAGGTTTCTAACTGGCGAGGAGCATTGTACAGTAGCTATTCACGGGTGAGATTCACTGTATGCTTGGAGTCATTGTCTTGTTGAAAAACGAATGATGTTCCCCAGCCAAGATTTTGGGCACTGATTTTTAAGCTAAGGTGCAAAATGTCAATGTATGTACTAGCTGTCATAATACCATCCATAAAATACAGGTTGCCAACTCCATTAGCTGCCATACAGCCCCAAACTAAGACGCTGCCTCCACCATGTTTTACTGTAGCAGTTAAATGTTGCTCTTCCAATTCAGTATTTGGCCTCCTCCACACATATTGTCGTCCATCACTGCCGAAAATGTTAAACCTTGATTCGTCGGAAAAAGTAATGGAACAAGTTCAATATCCCCATACACTTGGCGACCGCGGCGAATTTTTTTGTCGCCAAGCAAGGCGCGCGTTTATAAACACGGGAAATTTCCCGAAGTTCGATCGAAAAATAAGCATTTCAGAAAATTTGAAAAGGGAAATAAATATAAATAATGGACTTACTTGATATGAAGTTAAGCTAACATGCCGATTGGTATATTTATTTCGACATTTTATTCGTTTGTCACCACAGTGTCACATTTCAGTAAAAATAATTATATAATTTTACAAAAAAAGCATGCAAAAATATTTTTCTAAATATATACACTTTATAAAATTTAAAAAAAAGCATGCAAAAACTTATTCTTCAAATATATACATTTTTTAAAATTTAAAAAAAAACATGAATAAAATATTTTTTAAATATATACACATTTTAAGTAAATAAAAATGAAACACGAATACAATAAAAAAATACATGTAAGCAATAGAATTTAAATAAAATAATTACACCTTCTCCAAATCCAATTTCCGTTAAAAAATTAATTAATATTTGCGAATCCTAAATTAATTAATGATTTGGAATCCTGAGCAATAATCTATCATTATTATCTTTAATTTTTGCTAAAATAATTTGTTGATATTTTTCAACAACATTTTGAACATGAGACATTTTAAATTAAAACAATAAATAAAGTAATTAAAACAATAAAAAGATGATAATAAATTAAGAAAACGAAATAAGGAAACAAGAATTTTTAACGGTTTTAAATATATAAAATAAAATATATCATTTAATCAAAAATTTATTTTAAAATTAAACCAAATAAAAATAATAATGAAAAAGAAATAGTAAAAAAGAAAAATTTACGATGTTTGGACACTGGCGACAACGAAACACAACAGCGGGAAATCCACTGATTCCAGCAGCAACAGTAAACGAAATTAAAATGACTACCAATTAAAACGTAGAACAATTATCAAAGAAAGTTCTGGAAAGTTCTCGAAGTGAAACTAAAAAAGCTATTGCCACTAAAAAAAGCACATATATAACGTAAAAATTATTTAAAATACGAGAAAAACGGAATCTGGAAACGAAAAAATAATAATAGTAACAAAAACTAAATTTGGCAACACTACAATAAAAACAAAAGCTAAAATCGGCAACACTACAACGAAAACAACGGTTTCCAGATTTGGCGAGAAATCAGTGTATGGGGATACTGAACTTGTTCCGAAATAATTGTGTTCCAAAACTCTTCAGATAAAGCAACGTGGAATTTTGTGAAATCTAACCTCATTCTCCCATTTATTCCCGAGATGAGTGGTTTGTTTCTAGCTCCCCTTCCATAATAACTTCTCTCGTGTAAAAACCTTCTGTACAGTCTGTACGCTGAAATTCTTTGGAGAAGTGAAACCGACATCTCTAGCTATATCTGGGGTGCACTTATTTCAGGGTTTTTCTTAACTTTGTTAATAATGACACGTTCTTCTCTTGTGGAAAATATTCGAGGTCGTCCACTTCTAGTCTTATTTTACGTTGACCCTGTTTCTTTGAACTTTTTACAACAGTTCTGACAGTAAATAAACTTATATTCAACTGCACTCCTATAGCACGATAAGTTAAATCTTCGCTATCCAACTTGTCTAATGGTCAGTGTGCGTGATTGCGGATAAGGAGGTCCTGGGTTCGAATCCCGGTTCGGGTATGGATGTACTTTCTATTCTATTATTTCCTATCTTTGTCCTTCCCTTGTATGAATGAGCTGTGAATGGTTGTCTACCCTATAACGGGTCCCTATGGCATGTGTGTAGAGCAAAGTCGTACTTTCACCTTCATGGTGCTCTGATTAAATCGAAAGACGCTCCCCTTTGACTTAAATTCGCATAGCCAAGGCATAACGAACTTGGCTTGTCCAAGTGTCATTAGTCACAACAACAAATCTTCATTTCTGAGCCTAATAATCGTGTTTTTTAACACTAACGTCCAACTCGTTCGATTTCCAAGTCATTTTACAGCAATAATCGCAAAAATATGCACAGGCACTCTTGGAGTAGTTTTGCAGACTTCAAACCGGTGGAGTTTCTTATCAGTCGAAACACAGGACTTCAATGTAGTAACATTTGCATAGCAGTTAAGACTTTGCCAATACTTTTTTGACATACGAATTTTCGGTTTTGGAAGAAAAAATCGTATAAAATGCAAATTAAAATAAAATGTTTACTATTTTTATATATCTAAGATGTCTTGTATTTAATTACGACAGCTAAAATTGCATAACATTTTATTTATTTCTCAATATGAATAAATTAGGGCAATTGCCAATACTTTTTTTACCCACTGTAATTCCTAATTGTGGAAGAGGTAGTGATGTGGGAAAGTAATGTGATGCTTTTATTGACTTACTCAGAGAAAATAGTTTTCTATTAAAATCTACTCAGGGATTTTTCTGTTAAATTTAATATTATTATTAGCTTTATAAATCCAAATTTCCTTGATGATAAAAATTTAAAAAAACAATTTCGTATCCTGTTTTTAAACATATAAAAAATTGTAATTAAATATTTATCACTATTTATAATACACACATATATAAATGCATATATATGTACATTTTTTCAAAAATTAGAAAAAAACTTCATTTATTATATTTTTATCTTTGCAAATGTATATTAGAATTTATTACTTTAAGTTTTGTTTATTGTTATTTCTTTTACCAATCATCTTGATATTTTCTATAATTTTGCGAATATACTAGACAATTTAATGTATTTTTTATCACTCTTTTCACTTTCAAATATTTCCTGTGATGCTTTTCGTAACTCATTCGTCAAAATAAGCTTTGATTTGCATCAGGACGTGAGAAGTAAGTGATGATTGGCGGAATTGTGTATGCATATGATTAATGATGATGCTTTAAAGGTTCCTAAAATATGCATTTTTAGTTACATTTGTTTTAAGTTTTAGAATATGTTTTCTTGAAAGTAAGTTTCTCAGTCAAGTATTTAAAATTAAAGGTACCCGACCATAACGGATGATTGATTTTCGACTACCTGTGTCAATTTTCTTTTATGAGCGCCTCTAGTATTTAGAGCCTTCCAGTTTTTAAAGTAACTTTTTTGTTTTATTATATTTCAAATGGAAATTAAGTTACAGGAGTTTTAAATTAATTTGCCTCTTTTGAAAAACGAGACTAAAAGTTGCAATTCAAACAGGAAGGACTAAAGAAAAGTATTTTGTAACTATTTTTTAATTTATTTGTTTTTCTATAGTGTAATGTTCACTATTAAATAAGTATGATAACGATATTTGGTAGCCGATCAACTTGCTTAGAGGTCAGTGTGCATGACTGCGGATAAGGAGGTCCTGGGTTCGAATCCCAGTTCGGGCATGGATGTACTTTCTCTATCTATCCTGTCTTTGTTCTTTCCTTGTATGAATGAGGTGTGAATGGTTGCCTACCCTATAAACGGGTTCCTATGGCAAGTGTGTAGAGCAAAGTCGTACTTTCACCTACATGATGGTGCTCTGATTAAAACGAAAGACGCTCCCAATCGACTTAATTCGCATAGCATATTGAGCTTGGCTTGTCCAAGTGTCATTAGTAAACAACAACAACGATATTTGGCTTAAATATTCGGAAAGAACTGGCAACACGTCGTCGCTATAAAAAACAATAGTATTATCATTTTAAATGTGATATTCTCAAAACTTTGTTTTCTACAAAATCTTCAAACCCATTAACACAATATCTGAAGAAATGATGAAGATTACATGTATGAAACTTGGCCTACTATTTCAGGTTGTTTCAACGGCTATTATTGGCAAAATTTTGAATTTAAATAACGAACTTTTCAATTTACAGTTAATTATTTAAGGGGGTATTCAAGTGAAATTTCCCCAAATATTCTTAAGTCTATATTTTTAACGATACTTTCTACATCGTTGAATATATTTTTAGATTTTGCTTCATTTTATTTTATTTTATTAGTTCTTTAATTGACGCCAGGCACTTGAGTGACCAACCCTTCACCACAACCAGGCCGAAAACTGCTACTCATTTGACGCTAACCCAGCAATCACCTGTGAACCAAGTCACGGAGGCGAGTAGTATTACCCGCGCCATACCACCACAAACCCTTTTATAGGGTGGACCACATTCCTGCATCATCACAGAAGAAAGGACAGAGAAACACAGAGAGGAAATAACATCCATGCCCGAACCGTGGTTCGAACCTGGGACCTACATTTCAGGAGTCAAGAATGCTAACCACTCAGTCAAAGATCGACCATTTTAAAGAATTTTGTCACATGAATTCAAATTAAGAATCCTGTATTACAATATTTTTAAACAGTTTGCCATTTTGTTAAAATGTCACTAAAAATTGCCCGAAAATAACTTGAATTCAGAAAAAGTGCGCTATATGTAATTAAAATTTAGGCTAATTTTATGTTTTTACATCACACTTTATTGGAAAACATGATGAAAGAAAATTAAAATTAACTTTTATGAAAAAAGTTTACTTCAAACAAAAAAATTTCCTCATCCTCAAACGGATATCCTAAAAATTAATAAAGTTTTCACAATCATAAATATGTAAATATAGTCGTTGTGTAATCTCAGTTAAGGTATAGAAATCTGGAATGTGTCTTGGGGAACAAAGATTAATATATTGATTAAACTAAAGCTGATATGTTTTTCTTAAATAGAAAAACATGTTCATTGTTATTAATTTTGAAATGCATGTGTTAGAAAAAGATCCAACACATTGTGTCTATAATTAAGATAAATTAATAATTATAAAATATGACTTGATTTTAATGTTACTTTTGTCTTTATATTGAAAACTTAGGGAATGATTCATTGAATAAATCAAGTTCATGAAATAAAACAAAATCGAACTTTAATAATGAAATTACGATTTATTTGGTAGTAACATTTTAATCCCTAAGCCAAGAGTGTTGGAGAATAAAAATTAGCTTTTCTTTTAAGCCAAAAACTAGTGAGATTTTCTTAATTATAAAATCATGCATGGCTTTCTAGTTTTATGCTGTTCTTGATATCGATAATTAGCTATACGTGATTTAAATCCCATGGAACGAAAAACAGATTTCTATTTAAAGTTTTTTGTAGCGTTTTTATGTAGGACAGGCTGTAGTATACTCTTAAAAAGAAACCGGATCGATAAACATTTAAAAAAATTATCAAAGTTTAAATTTTAAATAAAATTTAAATGACATTTTTTTATTTACTTGTTATTTCCTTGGTACATCTCTTGAATAATCCAGATTTATCATCACATCGGGTATAAATTTATGAAGAAATATCTTTTAAACCCTATGAATAAAATGAATAAAAAAAGGAAGTTAAACTAGTGAGACTCAAAGAAGTAAAATAGTTCAAGATATAGAACTATAAAAAGAAGTTATTTTTCGCCATTTCTTCTCTCCAAATGTTTCATTTTATCCCGAGTCGAAAGCATAGTAAAACACGTAGGTTCTCCAGAATGTAACACATTCTGATTCGCGTAAATCTGCTTTAAAGTTCCTAAGCGGACCTTCTTGGAAAGACTTTATAAACTACAAGGAGAGAAGGGAAAAAGCGGTAAATCTAAATCCATTCACGATCCTTCACACACACACAGTAGATCTAAAAAAACTTTTCAATTTCCAGACCTTTATGTAACAGGGAGTTTCTTGCCATTCGTCTGTAAGAAAGTGAACTTTTTTCCCTCTCTCATTCTGTTGCTGTTACATCAGATCAGTTTTTATTCCTTAAAACACGGGGAAAAAACACATCAGTGGCAGCGAAAAGGGAATGAGCTGAATAAAGGGGATTTCAATACCATTCGTTCAGTAAATCCCTATACAGAGATGCCCGAGAAAAAAAAAGAGTCGCTTTCTTTTTATTAACATGCATCTCTTAATGCCTAGTCTGAATAGGTTTAATTTGCATGCTAATAGTGGCGCATTTAGAGAAAATTTCGTTTTTTACTCTTAAATTGCATCGCACTTTTTATCTTCTTTTATGGGCTGACTTAAAGTGAAATAAAAAGAATAAAATTAATTTGTCAAAACGCGGCAATTTAATTTACATTTCCGATAGTAAATTCCGATAGTGAAGGAAGACAAAAGTCTAGAATATTGGCGGAGCTAAATAATTATATATAGATTGGGCCTACAGCTTATTCTAAAACATTAGAAACATGCATGACTAAAGTGAGATTCGAGCCTATGAGCTGCTAAATAAAAGGAAACAGCGTGTTTGCTAGCAAGAGCGAAGTGTTTTATTTTGCGCCATGTTTTATTTATTAAAAATATGAAATGAGCAGAAATAACTTTTATTTAAATATTTCTATTCCATTTAACAGTTTATGATATTTATTTATTTTTAATAAATAAGATAAAATATACCTAATTATTAAACTAAATATGAAGCTTAAATATGAAAAATGAAAAAGCGCGATCAAAAAGGGTGAAAGGCATGTTATGTATTTTTTGCAGTTCATTTTTAGTTTGCCGATTTTCAAATTCAGTTGGCTAAGTATGTATTACTTCTGTGGACACATGATATTCAGGTACTTTTTTAAGGGTTAACATATGGTGCTTAGATCTACTAAAAATTTAATTTATCAGCATGCTCTGTCATCTATGTCGTCTTCACATGACCCATGAAATGAAAGATCCGAAAATGTTGGCAATCTTGGAGTATATCTTAGCTGGTAGTTTTTCAATTTGCAAACGGAAAATGACGTCCGTGGAAAGTTCAACACTATGTAAGGAACAACTCAATTCAGGAACTGTGCTCAAATTGATATTTTTCATTTGTATTGTGAATAGAGTAATATCGTTACTGAAAATAAAAATAAAATAAAAAATTATAATAATAATGAAAAAAAAACAGTACAGAACAGTAAGACCACTTCATGTATGATTTGTTGTTTGATGGCACAGTTATTCATGCAACAAAAAGTTTTTAAGAAGATTACCCTAAGAAACTTCATGGGTTGTTTCTAGAAAAGTACTTATCGCTTTAGATTTAGTTATCTTCCGGAGTTTTATTTAACAGGGATTCCAAAAGCTTTTCCATCAAAGACACTTTTGAAGAAGGGTTTTTTAAAGATGCCCTCACATTTTCACCACGACATACATTATAATCGCAATGATAATAATAGTACATGTATTATTTGAAGATAGCAATTTAAATGAAGAACTAGAAATCCATGGCAATTTGCATGATAGACGCGGAGAGAAGGCTGTCATCCCGACTTTGACCTCGTCATTGGGCCGTGGTTCAAAAGATGCTTGGCGATCGGAGAGTATTCAAAACTCGCTAACTTTTTATAAATTTCGAAACTCGCCTGTTATGCTTGCTCAAAAGTTCTATCATATAGAAAATTTGTAATCAGGTTGTCATAATAATGTGCAATAAATACGTCACGTATGATATTTTAAACGTTATTATCTCTAGCTATCACAATATTTGGGTCATTAAATGCGATACACTTTTGAAATAACCTCATAAATTCCAAAATTAAGGACATAAGGTAATAAGTTGAAATAGCATATGAGAAAAATTGACTCAAATTTAAACTAATTTTTATTTTGTTTCTTTAAAAAAAGATGCGTTTAAATCCTTATATTAGCAACGAATTGTTTGTTAAATAAATTTAATAGTGTTTGTGGACACTGAAAAATATTTAAGTGATTTTTTTAGCATTTTGTAATAGGAAAGCACATTTATTTATAAGAAAAAGTGAGTTATATAGCTAATTCGACCTGTTGTCTGGATTTCTGTATTATATTTAAAGGCGTTCATTTATTTTATTTTATTTATTTAAGTTTCGTTCGACAAAAGTTTCCTAATATAAGTCATGAAGTTTAAGACAAGGAAATTTAAGAATAATTGTTTTTGGCTATTAATAATATTTTTGAAAGCATCTCTCTTTTTGCACCAAAAAAGCATTACATTATAATCACTTAGACTTCTGAATCACCAACAAGACTGTCAACATAGTAGATTGGTAACACGGTGAAACCCTCAATATATGATATTTATATATAGGAAATTAATAATTATCTTGATTAAAACTCTATTACTGTAAGGGAAGCTTATAATTTAAAATTTAATTTGTTAAAAATGCCGCGTTTGATCAGTGCATAATTTCTGTGCATTTTAAATAAAGAACATTATTGTTTTCCTGAATGACTTATGCGAGGGTTATTCCTGCTTAATATTCTAAAACGTCATCTAGTGGCAAAGCATACGATTGATTTAAAATTATTTCAATGTAATTTTAAAAGAAATATATAAACTATTTATTTCTTATTTCATTTTATCTCTTTCATACATTTTTTTAATTCAGTGATATCGTAGCATCTTTTTTACGACTGAGTCGCAATTATAAGACTACAGAAAGTATACCCAGACTTGAAATCTTTGGAGTTCTTTACATAACAAGATTCTTTTTTTTTTTGTGGATGTACAAATATCCCTTTTGGTTATTTCATGGTACGAATGATTCAGTATTTTTATATATTGGTACCAACAACTTTCGCCAGTGAAACGCAGAGTACAGTTATTTCTGTACTCTTCATGCTGTTTATTTTGAAATCTGCAGTTAAAGTACGCATAATCTCACACAGACTTTTTATAAACTGGGAAATCCTTCTTCTCTAGTTACAGCAGGCTCAGATAATCCATCCGCACATTTATGAACTATTTAATTCAAAGCCATTACATCTAAGAAGTATTTAAGACTTCCGAAATAGTCCGCATTTATGAATTTTATATCCTACATACAGTTAAATACTTGATAATTTTTAATTATATGGTTGTAATACTAAACGTAAATAGCGACCATAACGGTGCAATTCTCCTTTATGTGTATAAATGCATAATTCCCATACATCTTTAAATAGCGCAATAATAATCAGAGTATCGGGGATGATTACATTATGTTGAAAAGCTGTTACATATTTCACGAAGTCGGTACAACCTCTGAGTGATTGAATTGTCGAAGGATTGATGGAAGTGAGAAATCTCATTCAGACAAATAATAATACCATTTTTATTAACAAAAGTTAGCAACAAAATGATTTTCCATAAAATTTTATTTTGAATGTTACAAAGAAAAAAGTTTTCTGGTATTTTTAAAAACATAGGTAAGAGCTATTGCATTGAAGATTTCATTGAAGAAATTTTTGTTTGCATACAGGGAGTATTCTTTTGAGAAACTATTTAGTTTGAAACATACTAAGAAAAACAAATGTTTTTCTTAAAGTTTGAAAGCTAGGCTGAAACCATGCTACGAACAATAGTCATATCTCGGATAAATTAAGTTATGTATTATAAAGATATTTTTTATATTCTTTTCCCAAATGCAGCTGAGTTTTGGAAAAATTTGTTTTACACGTATATATGTTTATATATATATATATATATATATATATATATATATATATATATATTAGGTCTACCGGAAATTTCTGTCCGTTTTAGAACGAAACAAAGGAATACATTTTTCATACTTTGGATAAACTTTATTGAATAATATAATTGCCATCATTATATTTATGACTTCTTGCCAACGTGATGGCAATTTCTATATCCCATTTTTAAAAAATGTCTTATCTCTAGAGACCAAAAATTGAACCAGTGCTTCTCTGATATCTTCTTCGTTCTTGAAAGGTTTGCCCTGCAATAAATTTTGTAAAGACAGAAACAAGTGATAATCAGATTGTGCTAGGTCCGGAAAATGTGGTGGATGTGACAGAATTTCCCAGCCTAGCTCTGCGACTTTCTGACGAGTCCCCCAAAGCAGCATGTGGCCTGGAATTGTCATGAAGCAGTATAATGTCCTTCTTATTGAATATCGCCGACAATCTTTTCTTGGAGTGCTGTTTTTAATTTATCCAATTGCTGACAGTACCTCTCCGAATTTAGCCTTTCGTTTGGTTTCAACAGCTTAAAATATATTTGTCCTCGAATGTCCCACCCTATACACAACATTCTCTTGTTCAGGCTCAACTTCGGTTTAGAGCTAGAGGGGGCAGGTTTTCCGGGTTCACAATATGCCCTTTTTGTTATGATGTTTTAATAGGTAATCCACTTTTCATCCCCAGTTATGATCTGATCCAAGAAGGGTTCGATTTTTTTACGTGCAAGCAGAGATGTGCATATGATGATTCGATCATTCAAATTCTTCTCACTTAACTTGTGTAGCACCCATCTCGAATACTTCCACACAAACCCTAGTTTCCGAATACGGTCGGAAATGGTTTGTTGAGTACTTGTTGAAACTGATTGTAACCGGAGCTGACAGATCTTTCCGGTAGACCTAATATATATATATATATATATATATATATATATATATATATATATATATATATATATATATATATATATATATATATATATATATTTTATTTATTTATTTATTTGAAAAAACTAAACATTAATACAAGTTGATATTTATCAGGAAATATGATTTTCATTTATGCGATATATTCATGTGCTTTTTGGGAATATTTTCTTATCATTTTGCTTAAAATATTAATTATAAGACATACGAAATAGTTACAATGAATCAAATCTTTGTTTAAAATATCTTTTTAGGGAACAAATTGAATCGTTACATTTATTCTATTTTGAGTTTTATTTCAATCTTCTGTAAATTAGAATTATTAAATGAGGTATTTATGATTCATATGAGTCTATCATTGTAGATTAATTCATAATTAATAAAAAATAACTTTCAGGCATCTTTTGCTACTACATTACTTCAAAAAGGGCAATTAATTTCGTTGAAATGCAATACGCGTTTCATTAATATTAAGAAACCAATATATTTTACATGACCATTGCCATTTAGGCAAAACTAAAATGTAATAAATATTCACTTCCATCACCTTCTAGGACAGACCTTAAGGGCCTTTTCCTTCCATATCATTAAAATTTGTACAGAAATGACGATGATGTGGTTCCAAAATTCTCCAAATCGATAGCAGAAGATGTGTAAGTGTGGGGAGGGGGGACGCTATACAGTTCCAGCTTCGAAGTGCATACCTAACAAGATTTAGGGTTACAGAAAGAATGTATCATTTGAGACAGAAGCCACTATCGCAATATTTCAAATGCCTTACACGATAATGACCTCAAACAATAAGGAACGGAAGACAATTCTTGAGGCAGTAAGGAAATGGAAGAAAAAGAAGTAAAATGAGACGCAAGACATATTCGAAGTCGAAATGTGAATATTTGTTCTTCTAGGCATTGGCACCTTTTTTATTTTTTATTTTAAGAACAACATGAAATGGTAATGATGTTATTGTTTATTTTATCTCGCGCCTTCCGTACAAACTTGAGCAAATAAGGTAAGCGAAGGAAAATATATTTCTACAGGAACACACGATAGGAAAAAAAAAAAAAAAAAAAAAACTTATGCAATTTCTGAGCGAATAGTAACTTCCCCCCTACGATAATAATTCCATTTTCGAATTTTGGAATATTTTTTTCAGTCATGTTCGGTAAAATGTGTTTGAATTTATAAACATGTTTCTTTAGTCTAATAAGGGTCTTAAGTGAAATTATTATTATTTTTTTGTGCAATGTTGTCTGAGCTTGTTAGAATATGAAATCGTTATTTAAAAACATATAATTTAAATGAAATTATATAGAAATTTATAAATATTCCTGATAAAAATTTTAGTACCTGTTTCAATTGATATTGAAATAACTTCTTAAAATGAAGTTTTTATACATCAAACCACATTTTAAACTATTCTAAGATTTATAATTTTATTACATTTCACTCTCCTAAATATGCTTATGAAGGTTTTAATTTTACATCATAAATAAACGGCATGAAATTAAGACAAGTTCCATACAAACATTTACACAAAAATATTTAATAGTAATAAAATTTAATTGTTTGAATTAATGAGGGAAATTTATCTCGTCAAAATATACGTACAATTCTATATCATTTTTATACTGAGCACAACATAGAACATAATATTTAAAGTATTTTTCGATAAACGCTACTTTCATTCGCTGTGCATGAAATGGAATATAATTATTCATAACAAGAAATAATTTTTTTAATAGATAATTTATGTATTTATGACCATCTTCAGGAAGATTTTTTAACAAGAACTTTCTAATAGAGAGAGAAGATAATCATAATCCTATTTTTCCCCACATTTTCAAGAATTATTCAGTATTTTATTTATTAAAATTTCTTCTAAAGATAAGCCCTTATTTTAGAACAATATATGTTTACTATTTAATATTATTCTGATTAAAAATATTCCCGGATTCTATTATAAATTTCTTAAATTCATATGAGGAATATTCTTAGCTCATTAAAAACTTTTAAATTATTAATTAAAATGTTCTCCTCTTTTGTTATGATTATTTGATATTATTATTAAGAAAATTCTTATTTAGAAAATATTATATTCCATGTTCACATACAATAGTGTAGTTTATAAATTAGTAAATATATATATATATACATATATATATATATATATATATATATATATATATATATATATATATATATATATATATATATATATATATATATATATATATATATATATATATGTATATATATATACTAAATAAAATCTTTAAATATCAAAAATAAATCAGATGTCAGGGAACGTAAATATACTGATTTTCCTCTAAATCTAATTATAATAAACAAAACAAATTTATGAATCTTTCTTGCAATATAAACTAAATCTTCCAAACACTGCCGAGAGATTTATTAATTTGTAATTCAAACTACACATAAAAAAATTGCGTGTAGAATGCACAGTTCTGCACATTCTTTCAGCAAAACTGTTTATTTGCATCTGAATTAATTCAATTCCACGCGTCACCGAAGTTATGACACACTGAAGTTACTTTTTCAATTGGATTAAATCCACTTATTGCTGGTGAGAGTGATGCCACCCATTCACAAGAAAATCGTCCCTTCGCCCGAATGATAATATATTATTTTACTCCTGGAAGTGTATTATCCAGCATTTCCTCTCACCAGCGGAGAACTTCTATTCGATTACAGATTTTTTTCTCTTTCTTCGAGTCGGTGAATGCAAAAAACGTTTATTTTAAGTAAATATAATTTATCTTCCCCTCAAGCTAGAATAACTGATGTTGCACTTTATTTATTATTTATTATGCTGCTTCGGAAGTGAATGTCGCCTTTCGCGTTCTAGTTTGAGAAATGTAATAGAAAATTCCGAGTTATGCCAAGTGTTATTGTAAACGTCCTGAGGCATCGGATACAGGTTCTGTTACTGAAGAATGTAAATACTGCATCTCTTCAATTGCAAATGGCGAATATAAAGTGTATTGTCCCTTTCTTCTCTTTTACTTTTTCCTCGGGATTCTGTTACTTTAATATTGAAAGTGGACTGTTATTCGGTTACTTCCACGAAACGTTAGTTTTCTCCTGACTCTTGCTCCACAGAATGAATAAATAATTCCAAGAATTCGATTTTGCGTTTAAATCCTCATGATGGCTTTCTTGAGTAGAGATGTGACGAAAGAATAACTAGAATGGTTTGGTTTATTTGAATTTAGTATTTTAGCTTAGTGTCAGATAAGAGATATATGACTCAGTTGTTCAGTGTTGTATTATATCAACACAAGATAATTCTAATGGTGGTCATTGAATGTTGCATCGTTTGAAAACGATAATTTATTCGAAGTATTATTACTTTTAGAATCAGGTGATAAGTTATACTATATTTCTCACATAAGAGTGTTATTTCATAGTTGATAAACTATTTGAAAACATCTGACGTACGATTGTTATTATTGTATTACTAATGGTTGCTTTGAAATAAAACTACAAAAATAGTATTGTTAAACATGTAATACTGTACAAGATTTTATTAAAAAAATCACTCATATAAATAATGAAATAAATTTCATATAAATATTTCTAGGTACCAAAAGTTAACGCTGTCATAATTACAAGACTTTATATTATTTGACAAATTATATCAATTTGATGTTATCAAAAATTTATTGGCATGCATTTACACAGGCATTTTGGAAATGTAAATTCAAGTCTAGTACAGTTGATTCTGTTTAAAAATCTAAAACACGGATTATTATATATTTATTTGCAAAAATCTTAGAAAAACAAAGTTTTAAAAAAACAATTGTAGTTAAAGTAAATTTATTCCATATATATATATATATATATATATATATATATATATATATATATATATATATATATATATATATATATATATATATATATATATGTGTGTGTGTGTGTGTGTGTGTGTGTGTGTGTGTGTGTGTGTCTTCAGTTATATGCATACATGTATGAATATTTAAAATTCTTCTAAGCGCCTTCTGTGAAGTTTATTCAATTTCGCTTTTCCAATCCCTTTTTAAATATTATTTATCTATTCTGACCTTAATTTCTAAATATATTTACAAAGTGATTTAAGTATTTTGCACTAAAATGTATGCCAATATATTTTGTAGTTTCATTTGAAAACTTTTATTTTAAACTTTTACTTTTAATATGTTCAACAATCATTTATATATATATTTTTTTTCGATAAGGTTGGAAATATTTTAATAGTGAATTTTTTAAATCTTTGCACAAATTAATTCAAAACACTATCCGCTGGTCCTCTGACGAGATTTGACAAAATTTTATTTCTATCGTTTCAAAATATGTTAACTTCACTTCTTTTATTTTGACCTATTATAATTTTCATTTACTCGACTATTATTCTAATTATTTTCCTTTCCTTTCAGATTTATCTAGTTTTCATTAAAACATTTCTTTTATATATTTTCAAATTGGTACAACTTTATTTTTCACTTTTTATTTGATTATCTTTGCTATTATATATATACATATTATGAAATACTTATTTAAATAAATATCTCAAAAATATACATCGTTTCTAAATCTAAATCAAGTACAGTTAGAATTTAAAGGAGCATTCAGTATATTATTCAAATACTTTGAGAGCTTGAATTTGAGCAGTTTGTATTGTTTTTAAGAAAAACGTTAAGACAAAGATATTTTCATAAAAAACATGATTACTGAAACGAAAGCCAAATGTTTACAGAAGAATCGCTGCAAAACCATTCTTTTCAATTCCGCTGCTTCTTATTTTTACTTAACTTCCTCTTTCACAAAAGTTTTTAACGTAATAAATGATTGAAAAACAGTTTTTGGCATTTTTCCAAGGAAAAAAAGTCGTCTGTTGAACCAGGGTTTATCAATGAAAAACTGACTTTCGCGCCAAATCTTTTATTCCAGTGTAGAGTTAGCAAAAGTTGTGAGAAAAGCACTTCGAAACATCTGCTACAAAATGTCCTTTTTGTATTTGTTTTTGTGACAGACAAATTATTTTTTTGCACAAATCACACTGGAGAAATGCAACGAATACCGATTTCGCATTAGATTTCGGTATTATTGAATGAATTTTCCCTTTCTTAATAATAAATTATTCTATTGCAATCGAATACATTTCCAATATTCGTTATTCATTTTTGATTAAAATATTCTCTGATATAATAATAACAAGGGAGATATTTCTAACTGAAAATTAATTGATGACATCATTCATTTGTGGTTCACTCATTTATATTTAATCAATGCTTGATTCAATATATTTATCAAGTGTTTTAAATTTTTACTGTCAGGTGAAAGTGTCAGTGAGTCAGTTTTCCTTGTTTGAGATCTGAATTAATTTTTCCTCTACAGCTCATAAATAACTAAATGAAAACTATTGAAATTTACTGCAAAAAATTTGTTTTTCTCCTTATTGCTTTTTTCCATACTAGATTTTTAATTTCAATTTTACACCAGATTTCATGAATAATTCTTAAAATAATTCATTCGCTCACATTTTTCGATCCAAGAAACCAAATTAAAGTATAAGTATGATGTATAAGAGATTTCTCGCCAAGTCAGCCGTCCTTTGTTTTCATTAGTGTTTCCGGTTTTCCCTTTGGTGTTGGCAATTTGAATTTTTGTTGCCAATTTTCATTTTTTGTTGACGAGTTTAGCTTTTTCTCTTGTTTTACGTAACTTTTGTATCGTATATATAGATTTTTTAAAGAGGCAATGATGTTAGAATTGGTTGGCGACGAAAAAAATTTGCAATGGTCGCCAATAACTCAATAACATTTTATTTGTTCCCAAATAAAATGTACATATTAAGTAGTTTTATTACCAGTCATTTAAAAATATGAAAGCTAAGAATTTACAAAATAAAATACAAAATACAAATATATCAAGATATAATTTTAAATAAAAACATAACCACCGAATATATGAAATTAATTTCAATTCTTTCAAGCATTTTAATGAGAAAAGTTGAGTCTTGATTAAATTTTTTTGATATTTCAAGAATTTACCATTGATGTTTATCTTGGGAACCCTAAATACTGTGAGTTCGATATTGTAGATGATATATTTTTAATAATTGCAATTCCGACTAATATCTTTTACATTTATGGTAATATCAGTTGTCTGAACCACATTTTATGAACATGGGATGGATGTTGCATTTTTGATTTGTTCATTCTCTTAAATAGGTGTGGGTGCTTAGGAGTTTTCTGAATTATCTGCTTTATACGTTCCGTGAAAACAATCCGTTATTTATATAAAATACAAATTATGCGATGATTATCAAAATACTTTAAAAGGTCTTCCATCGTTAGGCTGGCCATTACACAATATCAAATTTTCTAAAATTAAACAACTAAATTTAGAGAAAATAATTAAAACTTCACCAATGAGATCAAGCGCTATCTTTTTTGTCTAATATGGTCTTTTATATAGCGTTTAACACCTAATTGGATACACTGATACTCATTTAGAAAGCTCGATAGTTTGAGTTCTTTCGAAAAATCTCTTACTATACATATGTGTTTATTCAATAGATCTTCATAGTTATTTCTCTTATGACATAACTTAGCCTCAATAACCAAAGTGATTATAAGTTTTAAGTAGAATTTCCATAAAAATACTAAATTGGTCATTCCATTTTTATTTATAGGTATGTCACTTTTTATGCATTTACAGTATTCACTGGGGGTCTTACGTTAGGCTGACCACCTAACTGGGACATATGCTTCGCACCCCAGGGCCCTCGGCCATGAAAATAGTTATGGGCACTGTAAGCCTTGGCCCACATGGGCTGTCGTGCCATGGAGTTTAGTTTAGTATATATATATATATATATATATATATATATATATATATATATATATATATATATATATATATATATATATATATATATATAAATATTTATATATATATAAAAATTTATACGTGGTATAAAAATTTATACGTGGACCAACATAACTTGTTGTGGTTTGTTATCCATACGTCACATATGCCCTTGCTTCAACTCAGAATATCCTACTGTATACAAACATATATTGCCTTGGATTATTAGATTATATCTTTTTTCTTTTATACAGGACGAAATTGCAGCACACCGTCTCAATCTTTTACATTCAACAATAATTGTTCTTGTATTGAGCGATCAAATTTTATAGGAAGTTCCCTTAGAGTGCTACGAGTCTTGTCCGATGCCAAAAGTGCATCTCCGATTAAAATAGGCACAATTTTAGGGGAAAAACGGCAAAGGAGTTCTCGGGCACTAAATGATGCTTCAAATAACTGAACTTTTTTGAGTTTTTTTCAAATTTTTAAAACGCACAGACACGTCTGGAAACACCCGAATTCTTGAAGAAGTTCTTTTTACAAAGATTTTGATATAATATTTGCTTAAAAAAATCTTCGAATTTACTTCTAATTTTGATTTTTTTGGGTGATATTTTTCGTTTCTTCTTTCTATTATATATTATAATGAACTATTTCGTAATCAGGGACATCAGAATTACCATCCATCAGACGAATGACAACCGAAAGTTTATTATTACATTATATATATATATTAAGCTCCGAGGTTCGATCGTCGGGCTGGGCAAGGTTGACCAGCCTTTCATCCCTTTAGTGGGTCGATTAACTGAGTACCAAGCATGCTTGGGAACTAAACACTGGGGGTCTTACGTTAAGCTGACCACCTAACTGGGACATGTGCTTCGCACCCCAGGGCCCTATATATATTATATATATATATATATATATATATATATATATATATATATATATATATATATATATATATATATAAATTTTCTAGCCTTCTTTTACATTTTTATAAAAATGAGAAATCATATCATGGGCAATGTTATCAGGACTAATAATAGTTAGACAAATAACCCCAAAATACCGTGTGCATATGAACAATCTCGGTCATGTGTGATTTGTAAGTTATTTCCTATTTCTTCTTTATACAGCCATAAAAAATGTGTAGTCACTTGAGAAATGACACTAGAACTTAATCCAATTAGCATAACAAATACACAAAACCTTGTCTTAAAAGTATAGCAGTTGCTTTTGGTTGATTCATTTCCTAATATATTTTACACAGTCGTGTGAAATAAGTAATCACATTTTGAGTATATAATCTAGAATATTTCTAATTACAGTAAACCCAAAAAATAAAGTGCTTATCGATAATTTTGTCCGTCTTCGTTGGTTTGTTTTCCGTGCATTTTTACACAGTCATGCAAATTGAATGATTACTTGTAAAATCTTGTTAGAGCTACCGACATAAGAAACCAAAAAAGGTAATCATTAACTTCGATAATTTAATAAAATTTGCTCTTCGTCCCTCCTTTACGTAATTTCATGAAAATGTAGGTCAGAGGAACTTTAGCATAAGTATTAAGTAAACTAGAACTCCGGCTTGACTAAGCTTGAAGCTTTTTGAATTAACTCCAGCACCAGCATTTCTAATGGCTTTCACAGCAGAACCATCTGTGCATACATGAAACCAAGTTGAAAAAGGATAACGCTCATCAAGAGTAGCCAGGTCAGCCATCCTTAGTTCAGAATTAATAAAAACATTTTTACCAACAGGAATTACCAGGTCAAGACGGCCTACAGCTCCATAAATAAGATTTGAGGTCTAAATAGAGGTTCTCTATCAACATTCGGAATCTTAAATCTCATCGAAAATTCGGTTAGACTCGGAAATGTTCTCTGAAATTTCAATCTGGAATGAGCAGGTGTATAGTTTTTTCAGAAACCGTTATGCCTAAAAAGTCTTTGAGAAAGTTTTAAGCCGGCTCTTTGTCACCTATCTGTCAAAGGTTACAGCCCAGTTTGAATCTTCATCACTTCAATAGGGGTAAAAAGGCCCAACCGGAGATAAATCTAAGGATATTGATTTGCAGTCTCCAGTTTTTTTTTTTTTGGATAGTATCCGATGCAGTAACCAGGAGCTCGGCTTCATATTCAACTGCAGGCCTGGTATAGGACATATATGAGGTACAAAGTAAATCCTGTATAGTACCCCATTTTGTTCCAGCTAGTTTTTTTAAAGTTTACTTCCGGAATTTCCAACGTCTTCTTCATTAACTAGACGATTCCATCCCAATCTTGCATCCAAAGTGCTACCCAGATATTTAGCTGCAACTGTTTTGATTAAACGATGCAGGCCATAGTATAGACCAACATCAGTACTTAAGGTAAAAACCTGGTAGATGGTTTTATCAGTATTTACGATCATCTGATTTTCCTCAGCCCAATAGGACAGCTCTCTTAGGGCTCTGTTAAATCAAATTTGGATTTGCTGCATAGTTCTGTTTGAAGACCAAATGACCAAGTCATCCGCAAAATGAAGGGCCTTAACTTACCTATCAGTATTCATGACTATCAGGATTTCATCATTTATCATGATATTGAGCAATATAGGACTGAGCACAGTACCCCGAGGGAGACCCTGCATAGTCTGTTTGTAATTGTAGACAGACCACCAAACCTAGTTCTAATAACTCTCATGTGTCTCAATAAATGTGTACAAATGGATCAGGTCAGAAATTGCCTGATCCATTTGTACACATTTCCACAGATTTCCCCATTTCTATAATTTTCTTCAGCAATCCTCTTCTCCATACTCTATTTCAAAGACAGTTTGGAAATCTATAAATACTGCCACGAAAGTGAGTTTTCGATGAAAACAATCTTTAATCATTTGTGAAAGTCTAGCTACTTATTCTACTGTATTTCTATTCTTACGAAAGCCAGATTGTCTATATTAAATGCAAGAATAATTTTCCAAATATAATTTTAACCTATCAGAAATCAAGTTCTGTGTCAATTTACAGATAATATTTGTAAAAGAAATTGGTCAATAGCTAGCAATTTCACCAGGATCTTTGCTGACTTTGAGAATCGGAATAATTTCTGCCTTAAGCCACTCACTTGGAAGGCCCTTTTTCCAAGACATATTAATTATATTCAGAAGAACATCCAGAGAGCCCTTCTCAAGGGTCACCGAGAAGGCAATCATGATTTTGTCCGGGCCAGGGCACTTACCCCGAATCAGTGTTTTCAATCCGCACTTAAGTTCAAATACGGTAAAAGAGTAATTGAACAAACTGTCCAACTCAGGAGTGAAGCATGTCTGAGAACAAACTAAATCGCTATCATAAATCCTCTCAGAGGAGTAATAATTTATAATATTTGCATAATAATTATTAAAGCCTCTAGTAATTTCCGTATCTGTAGTAAGTAATTTATTTGCCGTTTTTTCGGTTATTTTCTTATTGTTGATTTTAGATAGAAAGCGATGTGCCCTCAAGCCATCCTTCCAATAATCGAAACCCTTTAAGAAGTTATAAAAAGTGAGGCGTTTAGCTTTTTTAATTGCCCGTTTAATAATGGCTTGTCTTTCACAAAGTTCAATACAATCATGCATAAACCCAGTGGCTACAGCTCTGGATCTAGCCTCATCACAATTTTCTTTAAGCAATTGTAAATGATTATTCCAGAAGGGAGAATGTCTATTCATCTGTCCTCAAGGAATACAACTTTCAGCACAAGTAAAAATAACTTCAGCGAGGCTACCAACAATCCTATCCAAGTTTCCAGTTAAAAGGAGTTTCATCATTAGTGAAGCCAAAAGAGAATCTCTCAGATATTTATACCTTGCGCAATCTGCTTTCCGTAGGTTCCACCGAGGGAATCTAACCTCTCTATGACAACTTCGATGAATATCTAGAGATGAGAACAAAATACTGTGGCCACCTCCACCAGGGTCTGGCAGAAAATATTTAATTGTAAATTCTGCTGAATTAAATTGATTGACTGTATGAAAACAAAATATATACAGTTACATTCTAGAATTTCTTATTTAAATGTAGAGACTAAATTTATTGTCATTCGAATATTTTAGTTCTTCATTTTTCTTTTCTATAAACTCGAGTGATAAAATGAGTAATTCTAATTCATTATAAATTTTATATTTAGTAAGCATAATAAGTGTTTTATGTTTCACATATCCTCTCATATTTTCATTTCAACAAAAAATAGATTTGGCAATAAATTTCTAAATAATAGAAATAAGCAAAATATTTAAATAAATATAACAAGAACTTGTCAAAGTTCTTAAGGTGAGAAATAATGTGTTATGTAAAATAGAATGATGTGTAAAATGTGAGGCAACGAAATAAAAGTATAAAACAAGTAGTCAAATGAAATATTTTTTTCTTAAATATTTATAATTATTAATTAAAATGTCGAGTATCTCTAGTTAAATTAATTATTTTAAATAGTCCAAATGGAAATTAAAATGAATAAATAATAAGAAATTCTATGGAAAACGTAGTGATTATTACTTGTAATTGTGAATATTTTAATCATATTAAATATCTAAATGTAAATAAAATAATTCCTAAATAGAAATAGGTAAAGTTAAAAAAAAATCTTTTTCCTTCTTAAATCCTTGTCACTAATGCAGTTAATTGAGCAAGGAAGTTGGAAAGAATCCTTTTCACCCACAAATGGTGCTTTATAGCTTAAGAAATGTCTGACCATTTTACACATCTCGACATATCTGCAGCTTAACGTAAATTTCCACCGGGTCAGCGATTTTTTTAAAATCACATTATTGTTCTGGCCGCAAAATAGATGGATGGAAGCAGATAAAAAACATGAGAGAAAGACCAAAGAAATGATAAAAAATGGCCAAATGGAGTGGCTTTCTCTTCGCAGACGACTTCTTTCCTGCGTCGGAAAACAGTATCGCTTGGTGTTCGAGGTTAAATTGTCCGCGATGTAATGTTTAATGGCGTAGCAGTGAAACACAGCAGCGATGACCGGAGTAAAACAACTCTGTTAACGATGCTCCAATCGCAGTAAATCTCGAGATTTTGTTGTTCACGTCATATGGGGCGACGCACCGGATCTCTGTAATGTCTGTCAGAATTTTTCTCATCTTTAGTCTCGGACGCAGATGCAAACTTTTTTCGTTCTAATCCACAACAGTAATTCTATGATTTACTGCTCGGCAAAATTGGAGACTTTATGGAGATGCTCAGTTTTAAAAAACTAGCTTCAGACATTTTATGGCACGTTAAAAGAGTTGCATTTTAATTTATATTCTTTATTAAAAACCCAAGTGAAATCTTTGATTTGCTTTTTGTCACTTCTTCTTGTCTCTGGAAATATTTGTGAAAAAATATTGTTAAACTTATACGCCAAACTTGTCATACTCCTTTTCGTTTATTTATTAAGATTAAGGGATGAATACAAGATTTTAATTAGAGGAAATTAAAATTTAACTAAATTCAATTCAATTTCAAATCAACATACATTTATTCATAAACTTGTTCTTTCCTTTACATATATATTCTTCTCATTTTAAAAGCAAAGAATAAATATACGATTCAGTAGAAATTTAAAAAATAATATTATATTTCTAAGCAATGTAGAGAGTTTGCTAAGTTTATATGTTTAACATACTTCGTATGTTTCTGAAATAATGAAAAAAGTTATTGCATGAAATAATTCAATAAGAAAACTGACTTTTATAATAAAAAAGGTATTAATACGTGAAGAATTTATAACAGCATTCCGCAATTACGCAGTTTACTATCCGGCACCATTTTGGACTCTTATATGTCCAGTTGCGAAGAGTCACATTTGACAAGTCTAAAAACGAGTCTGACTAAGCAGCTATGCAATTGTGTTGCCTTGCAATTTCTAGATTTTAATTATTTTTGTACGCATAATGATACAATTTCTTATTAAGTTTATCGAGTTATTGAAAATTCATTTATTACAATGTTTTCAAAATATTTTACATTTGGTAAAATACATTGAAAAATCTTTCGCGAATAAATGAAAAACGTAACTGATGAACAAATTTTACGAAATTTTGGAAATGATGAATGAATCCTATTTATAAATATTTCGGTTACAGAATTTTGTTAACATAATAAATTTTTAGTAAAATGTATATAATGAAACTTCATACTTGCAAACCACCTGCTAGAACTGTATATGTGTCAAACTAGATAATATATCAAACCACCATCAATTCAATGATACTCAACAGTCGAATGTTAACATTTAAAATAAAATCATACAATTATTTAAAATTATCAATAGCCTATTGAAATTAAAGTAATTAAACATTTAATGCCTGAAAATTGAGGTCAATGATAGTTTTAACCTAATAATAAAATAAAAAAAATTTTTTTTAAATTTTCTTAAGGACAAATATAAAGAATACTAACTCAATATCACATTCTGATATATATATATATATATATATATATATATATATATATATATATATATATATATATATATATATATATATATATATATATATATATATATATATATATATATATATATATATATATATATATATATATATATATATATATATATATATATATATATTTATATATATATATATATATATATATATATATATATATATATATATATATATATATATATATATATATATATATATGTATATATATATATATATATATATATATATATATATATATATGTATATTATATATATATATATATACATAAAAATTTCATGTGTCACGATGTATGTTCGTGATAAACTCCGAAACTACTGAACCGATTTTGATAAAATTTTGTAACCATTTATAATATAGCCCAACTTAATAGAATAGTTTTTATCTCTTAATTATTGATCTCAATATTTATTATACGACATTAGTGTTTATTTATTGGTTAGTTCTGTAAGTTCATAATAGATGGCGGTTTAGCATCTAAGTTGCACAGGTATTCGGCAGATGGCGACGTATTTATTTTTCTAGATTATACCATCTTCGAGAAAATTAACGTGCGCGCGAAAGCGCGTGGTTGAATACAGAATTTACATATATTTTCATGATGTATAATCATACTATAACAATTTTTCGTGAATCATTTTCATAATTATACTTTCTATTGTGTTATTATTGTGCAGTGTTCAGTTTGAATATTTTTAATATTATAAATAGTAAAATAAAATTTTATTTATTACTGTTTTTCTCTACTAATTTTCATACCACCTCGAAAACATGTAAGTATTTCTCGATAGCCTTTTATTTATTTTTATTTTATAATTTGATAATTATTAATTTATTCAGCAGTACATTTTGATCTAATTTATTTATTCAAATGATAAATTCTTTAAATTTTTATTTTATTTCAGTATAATGCCGCGGAAAAAATTTTTAGTTTTAATAATTTAAAATTGAAAAAATAATAGTTCTATGTCTATGTTATCTACCTCATTTATAACAATTTATTTTTAGATGTTTTTAACTTATATAGTATATTTTATAAGAATAAGTCACTGATTACAAACTATAATTTAATATAAGATGAATAAAATGTAAATTCAGAAAGAATATGTTGATTTGTGCTTAATTTCAAAATTTCGATACTTTACCTATTACTTTTAAATTTTGGTGAAACGTTTTATTTTTAATCTCTTAAAAATGAAACTATTTTAAATTTTTTAGAAAATATTAATTTGATTGTACCAAAGAGTTAGTAAAAAATTCATTCAATGTATTATAATTACTCAAGCACAGCAAAGCGTGGCTGGGTCAGCAATTCAATATACATAAAAATTTCGTGTGTCATGATGTATGTTCGCGATAAACTCCGAAACTACTGAACCGATTTTGATAAAATTTTGTAACCATTTATAATATAGCCCAACTTAAAAGATAGAATAGTTTTTATCTCTTAATTATTGATCTCAATATTTATTATACGATATTAGTGTTTATTTATCAGTTAGTTCTGTAAATTCCTAATAGTTGGTGATTTAGCATCTAAGTTGCACAGGTATTCGGCAGATGGCGACGTGTTTATTTTTCTAGATTATAGTATCTCCCAGAGTAAATTAGCGTGCGAGCGCAAGCGCGTGGTTGAATATAGAATTTACATATATTTTCATGATGTATAATCATACTGTAACAATTTTTCGTGAATCATTTTTATAATTATACTTTGTATTGTGTTATTATTGTGTAGTGTTCAATTTGAATATTTTTAATATTATAAATAGTAAAATAAAATTTTATTTATTACTGATTTTCTCTACTAATTTTCATACCACCTCGAAAACATGTAAGTATTTCTTTATAGACTTTTATTTTTTTATTTTTCTTTTATAATTTGATAATTGGCTCTGTAATCGTGCTATTTTGGCAGCAAGAAACTTTGATGCGAACGAAATTAACTTCCATATACAACAGATGTTGCCCGGTGATTTGATGTCTCTTAAATCAATCGACACAGTTATTGATGAAAACGAAGCCGTAAACTTTCCAACTGAATTTTTGAATTCTCTGGATATGCCAGGAATGCCACCACATAATCTTCAATTGAAAATTGGTTCACCAATTATTCTTCTACGTAATTTAAACCCACCTCAATTATGTAACGGTACACGCTTAGTCATAAAAGAAATGACCGAAAATATTCTCTAAGCAACAATTTTGACGGAAAAATTTAAAGGAGATATCGTCCTGTTTCCACGTATTCCACTGATAGCGTCAGAATCTCCAATACCGTTTAAAAGGCTCCAATTTCCGATTTGTTTAGCTTTTGCGATGACCATAAATAAATCTCAAGGCCAAACAATGTCTATTTGTGGTTTGGATTTGGAAAACACATGTTTCTCACATGGACAGCTATATGTTGCCTGCTCACGTGTAGGAAAACCATCAAATCTCTTCGTGTTAGCGAAAGACAGGTTAACCAGGAATGTTGTACACAAAGTAGTACTTAGATAATTTTAATTTTAATAATTTAAAATTGAAAAAATAATAGTTCGATGTCAATGTTATCTACCTCATTTATAGCAATTTATTTTTAGATGTTTTTAATTTATAAAGTATATTTTATAAGAGTAAGTCACTGATTACAAACTATAATTTAATATAAGATGAATAAAATGTAAATTCAGAAAGTATATGTTGGTTTGTACTTAATTTCAAAATTTCGATACTTTACCTATTACTTTTAAATTTTTGCGAAACGTTTTATTTTTAATCTCATATGAATGAACCTATAAATTTTTTTAGAAAATATTAATTTGATTATACCCAAGAATTAGTAAAAAATTGATTCAATGTATTATAAAAACTCAGCCACTGCAACGCGTGGCTGGGTCAGCTATATATATATATATATATATATATATATATATATATATATATATATATATATATATATATATATATATATATATATATATATATATATATATATATATATAAAGCAAATATAAGAATTATTTTTCTAAATTAATGTAAAGTTTTCAATGACGTTAAATCTAAAGTTAAATATAAATAAAATTTTAGCTCTTAATTATTGTTAAAATATTGTGCTTTTAATACAGTGTATTTAAATTTTTATTTCTAATTAAGATTTTATTAAAATAATCCAGTCAATTATTAAATTATATCGATTCAAAATGGTTTGATGTCAGATTAAAAATTCTAACTTGGTTGATTGTTATTATTATTATTTTTTGTTTAACATTAGTTCTCTAATTATCACATTTTGTTAAAGAGATGTATTCAATTACATATTGCTTTGATTCAAAACATTAGCTGGTATTTTACTGATTGATTGATCCATAGTTTAGGCTTAAAGAGTAGATTCTGATCCACCAGTGATATCCACTTTAAGAATGGGAGTCTAACTCAAAATGTCTGACACCGAAAACCAGATTGTTCATCTTTCAACTACTTAACACAAATCATGGATACGTTGTAACACTAATAGTATTCTTTGAAGTGTGATATTATATATAAAAACTCTTATTAAAATCCTTCTTACCTTGTGCTTCTATAGCTGGAAGGACTTGGTTGGAAGAAGATTATCAAGAGCTTTAAGCGAATCACATAATTTGCTTCTAGTGTTGCATCAAAAAGCTTATTTTTCAGACATTTTTGCATGTAAATTCTGAAAATAAATATTTACAGGTTAAAAAACCCTAACTCTAATATTGGTTTTCTCGTGCGGTGTTTCACGTTCTATTTTTACTTAACTTCTTTTCCATATAGTTTTATATTTCTTAATCACTTTCATAAATACAACTGTCCTGCAATATATTGTATTTAGTGGAAGGAAGGTTAAAGATACACCTAACTAAGTTATTGTATCCTGAATGAAATAGTAATATTAACATATAATTTTTTTTCACTGTCTTCTCAGGTTTCATAAAAACATGAAACAGTGTGAAATGGATAAATGGATTTGCATCTGATATTCTTGATGTCATCTAATATCTAATATCTTTAGTTTTTACTATTTATTATAATTATAAAATTAGTGAAGAATTTGAACTTTAAAATCAATATGTTTATGAAATCGAAATAAAATTTATCTTATCAAACATTATAAAATACAATATTATACAAAGCTGAAATGTATCTCTTCAACAAAGAGCAAATAAAAAATGGGCTGATTTTGCCTTAACAATTTGAATTAATTTTCATTTCGTTTGCTAAAATAGAAAATTTAGCTTATATTTTATCTATAACAGTGAAAATTCATAAAGTTAATTTAAATATTTTTTATAATTATCAAGCTGTAACATTCTTAGTTGTCCATGGCTTTCCGTTTGATAATTGTTCTTTTTTGACACTGTTTTATGTTTACAGAGGCCTTTTCCTGTAGACAAAATAAGTGACGAGGTTGATTCCTAGGCTGGCAATCATCAAAACTCTCTTATTACACCATCAGAAATACACCAATTAAGGAGTTGTGAATTTAAAAAACCCGATGATTTTTCAAAGTTTAGATGTATCGAGTCCACTACTTTCATAAAACGAGTCCATCCCAATATTCAGAGACATCTGATAAGAGGCTGAATTCTTCAAATCACTTGATTTTTTGATACTAAAGAAAAAAACTTGCAAATTTTTGTTAAAAAAGTATTTTTAATAAAGGAGACATAAAAATATACTTCGCTGAGATTTATTAAAACATTTATTTCACTAAAAAGTAAAAAAAAAGAAGAAGGAAAATATATTTTTGTTTAAAATAAAGCATAACATCTATTTCTTTATTCCAAACAAATACGTAAAAAAACTCACTAAGTTTTAAACAAGCTCCATCACAAAGAAATTTGTTTGACGTAATCATAGGGCTCGTTTATCATAGATGAGAAGAAATATTGAAAAGGACACAACAGTTAAAAAAATGAGATATATTTAGACTGAGTAAGAAAAAGAAAGGAAGGAAGAGAAGAAGTTTCGGGAAGGATGTGTTCGGAGAAGGGCAAGAAAAATGGACTCTCGGATGTCAGGGAGTTCCGATGCTAAAGTGTTTTCCAATGTTCCTCACAGAAGCTCAAAAATATTTTCGGCCCATAGATGCTGTTTCTATTTGATAAATTGTACAGGAGATATTTCCTCCGCCCATATTACATTAATTTTCAGCTCCCTTTCAAAGCTCCAAAAAGATCGGGATTTCTACAAACAAGTTAGAACACGCAAAATCTCCAAGCAGGAAGAGATTTTCTTTCCTTTTTTAGTTCCTCCTTTTCATCTTGGAAGTAAGGAGAGAAGAAGAAAAATAATAAATTGAGAATTTTTTTCAATTTTGCTTCATTGGTCTTTCGAAGCCTGCAGCTGTGAAAGCTGCCTGCAGTGCTTGAATATTAGTTATTCACAAAAGCGTGGTTAAAAAAAAATCTATTAATAGGGATTTCAAAAAAGGGGAAAAGAAAGTTTTATAAGAAGGGGGACAAAATAGAAATATCAATCTCGATCTATTTTTTGCTATTTCAAAAGCAGATGTTGTAAAATATTTTGCTATTTTGATTGGTATTTTACAGTTTAATTTTGGATCCATCCTATTTGCATGCAATTTGTCACAAAGGAATTGAAATCGGAAGAAAAAAATATAATTGAATGATAGAATATATATATATATATATTCTTTACAAAAAATTAGGCATTGTATTCATTTTTTCAAACTGAACAATTTAATACCATCTTTTGAAAATCACTTATGTTTACATGATATTTTATGAAAAACAGGATATATATATATATATATATATATATATATATATATATATATATATATATATATATATATATATATATATATATATATATATATATATATATATATATATATATATATATATATATATATATATATATATATATATATATATATATATATATATATATATATATATATATATATATATATATATATATATATATATATATATATATGTATATAATATATATATATATATGTACATAATTATATATATATATATATATATGTATATATATATGTATGTAAATATATATATATATATATATATATATATATATATATATATATATATATATATATATATATATATATATATATATATATATATATATGTATATAATTATATATATATATATATATATATGTATATATATATATGTAAATATATATATATATATATATATATATATATATATATATATATATATATATATATATATATATATATACTTACAATAATAATTGATAAGCAAAAAAATTATTTTTTTGAAAATTGATTGTAAATAGCTGATTATTACTCGAATTATAAATAAAGTGTTTACTTATCAGTTATTTACAACTATTTTTTTTTTACGAAAACCATGTGCATCTATTGTTAAATAATATCAATTTCACTGTTTTTTCGCAGTAAATATTTAATACATTTTAGTGTGTGTTGAAAGAATGTGCGATACTCAAATTTTCTTTGATTCTTTTTGTATTGCTTTATCTTAAAGATGCCTCTTCATTACTCGGTTAGTTTGATTAGCTTTGTACGTATTCAGATTTTTCAGTAATTCTTGGCTCTACGCATTGCATAAGAATGCTCATTCATTTTCTGAAAAGAAAACTTACACTTTAATAGAAACTTGCTTTTGCAATGATACTTTCACATTGAGAAGTACGAGGTGAGAGCATAGCCTCTGTCAGCATTTCAAGCACAATGAGTCTTCCTCAGCACTTATTTCATTTCCAGGCACAACAGCTCTTGCAAGAACAAAAAAAACCAAGAAGCGTATCAGATGTGGATCATCACTTCCCCATCCTTCGGAAAGATCTCCGGGAAATCGGGGAGTGAAAGGGAAAATAAATAGAGAGCTCTCTTCTCTGGGTGCCCCTAATTCATATGGGAAACTTTACACAGTCCAGGAAAAAGAAAGGAGTGGAGTTGAGGCGTGAAATTGGGCGTCTGTCGGTCCGTCCGTTCCTCTGATGAGCAAGTGATGAAAAACTTTCGTTCCCCTTCATCGAGCACCCCCCCCCTTCTCACTCCGGTGACTCCTTGCGGAACTCCAACCTGATATCCATGGATTTCAGCATCGATCTCGGGAATATTTTCCCTACCTTGATTTTTTCATCCCCACCTTGACATTTTATTTCCCTCTGTGAACCCCAGAAACAAAACAAAACTATTCCGATGATTTCTGGGATTTTAAATAGTAAGGATGGGACATTAGAATTCACGTGAAGATTTCAGATTCGGGAAAGATTCTAGGCTCCAAACGTTAAATATTACTTTAATTATTTTGCCATTCATTTTATAAAGATAATTTAAATATTTTAGTTCTTCACTTTTGCGAAACTCTATTTTCTTTCTCTCCAATAAAACTGCAGAAAGTTATATTTACCAGCATGATAAAAATAATATATCAAAACTTCAAATTAATAGTTGTACTTATTTTTTTCAAATAAATTAATTTCATAAATAACAGTGTAGAGAGAGAGAGTTCAATTTCTTAAATTATTATTATCTACGAAACATTGTAATATCATTTGATGTAACGAAACAAATAATTTAATAATTCAAAGCAATGCAAATATTTTCATTCATCCATTGTATATATGTTTTTCAAGAGGAATTATTACAGACATTTAGACTCACTTAAATGTGAAACTTTGGAAAACAACTGAAACACATCTCTTGACAAATATACTCTCTTAAAGAAAAGAAGAAGCCTACGTCTCCCATTGTTCAATAATGGTTTGAATCTCGAGCTTAGAACTTTTTAATCCGAAAAGAAAGCGTATTCTTCGAAAAGAACTTAGGTGAGCTGTTAGAAAGATGCTTGCATATATATGCATAATGCTTGCATATAATGCATATATGCATTTATATATATATATTATTTTATGTATTAAAGATAGAAACTATGTGTAAATATATGCATTTGATAATCTCAGGTCTTCTATTGTTAAAACTATCAATGTTTTTGTTCACGCATGATTAAATAAATATTTCCCAAAAAACTATTATACAAATGTAATATATGTTAAACAGAGTTTTGTAATTAATGAAAGAAAAGAAAAAACACATCAATAGTGACAGGATTAGACAATGCTGATAAATAGAGTTTTCCTCAGAATATGTTTGACTTTTGGAGATTACAAAGATGTAGATTATATTACTGAAGTACCACTTCATTGCATAACTATACAGTAAAATGGTAAGGTGGTTTCTTTTAATTTAATAAATGTCCCCCACACATCGCTGGTATCAAAAGATGTAGACATTTTATCAACATAAAAATAGGGGAAATCGCTTCTACATCACCTATTCGGAATTAAGAAATAGGATCGCTTGCATGTTCTGATTCGTTCATATTCATTCAAATCAGGTTTTTCATGTTTATACGGTAAGTTTTAGAATGAGCAGTTTCATGAAGTTTCGCGAAACATGGACTTTCAACAAAGAAACCATGTCTGCAACCATTGTGGTCGCAAAGAAACAAATATTCTGTCGGTTGTGTGGTCAATAACGATCCAAGATGCAACTATTGTGTCAAATCATAGTGTGGGGGCACTTTCCTGTACCTAGCCCAGAATTGTGTTTTCCCAATCATCGAAATTAAGAAGCAAGAACAAAGCAGAAGATACTTAACTTGAATTTCCACCCCTAGAGTTATCATTTCATTTGGAGAACATTGTGACCACAACCTATTTAAGGAGCCGCATCCGCTTTTATTTATCACAATAGATCCTTAGTTGAGACAGGATTCAAATTCATTACTTTCCGATAATGAGAACATCACCTTCACCAACTCGGCCCTCGCACTCTTTCATAGTTCCAGATGATGCATAATCGTTTTCTATACAACTGCTATGTATTTATAAGGACAAATAAAATTATTATGTTAATATATTGGTTTACATAAAGCTTATTATTTATTGGAAATAAAATTTTAAAAATGTACTTTAAAAATTATTTATTGAAATCCTGACCGTCTGTTCTTGTCATTCATTCTAAGTTGAGATACACTAAAGACTCATCTGGAATATTTTTATCTAGAATCAGCGTACCCTAGTGGTATAGGACAGTGCTCTTCGGAGCACAAGTTCCCCGACTTAATCCCAACTATTGTTGTAAAGCCAGAGATATATACTTTGCTTCTGTATTCTTCTGTGTCTGATACATGGGTTCTAAATTTTATAGGTGTGGGTGTTAAAGACTTTACCGGAATTTCCAATTTGCGACTTGTGCGTACGGTTCATTATCCATGATAAGTTCTCCCAGAAGGCAATCTACACAGCTAGGATGAAATGCGGGGGGTTGTCCCTTCAGCAATTAAGCTTCTACAACACAGTGTACAAAATTTTTTATCTCTAACTTTTATTTCGTTATTATCTCCTCAGTTCTTTGTAAAATTAAATAATTCCCAAAGACAATCACTTATATAATATTGGTATATTGGCTTATGTAGAATAATGCAAATTGCAAAGAATGCTTCAAATAACTAAAAACTTAAATGTACTTCGATATTCTTTTAAAACAATGACTAAATCGATGTACTGATTTAGTCATTGTTTTAAAAGAATATTATATTGAACAAATTAAATTAATTGCTGAAACGCTTACGAATAGTCATTGTGTTTGAGTCTTAAGTTAAATTATTCTGATGTGTAATTCTTTGATAAATATTTTTATTAATACTTCTGTCATCTTTATTATCTTATTCTTAGATCATATAATTATTCTTTATACAATCACCATTTATTCGTAGGAGCACAGACTCAGTTGGTACTCTTATTTGTGTGTAGAACTTAACATTTACTTAGAATAAAGCTATAAAGTGTGTGATTAAAATTAATTGGTGAAGGTCATATCGTTTACGTTTGTGTACTGTATTCGCTAGTCCTGTCTGTCCACCACTTCTATTTTGTGATTTTTCATGTGTTTTATTTGTGTTATTCCTTGTATTTGCCCAGTCATTGGGGTATAACGTTCCTGATTATTCCTTTTTATTACTGTTAAGTTAAAACTTTCTGCAATATTTCTATTACTGATAAATATTTTATCTTCAAAACTCATTTCTTCTTTATTATCTTATCAATTGATGGTATTTTACTGGTAATATTTCTCTCTTATCATTCCCCACTTGGGATTTACGACTTATTTGAAACAATATTTTAAAGTCTCTGATTAAAATTAATGGTTGAAATGCTTTCCACTTGGCATTCTTACGGGTGCAAAGTTAAAAATTTTCTGCAAGACTGATATTCTTGATAAATATTTTTATATTCATTTCTTCATCAACATATCAATTGATCGTTTTTTACCTGCAATATATCTTTCGTCTTTATTATTTTATCACTTGTTCATTAATCCTTTTACAATCATTATTTATTTGTAGGTACTCAGATAAAATATTGATTCACTCATTTACGTAGAACTTACCACTTACTTGAAACAAAATTTTAAAGAGTATGATTAAAATTAATTGGTGAAACGCTTACGGCCAGTCGTTCTTATGAGTCTTAAGCCGAAATTTTCTGCAAGACTGACATTCTTGACGGAGAGAATCTTTCACTTTATATCCTTTGAAGCCTTCATTTTAAAACCCCCGGTGGGGGAGGTCCACGCGGCATGGCTCTTTTCAAATCACAAGTGCAGTTGGGTTCGAAATTGCTTTAATTGCTTTTCCGTAGCCATGCACGCGGAGGATAATCGTTTAAGCTCATAAGAATCTTCTCTCACACTCCCTTTCATTTTCGTTTGCTTCAACCAGGGGTAAGAGGGGTCTCCAGAACTTCATGGAATTCGAATATTTCAAGCGAAGAATTTTCCCCAAGAAAAATCTTTCCCGTCTCTTTCGTGACGTAGAATATGTTGACTTTGCTGTTGTTTATTGCGAAGACGTTCTCTGTCCTCATGTCGAGTCTCGATGCGTTAACGGTCTCAGACAGTGATTGCTTCACCAGAGTCTTCAAGTAATCCCATCTCAAAGAAAGCGCCTCTTGTAGCAAAAATGAAGCCATTCAGAGTCTAATCCCTGTTTGTTAGTTTGTAGTTGAAGTTAAATATTTAAGCCTCAATAGTCAAAAATGTAATTTAAGTTAAATTTTAAGATGAAAATAATCTATATTCTATACGAGTTTCATCTAAGAGTGATTTGGAAATAATTAAATAAAAATCTCATTAGATCTCTATTTAATGAAGACTTACAGATATTTACTTTTATAAAAAAGTTAGAGATTTAACTATTATATATATTTCAATGTGTTCTAATAACTAAGTTTTAATTGCATATTATAATTAACTTGCATATTACATTGAGTTCATTTTTCCATAATACATTTTACTTCTTGCGATTTTAGTTGAAATACGCTTAGAACTTTAAAGTTTAAGCAAATTTAATACTATATTTTTTCCCTTAAGAATAAATCATACACCACACTTTACACATATATATATATATATATATATATATATATATATATATATATATATATATATATATTTGACGTTTATCTAATCTTTTTAGTATTTATTAGTTACTTTAAGGAATTACTTAAAGAAATATAAAAATATTAAAGCGTGAAAGAAATCTTTTGGCTTATATAATATTAAATTATCTAAAATTTTTCACAGATAAAAAACAAAATATGTATCTAAATGGTTTTCAATAATTGATAGATATGATGGATTTTATATGTTGCTGGATCGCGTCAATGTAAAGTATTTGTTATAAGAAAATAATCATTATATATATTTTCTTGTTTGTGAAAATTGCAGGGAATCGTCATAACTGCATGAAATTTAATACACAGTTGAGTGATAGTAGTACAAATAAATCGACTTAACTTTCAAATCAAACACACAATAACAAAAGATTGAAATCAGTATTTTATGCAGCCACCCAGCGCTATGATAAGTGCGCTAGACGACGTGGGATGGAGTCAAACAAATTTTGAATGTCTGCCTGAGGAAGAGAATTCCCTATTGTTTGTATGCTTAACCAAAGTTCGTCTGTAGAAGCAACAGGACGAGGATCACGAGCGAGAAGCCGACCAACAAAATCATACACATGTTTAATGGGTGACATATCTGGAGAATACGTAGAGCAAGGAAGAAGCTGTACTTGCCGCGATGCAAGGAATGATTGAACAGTCCTAGCAATATGAGTTCGAGCATCGTCTTGTTGAAATACAGTGCCTGGCAAGCATTGAAGGAAGGTAGCTGCATTGGGCTGTAGAAATACACTGATGTATCAGTTGCTGTTCAGATTACCCACAATTCGTGTCAATTGAGATCGTCCATGATATGCTATGGCACCCCAAACGATAACTCTGGATCTTCGTCCACTGTGGCGTTCAATAGTGCACTCCGGAAATTGGTATTCACCGGTTTATCGTCTGACACGAATGCGGCCATCATGGTACCACCAAGTACAGCGAGATTCGTCAGAAAACACGATATGCTGCCATTCAGCACGCCAGTTCCTATGCTGATAGGTCCATTGTAGCCTTCAGACGGCGATGGTTTAGCATAAGGGGAATCCTACATAAAGGAGTCCTTGCGCATAGTCCACGCTGCAGCAGTTGTCTACGAAGTGATGAAGCACACTATGAAAGACCTGTAGCTAGTGACCAGTCTGCTGCCAATTGTCTAGAGGAAGCTGTACGGTCCGTCAGTGCCATGTGAACCTGATTTCTATCATCGCGCTCTGACGTCACATTTCAAGGTCCACTCTTGGATTTCCGAATTGTCCAACCCGCGTCCGTCCACTGCTTCCGAAACACATCACTGTGCTGCTGTTACGCTGCACACGAGAGGCTGCTGCACGATAAAACAATCCAATTTCGGGAAGGCCGATGACTCTTCCCCGTTCAAACTCCGTAAGTTGTTGATACATCGCTCTCTTTCGTCGATGAGGCGCAAGTAACTACTGAGCTAACGCGTTTACCACTAGCAAATAACCACCGATACATGCTTTGATACAGTCGTCTATTCATTCAGATCCATCCACCGTACAGAGGGCGCTGCTCAGCATACTCATGCCTATTTGCCCCTACTTTGCATTTTCGGAAAATTTCAGCTGACTCGCTTAAGTCCTTCATGGTGTTGCAATTTTCACAGACATTCCCTTTAATTTATTGTACAGTTAATATATGAATATGGTTCAATAAAGTTTAAAATTTTAAATAACTGAGATGAAATATGTTAGGTTTAAATATCAAGCTGGTAATTTCAAAGAAATAACAAATATTATTTTTAAAGAAAAATCATCGATATCCATCAATAAGAAAATATATTCAGTTTCATAATTTTTAAATGACATTATTGGTTTGTTTTGTTTTTATGATCGTTTTCTGTGCATCGGCAGGGAGGGGGTTGTAAGTTACAGTTACGACACCCGTGGCTGATGTTGAACTTACGAACTATTTAACTTTAGATATCATTATTCAAAGCGTTATCAAAGATCCAAAATGTCGGATATTTTTGGTTCCATATAAGATTTGTAGAACAATGTAATTCTAAATTACCATTTATAATTACACATATAACGCATTTATAAATCATAAATAATTTATATAAAAGCGGAGTCGTTATAAAATTAATGCCTTCTTTTTTAATGTGACATGCAACAATGTTTAAAGCAGAATACTGCTTATTTTAAACATTTTATTTAAAATCATCTACAGAAATTTATTTTTGAGAAAGCAAGGGAACTGTATAACACTACTTAGTTCACCTGCATTCATTAAAATATAAACTAAAAATTTAATATAGCAAAAGAACATGTATAACATTAGAACCATTGAAGTTATGATGTTCAGAAATTCACTTTAATACAGATTTATTGTTTTCAGTTAGTGAACTTTAATTAATTATTTTTGATCTTTGCTTTTTAATTATTGTGCTTGAAAGAATAGATTTTTTTAAAAAGATTCCTCTTAAATTTTTCGAAGTTTAGAGGAATATAAAATGCCACAGATTTCCAGTACTTTAACCATATTGCATAATGTCCCTTCAATACATTAGAATAAAGTGCATAAGGGAAAAGTGACAATTCTTCCAAGGACTTACTTCATTTTTTCCTGAAGCTTACAAATCTTGATCTATGCGAGCATTAGGCGTGCTGTTTCTCCTCGTTATCTGAGAGGCAAGTTCACATCAAGAGCAAGAAAAGGATTTTTCAATAAACAAGGACTGCATCAAGAGGACTTATGAAGATGGGACAGCTCCTTATGCCTCGCAATGCAGGAGGTCATCAGATGGAATCTGGCCGTAATGACCCTACTTTTGTACCGTGAATGGACTCTAATTAGTCACAAAAATAAGAAAATATGGGAACGACGAATAAAAAGTGCTTGGTATTACTTCTTTGATGATCAAGTAATGGACATTCTATTTTCTTTTCGCCAGTTGACTATTTCAGGAAATCTTGTCATATGTACTCCAGAGATTTCTGAGGCATCCGAGAGAATGGAAATAAATATCTCTTCATTTGTGATGTCTAATAAATTTAAATGAAGCTCAATTAAGATACACGTAAAAACCGAAAAATATAAGTAGAAGAAAGTGAAGAAGTTATCTTTTATTCTTATCAAATATTTACTGAATAAAAGAATTATGAAAATTTAAAGCTTTATATTTTTATCTCCAGCGAAACGCATTTTAGAGCCTAAGCATGTTAATCTTTAAAATAGAGTATATTTCGAGTTTAAGTTTAATTAAAAATAAACAATTGCCAAATGGTAATATATTTTTATTTAGTCCCCCTTTAAATGCATAAAAAAAACAAATTGCTAATCGTATGAAAATAAATGTTGCCATCAAGCAGTTTGAGAGCCAAATTTAATAATTATTCTAAAAATAGGTTCACTTAAATAGACGCTAATTTAGTCTAGTGGAAAAAACACATTTTTAATGTTCAGTAGGTATCTGCTTCACACTGATTGGTTGTCGCATTGGTAGCCTATTCAAGTTATGCTACATATATTAAGATTTAAGTATTTCAATTTTATTCTGATGACATGATGTGAATTAAAGATAAATGTTGGGAGCTGTTTTAAAACCTATGAATGTCTTTTGTCGAATACTTTGTGGATAGTTTTCTTATAGATAACGGTCATATCCATATTCCTTTTTATAGATACTGTTGCATATTGTAGGAGAAATTTTGGAAAACAGCTATCATAAAACCATCTCAACTTAAGTAAACATAAAAAATGAAACGTAATATCCAACTGCATTTATTCAAATTATAGTTTATTTACTAACATGCGAATATTTTTGTGCAAAACATTCCTGTTGATACCATTTTTGTTTGTCCATATCTAGTAATTAGCATAGCGAGCAAAATTTGCTGTAAAGCTTTTTTTTAACATCCCCAGCACATCACCATATTCTCAACCGCAACTCCATAAAATCTGTTCAGTATTCCCATGCTATAAGCAAGAGATCTCGCTAACTTTTTAAGAATTTACTCCAACAAATATACATGCCGAAGGAAAAACTTTAGCCCAAATATCTTGTGTTAGAATGAAGAATAGAATAGAATCTGGATTATGAAGTTTCAAAATAATGTATTTTTACTGGTGGTCTATCAAAAATCTTTTAAATGTTAATATGGCATCGATGAGTTCGAAAAGAGTCTACATTGTGATAACATTCATGGTCATATTTAATCCTCCGAATGAATACAACACCAGACAACTAACATTGTGTGTGTGTTTGTGTTTGTTGTGTGTGTGTGTATGTGTGTGTAGGATTAATGATTAATTTAACAGGAATAAACTGTGTCAGAGTATGCTTTAAAATACTATTAATTTATTTTTGGAAGGAATTTTTATAAATACTGCTGAACTTGGAAAAATGAAAATTGAATACGTGGATCATGAGAGGAAGCATGAAAAGAGCAGAAGCTCAGCGACCATCGTCGACCCTTGACTATAAAAGTACTTGAAATTTGATGCTCCATTTGTACATGTACATACGATGACCATTTGCCTAAGTATTGCATGTCACTTGACGATGGTGGAGGACGTGGTAGCCTTATTGGTTAGGTGTTGTTCTCATTATCGGTAGGTAGTCAGTTTGAATTCCCACTTCAGCGAAGATCAGTCGTGTTCACTATGGCGGCTAGGGCATATACACTAGGCCATGGTCACAATTTAAAATGATACCACTGGGTTTAGCAAGTCAAGTATTGAGAAGTCTACTACTCGGTCTTTGCTTCTAAATTACGAAGACTCTCATCCGTCTACTGCCACACAACTAGTAGAGTCCAATTGAAGCCTAGGTATAGGGAGTTTTGTTTCTGCAACATCAATATGACAAAGATGAATATTCATAATTTCGTCAAAATATGAAACCTCTATGTTTTTTGGATCATCAGTGTTTTTCGCGAATAAAACATTTTTTAAATCTCAAAGACTATAAAATTATTTCGTCAAAAAAAAGGTATTAAAAGTAAATGGAATGTTTGGAACTAATGATGCCATTGAAAAAATACTGGCATTCAATGAATGAGAATAGAAATAATTTATAAATATTTTTAAAATAAAACATTCTATTATAAGAAGTGAGATATTTTAATATGATATTAACAAACTTATATTATAACAACCACAATACGATCACGAACTTTTACGAATATGTTTGCTCAAAATTAATCAATTTATAACATTATACATGATACATTACATCAAAAGTAATCATTTTATAACATTATTTACAAACAAAATGTATTTTTGCCGCTTATATAGATTCAAACAATAGCCTTAGAGTATTCTTTGTGGTTATTTCTAACGCTTCGTAAAAATAATATTCATATTTTTTTACGCTCTTTATTTCTATACTGATTTTTTCAATCATGGTCTGAGCGTTTCATGGATTACTGCCACGCTTTGGGTTTCTTTGTCTAGTAATATATATATATATATATATATATATATATATATATATATATATATATATATATATATATATATATATATATATATATATATATATATGTATATATATATATATATATATATATATATATATATATGTATATATATATATATACATATATGTATATATATATATATATATATATATATATATATATATATATATATATATATATATATATATATATATATATATATATATATATGTATATATATATATAAATATATATATATATATATACATATATATATATATATATATATATATATATATATATGTATATATATATATAAATATATATATTATTATATATATACACATATATATATATATACACATATATATATACATATATATATATATATATATATATATATATATATATATATATATATATATATATATATATATATATATATATGTATGTATATATATATATAAATATATATATATATATATACATATATATATATATATATATATATATATATATATATATATATATATATATATATATATATATATATATATATATATATATATATATATATATATATATATATATATATATATATATATATATATATATATATATATATATATATATATATATATATATATATATATATATATATATATATATATATATATATATATATATATATATATATATATATATATATATATATATATATATATATATATATATATATATATATATATATATATATATATATATATATATATATATATATATATATATATATATATATATATATATATATATATATATATATATATATATATATATATATATATATATTAATTCATAAACATGCCTTATTACTACATATTTAAAGATAATAATACTACTATATTTCTATGAAAATATTTTAAAAGAAGGAAGTGAAATATTTAATCAAACTTGTGTGTGTGCGTTATAGATATGAGTGAAGACTATTATTCATTTCAGTATTAATACAGTATCGATATATTGTAAAGTAATATATATGTTCATTTTTTATAAAACAGAGAAAAATAATGGTAAGTGATGTATAAATTTTACAAATAATTATATTTTCAATAGTTTTGATAGTTATAGTAAATATTAGAAAATTTAGTTATTTACATAATAACTTAGTACAAAACACTGAAAAAAGTAAAATAGTTTTACTCCTAAATCTATTAGGTGAATTTATATGTAAACCTATCTGCCATCATTCTCTCTAGAGAGAAAGCATTGAATTCCTACTCAAATGTCGCTGCAGGACAAATGATAGGATTGCCTCACACAATGTGGCTCCACTAACCTTTAACCAGTTGAGTAATGAGGTGAAGAGGGCTGACGCGGTGCGCAATGAAATATGCGCTTCATCCATAACGTTCTGTTCAGCTCCAGTGGCATTTAACACGCGACGGTTAGTGTTAAGCATGTAATGAAACACTTAGTGAAGGCTAAGTGATTCCTATAACCAGAGATAACATTATATGCCCCATGTATACACAGAATTGATGATTATCGTGACAAGTTTACGTTGTTTTGGAGTAAATTTTTAATAAAAGTTTAAAATATAAAATTATTATATTTTTGACTTTGACTCTAACACACACACAAACAAATGCGCGCACTCATGCCAGAATTAAAATGCTTTCATTCAAAATCTCGCGTTTGTATACGCTTGAAATAGATTTAAATCATTTTAACTGTATTCAGTGATGTCTAGGAATGCAGAAAACAATATTGCTGGTTAAAAATTTTAAGTCATGACACTATAAAGTTCTACATAAACTTTTACAGAAATCAATGAAATAAGGTCAATTAAAAATTTACTCAGATACATGCATATATATATGTATATAGGGGAGGGGGAGTGGCCAAAATTTTATTTTTTATTAATAATTCTCTCTTATCTAGACTAATATTTAACTAACACATGTTTAAAAAAACAACTGCATGCAATTTTGAAATATTTACAATTAGTCGTCTTACGCACATTAAAATGAAATGTGGTTTAAAGTTATGAAGGAAAAGAGTAGTCAAATTGCGTCTATCAAAGGCAACGTCTTATATCCTCTCAATCTTTCGCCTTACTGTTGCTCGCTGGAGTAGTTGTCGCGCTTCTCGAGCCCCTTCCAGAATGGGCACTTGAAGTAGTGACGTCGGCTATTAATTAGTTCACCATATATATATATATATATATATATATATACATATATATATATATATATATATATATATATATATATATAATGTTTCAGAATATGGAATTTATCAGTATTTCAGGGCGATAAAAACACTTGAAGCCCTGCAAAAAAGGAAAAGTTGTGCAGTGGATATTTCTCATTCGAAAAACACTTTGCGAAATCAGATTTTCCTCAGGACATCATTTTGTGAATAGTAAAAGAAGAAATGCTTACCAGAAATTGTAGAAATTCCACTGGGGAAAGATTCTTGTCAGATGTACAGATAATTATCTTGTGACATTCCCAGCAGCACTGGTCGAAATCCAATGCAATCATTCAGCAAGAAAATCAAGAACACGCATTGCACGACAAATTCTGATCTTCCTCGATACACTTGACATCCGATCACTACGCAGGCCTGCTCTGTCCGAGACGCTGACCAAACTACCTCTTCATGGTTAACTTATAATTTTAACCTCTCCGTTCCAACTACTATGCTTAATGAAGTGTGTATAGAGTTGATTTTGCTTGGAATGAGTCGCTCTTTTCTTTCCACGGCTAATTTGGCTCAATTGCAATCAGAGTAAGAAGCGTTCAGATGGTTTTAATCAATTTCCACACGAGTAAAACCCCTAACTGTATGCAAATTTAAACCTTGTGTCTTCATGCCAAATTGTTTAGGTACAATAAATACCCTTTTCTATTTGTTTTCCTGCATGAATTCACACACACACAATTTAATGTCCCTCATAAATACAAGCACTCATAAATATAACTACATGTATCTATATACATATAATGTAAATGATTTTTTTATCTTATTTAAGCAGAGTTTTTCAAATGCGTAAAATTGATTAGTTTTCCAGGCAATTTTATATAAGCATCGAAACATGTTAGCTCTTTATATTTTTTAAAAATGCACACTTAAAACAGATCCATTTAAAATAATTTATTCTTTGAACGCAATTGGACACCCTATAGAAGTTCTTTTAAGCCTGATATAAAATAATTTCATATTTACCACGTCAATTTCCTTCCTGGAATTCATTCCAGGGGTAATGGGTTGTCTTCACATGTTACAAGGGAGGAAGCCAGGAAAAAGTCAATCACAAAACCTGACGGAAGATGTTTTTAACACTACGTAGGGAACAATTTGGAGGCATAAAAGGATTGTAAGACATTTTAATGTCCACGATGTAAGTTGACAAAATATAAATACCATCTATTTCCCGTTATTTAAAAAGGGTAGGGTCGAACACAAGACTTTTGTGTTTGAAAAGCGCTGACGTGAATCTAATATTACGTCTTCCTCTCCATTTATCTAAAATTACATCTAACAAAATGCTCACCGTGGCCTCTTCACGGTGAGCATTTTAAAGATGTAATTTTTGATACCCTGTAGTGGATGACCTATTAATTGAAGATTATTGGCAGGCATTTTAAATTCCAACAGAAGATTTTACTTCTAGGAGGTCTTTTTATGAATAGAAAACCATATTCAAGTGAGACAAAAGAGAAACCACTGTCACCCATTATCCAGACGGATATGCATGCAGAAAGGAGAAATGCAACATTCATAGTTTGACCCTTAGAGAAACCCTTAAGCAAGGCATCATTGAACGAGCAAGGAAATGAGAGATGTAGGATTTTGGGGGAGGAGAGAACTGTTTCCAGTTTTCTGAGAAAGGCTGTGGGGGCTCTATTTAGAGGACTGACTGGACATGGCTGCCTGCAGGACCATCTCAATAGAATTAGAGTGGTGGACTTTCCAAACTGTGTTTTCTCTGACTCTCATCAACCAATGATTTTTGAGCATTTAAATTATTATATCATACTTTCTCAATATAAGGACGTCGTCAAAAGTACTGGAATAAGCATAATGTTTGGTATTTGTAAAATAAATAACATTCATCTATCATTGATTTGAATCTGGACCTTAAACTACCATCAAGTCATGCTGTCTGTCTTGAAGACGTGTTGGAACATCCATCATTTGATGTTCCACAGTCGAACAGGGAACATCTCTCTCAGGAAACCGATACCTTACCACAAGGCCATGGCAAGCCCTCACTGTTTAGAAAAGAGAACGAGTTAAGAAACCTACTCTGCTCGATTTCAATCCACATTTAGTTTTTAATCCAACACTTTGGAGGCTCAATTCCCACTTCGAGCTTGGTTATTTGTAAGCGCTCGGAAACAACTTTTAATTGCCTGTCTAATACCAATTATTTTTCATGGGCATAAAATGATTCGTGAATGACAAAAAAAAACTTATTAACATGTTTGCTTTTGAAGAAAGTAAATATAAAAATTTATTTTAGAATTCACAGTTTTTACACCAACATATATCATTTGAATTTTTAGACTTCCCGTTAATATTTTTAATTTTGAAAATTAATTTTTTGTTTAATATTATTATTTTAATACTGTTTTCTATATAGCATAAATATACAAATTCAAAAGCATACATGAAAAAAACACAGGGGGAATTACAACCTGACTTATTTTAACATCCAGAGTGGACGCTCAAACAGTTTTCACACAACATGCTTTACAACTTTCTCATTTCGACTTTTTGCTTAACAAATTACTTTTAATGTACTATAATCCATTGAAATTTAATAAATGTCCTCACAATCATTTGCATACACAGTTTCAGTTTTTCATTAATGATTCGTTTAAATTATAACGAGTGTGATGTGAAGGCGAAGGTACCAACATAATTAACCATTCAAATCGTCCATAACTAAACACAATGGGCTGAAACGAGATTACTAAATATATAATATAATACATTTTTTAACATGTTAACCAATGGTTAGCAAATTTGATATGTAATAGCAAGTTTAATTTATAATAATGGAATAATGAATAATGGTATAATATGTGGGTGAAAATGAACTATTTACACAATTTTTTCTCATGTTATCCAAAACGTCAAATTGTCAAATTCTAAGCAAGAATGACTTTCTAATGGGTGATTCACGATTATTTTTTTTCAAAATTCAGCTTTATAGGAATTTTTTAAGCCCAAATAAGTATAACCTTGAAATTTTCCGGGTAGATTTCAATATTGTACATTTTCTAGAGACTTCCATAAAAGTAACAAAAATATTTTTCATTTTCATGATTACTGAGAATTAAGTACATTTTAGATGGTTAAATACAACAAACTGGATTAGTTTGTTTTTATAAAACTTAATAAAATAAAATTTGTCTGAATGAGAAAAAAATATTTCAAGTTAAATTATTTATTTTAGTTTTCGCTTTTGCATACCATTGTTTCAAAATTGCTTTACAAATTTCCTTTTGTGAGAGGACCACTTTAAAATTAATTTAGATTAACTTTGGAATATTTTTAAATTTTCACAACTGGCTTTGAAATAAATTTTAGAAGCGAGAATCTTTAACTGAAGATTAATGATCAAAACAATAAAATTGTTTTTATCATTTTCAATTATACTTTTTCCTTCATCTATCAATTGATCTGTTAATTTTTTATACTATGTGGTGGTTATTCGTAATATACTGAGTAACAAGCTTACAAATATAAAATAATAAAAAATGCATTATTATTAATAAGATAATAGCCAAAATCAGTGCTCTTCTATTTTATTGGAGGAAATGTCACCTAATCAACAATATTGGCGATGAAATTCATTAACTATTGGACCAAGCAGAAGCACTCGAGACACGCCAACTTTAGAGATATTATTTCACTTGGAGGACATTGCGACCACGACACATTTTATGTATAGTGGCCGGAATAAGTGAACACGACGGATTCTACGTTGGATCGGGATTCGAATTCGCAACCTTCCGATAACAAGAGTGGACGTCCTAACCAGGTGACCAAGGCCTGTCAAAATATAAGCAATATTTGTTAAGCAACTCAAAAATTCCACACATTTTTACTTTTCAAGACAGCAAAAAGGAATGTTTCAGAAAGAGTGGATGAAAGATCTGAAAATAGATTTAAAATATTAATACAAAATTGCAGTCGAAAAGTAGAACAATTTCTCATCTGAAAATGAAGCAAATTACGCCATCTTGATAAATGCCTTATGCGATTCATTTCATCTCCAGCAACGCAAAGAAAAGTACCTTACTTTACACGCATAAGAGTGAATAGCGCACTAGCTACAAATATAAAAATGAAGTTTAAATGTATATTAATATCAATAACAGAAAAAAATTAAAATTCTTTAGTCAGATGTGAAATTATAGTGAACAAAACAAAATGTCTTCTGCTATCCAATATCTGTAACATTTTTTTAAACAAGAAAAAGTTTTTCAAAACTTTTGTAACATAGTCAAATATTTTATTAAATTCAATATTTCAGAGCATTACATTCCTGAAAAATAACAGTATTTGGAAAACTAATAAGCAAACTTTTTTTGCATTTCATTTCTTCTTGCGCGCTTCCTCATCATCCTTCCTGGTTAGAGACTCTAGTCTCTGTACTAGATGACGAGGACAGACAATCCGATGATGTCCTAGTACTGCACGAATGCACCTCAGCTTTTGGGGAACGGGAGCCGCATTCTCCCGTTTCCGATATAACCTCGTTATAGGCAGGCCCCCTCATTTTGAGTCGCGCGGCTGTTTGTTCTGCTAACGAACGTTCGAATATTCTTTTTTTACTTCCCTGTGATTTTTGGATCTTAGAAATGCGCGAAGTGTTGCAATTTCTTTTGATATTTTTTTGCATAGAAGAAAATGATTCAATGCAATTTGTTCGAGATTTTTTGACAAAGCTTGATCTGAATTTTAAAATAATAATTATTATTGTTTTCCTACATTTATAATGGATTTTATTTGACGATGCCCAAATATCAGGGTTTTTTTTTCCTATGGAGGTCAATAACTTGCAAATTTAATTTCACTAGAATGTAAAGTCTTTTTGACGAAAAATCTATTTAAATAGTTTACAAATAGATATTAAATATATATATATATATATATATATATATATATATATATATATATATATATATATATATATATATATATATATATATATATATATATATATACATATATACAGTGTGTTCAGAAATAAGTAATGCTATTTTTGTTATTTGAAAATTTCTTTTAACCTGGCAGCATTCAATAGCATCATTTTCATTCTCTAAATTACTAATGCAGACAAATTTTTAATTAAAATTCTTTTCATATTTTTCCTTATTTCTCGAATAACATTTAAAAGGTAAGCAAAATTGTGTAATTTTTAAAAATTTAGAATATACTAAAAATGTTAAAATATTTAAAATATGTTAAGATGATTAACTAAAATAACTTTAAAACGTCTAAAAAAACAGGTAGTGTTCAGGTAAATACTAGATAATGACGGAAGAAAATACACAGTACGAATGAAAAATCAATAAAGTGTATCAGCGTAAAAATCTTGCACTACCAAAAAAAGTTTCCTGAGGAAAAAAATTGCGAAAAACTATAGCAGCATTCATCATTAAGAGACGATTTAAAATTTAAAACTTACAAGAAAACTAATTTCTGATGAATAAGAAAGTACAAGGAGTTACTAAAAAGTATGATGCAATGTGACTTATTATATATGAGAATTTATATATATATATATATATATATATATATATATATATATATATATATATATATATATATATATATACATATATATATATATATATTTACAACAAATATCTCATTACAGGCAAAATAACAGGATACAAGCATAACCAATGCTGAATACCTGTTGACCAAAAATAAATGTTCTGAGATTCGAAAAATTGTTTTCATTAATGGTTTGTGGTGCTATAGGCAAAAGAGGAAAATGACTCCCCTTTTTTATTGGAAATGATGATAAATCTGACAAAAAGTATTATTTAGATGAAGTAATATAAAATTTCATTTGAATAAAGAAGCCCCGAAATATTTTTTAAAAATGATCTGTTCATGTTGCTATAAGACTGGTTACTTACTGATTACTTAACACAGACCCAAAAACATTTGTTTATCCATTATTTCCACAGTACAATGGCCTGCATAGACGCCTGATCTCAACACACTGAACAAATAATTGAGATATATGGAGAATAAATGGAAAAAAATCTGGAAACGAATTATTTGTGTTAAGTGAATCATTTGCTGATATTAAAGAACAATGATTTACTTTTATTTAACAGCTATATAATCATTAGAAATGAAATTGTATTATAATAAAAATATTAAATATTGCTTAAACCGTCACTTATTTGTGGACACCATGTGTGTATATATATATATATATATATATATATATATATATATATATATATATATATATATATATATATATATATACACACTACTTGTCATTGAAAAACCAACAACATCTAGACATCTAGTAGGAGAGGCTAGTAAATTACGTAAACATCAGAGTAGACGCACCTTGAGGAATTATACAAATGAGAGATGTGAGTTCGCAACTCTCCAGAGTTTGTAGGATATAAAAGAGAGGAACCAGCAGCGTGGGCAATACTCGAGTCGTTATTACAGCTTGGAAAGTAATCTTTGAAAGTTTGTTCTTATCGCAAAGGACGCCTGTAATTAAAGAGTATGCCAAGTCATCGGAGACGGTGTCAGTTCCAGTAGACCGACGAGTTTACGTTGGGCATGGTGATACGACAGAGGAGGGAAGGTTCCTCCTTACGGTAAATCGTAGCGGACAGACACTTTGACACGTAGGTCCACAGTGCACCGGCTGTGGCAAAGATGGTTGGAACATCGAACTGTGAAACCTTCGCGTGGTGCCGGTGCAGTCAGAGTGACGTCAGAAGGCGTCTGATGGGAGGCGGTGGGGGTTCCGCAAAGCAGTGTTTGCTAGTAGCCTGCGCGCATGGGGATTGTTAAGAAGACTGCCATTGACCTCACAGCATGGACGTCAATGGAATGGTGTCGGATTGGAACGATGTGGACGACGGAGTGGCACAGAATCTCCGATGAGTAATGCTTCTGTTTCTTCAGGGATAGTCGTCACGCACGACTGGGGGATCAATTGTGGAGCACTCAGCAGCGCTACAACGCGGCATCATGGTTTGGGACACCATTACATACAACTCCATGTCACATCTAGCTGATAGCTCGTTGCAAAACTAAAGTGTGGCCCGCAGATACTTTGGGGAAACCACAGACTTAAAAAAGCTGACCATATCAAGCTGCTAGGAGTGATCCTTGATAAAAAACTTAACTTCAAAAATCATATCATCTCCCAAGGCAATAAAGCGCTTCTTCTGCAAGGAAAACTACGCAGAATTGCAGGCAATGAATGGGGCATTAACCAACATTACCGGATAACGCTCTACAAGACAGTCATTGAACGCATGATCTGCCATGGTGCTGCTGTTTGGGGAACTTCACTCACATCCAAGACATCTCAAAAGCTCTCATCCATTCAAAGAAAGTTCCTTCTCAGCATCACTGGTGCTTTCAGAACTACCCCAACCTCAGCCTTACAACTCATTACTGGTCTTCCCCCCTTCATCTGAAAGTTGAAGCAGAGGCAAAGCTCATCAACCTCACTAGGACTGGAGTTCAGTGCCTAGAACCTCTTCTCCCCTTACCATCTGATGTTGAGGCGAAACTAAGTCTGGATACAAATCACCCTGGTCTTTTTAATATCAACACGCTCGTCACAATAGACGATGAGGCAACCCCTCTGCAGTTTTTGCCGGACACTCTACACATATTTACAGATGGATCAAAACTTGAAGAAGGAGTAGGCACAGCTTTTGTTGCCTACCTAAACAACTCTAAAATCCACACATGGAAGCAGAAACTCCGCAATGCGAACTCTGTTTTCCAGGCAGAGGTAATTGCAATCAAAGAAGCTGTTAAGTTCGCAAAAAGGCAACAACTTCCTGTAACTATTTGGTCAGATAGTCAGGCAGCACTTAAATCTATCAGCAACCCAGCATCAACAAGTCCTATAGCTCGCTCTGTCCAAGCTGAATTAGTTAATTTCTTGTCCATCCAACTAAAATGGATTAAGGCCCATGCTGGAACAGAAGGCAACGAGGAAGCTGATAAGGAAGCGAAGAGTGCAGCCTCATCCTCACTCCAACCTCTTATTGTTCCACTCCCACGCTGTCATCTCAAACAAGAATGTCAGAAATGGATTCTTGTTAACTGGCAACAAAGCTGGAAGGATGCCAATACAGGGCGCCTTATTCATGAGATGGAACCTACTGTCTCAATGAAACCATTAAGCTGGACAAGAAATGAAATTCTATTTATGTCCGGCCATGGCCCTTTTCCTACGTATTTTCACCGAATGAACCTGGCTGTCTCACCTAATTGCACTTGTGGAGATATTGGTGATCCTCTTCATTTCATCACGGCTTGCCCATTAACAGCTTCTTGGCACCTGTCAGGCCCAGCCACCAGATGGATTGTGGTGTGGAAGAAAGCAATCCTAAATAACAAGATTTCCAGGAGAAAGTTGAACCAACTCATGGATTTTCTAATTATTCAGGAAAGCCTTTTTACTTGGTTCCAATGACGACACCAGCTAGTAATAACTCCTCCAACCCTGTGTCATATCTATCCTCTTGCCTCACCCATTTACCTAAAACTCTGCCTTACTTTGCATAGCTCTTCTTCATATCTTACACAAATTTTGTAATTTATCCCCTATTTCTCACTTAGTTTGTAGCACAATCACCATTTGTTAATATTCATGTAATTCACCAACCAACCAATTTTTTAATTTTTTTTTTTGTAATATTGTTTTATTACACCGGGGGAAAAATGTTTTTTTTTTTTTTTTTTTTTTTTTGTAAATACATATTGATTTTCCCTAATTATTTGTAATGAATTGTTAGCTTGTATTGTCCATAGTGTGGTAGTATTTGAGAGTTCGGGGTCGCAAAATTGGGGTTCTTCTGTAGCGGCTCCGTTTTTCTCTCCAGTGGCTTCCATTATACTGGTATAGCTCATTTGAGCTGGGTACAGGGAAGTTCACTGGTGTAAACGTAAACATCTAGCTGATATTCACGGCACTAAGTCAGTTGAATGTTACGTGGACGATGTGCCGAGAATGGTAATACACCCTTGTCTCCAGAGAGCGCCCTTTATCAGCAATATAATGTTCGATCACGCATTGCTACTTCTAGATAACATGTCCTGAAAGGCGTTAAGCTGCATCCCTGGCCAGCGTGATCTCCAGATCTCTCACCAATCCCACAAGTTTGATACGAAGAAGGAAGTGATAGGATTTACAAATTGGGAGTAAATTATAGACCCTGCCACTTCTGAAGAAGACAGTGTGTCTTCTGGACACAGTTGACTGGGAATTTAGAGACATTTCTCAAGACGCCCTTTATACTCTCATTGACTCAATACCTAGACATGTTGCTTCGTATATCGGCATCCACGGTGGTCCTACAACCTACTGTAACCCGGACTCGTTCTCATTCTGTATTATATCAATGCGAAATACAGATCGCTTATACACACACACACACACACACACACATATATATATATATATATATATATATATATATATATATATATATATATATATATATATAGATAGATAGATAGATAGATAGATAGATAGATAGATAGATATAGATATGTATTTATTCAACCTTTTATTGTTTTTTCATTATTTTTTGTTAGCTTTTCTAAAAATAAGTATTGTATTCTATGAAATTTTCATTTGGATTCTTTCCGCATAACAAAGGTAGCAGAAATTTTTATATTAATTTTTTTTCCAATTTATTTTTATTAATGTAAATTATTATTAAAAAACTTATAATCTTTTGCTCCTTTTTTTTAAAGAACGCATTGTTTTCTCTCTTGAACAGTTTCCTACAAAAGTCCATTTAAATATGATAAAATAATAAATCCACAAATTTGTAAGAATTTTTAAAAACTCCATCTTTATACATCAGAAATGTTTCTAGACATTTATTTCCAAATTTTAAATTTAAATGCATATTTTTAAAGAATTACGTAAAAATATTTCAATTATATTTTCTTAGAATTTGAAAGCTCTTAAAAAATCTAGAAAATTCTGAGTTTTTTGTATCATTTATTGCATTGGAGATAACAGGTTATTTTTGTTACTTTTTATATATTCACACACACACAAATAAAAAATAACAAATATATTTACTTTTCATGCTTCAAGTTTTATGAAATAATAAATAAATTGACTGTCTAGACATTTCATTTCACAATAAAAGTGAAGATCTACAGAAAGTGTGTACTTAATTTCATTTTCTGAAATATGTTTTATATTTTAAACGGCTCTATACAAATTTTCAAATCATGCTGTTATAATAAATATATTGATTTTGCTTGATAATCATATAACTTTCATTTCTTTGCTAATTTTGAGTTTCATATGCATCAACTCCATGTTTCCGTCATAGAGTGTTTTTGTAATAAATCAGTAAAAATAAAGCAAGTATTCATGTATGTGCAGAAGAGGAAAGGCATTGTTCGTTCTTATGTTTACCTAATTAATTTGTATTTTAAAATTTCTTGATCACACAAATTCAAGTCCTTAAGAAATAAACATAGTCAATAAGAAATAAACTTGTTACAAATAACAGATAAAATTATCTGTAACTAGAAACTTTTCTTAAGTGAATTTTTTTAATTGTTATTTCTATGCTCACATATCTTGTTTTCTATTTTTGATTTTTTTGTTTTAAATTTTTGTTAATAGTTATTTTTGTTAATGTGTATTTTATTCAAGTGTAAGTTTTATTTTCTTTTGACTATAAATCTAGTTTAATCTTATTCAACAATATTTTTAAATGGTAATATTGTAAATAATATCAATACACTCATTATTTGAGCTTACTTCGGGTCAATATCTAAATATTTCTTTGATATTTAATGAAGAGATGTATCTCCCTCTCTCTCTCTTTCTCTCTCTCTCTCTCTCTATATATATATATATATATGTATATATATATATACAGGGTGATTATAAAAAAACTTTGCCAACATCTGCACTTCTAGCGTCCATTCTATTTAACCGATCAAGATGATATTTCAAATATAGTTCTTTTGAGATATGCGCTCGAGATTCTGTGAATGGCAACACAGTGGCTATCGCGGTTACAGTTATAGTGACAGAAACTCGAAATTTTCGAATGGCAACGTCTACTTTTTAACATCGCAAAATGTTCAGCACATGCGAAAACCCTAAATAGCGTTGAAACTGTACCGATATGTCTAAAAACGGACGTGTTCTGCAAACACAAAAAAGAGTTCTGAAAACCGGCCAATAAAACACGATCTGGGCGCACGCAATAAATTTGCATGTGACAGAGTCAAGAAACCAATCACAGAACGCCGGTCGCCAGATTATCAGCGTAGGAAACCTATAAAATACCAAGCGGGTATGCGAAGTCGTCATTCGGGAACTCGCACATGCCGACGATATGAGTCTTCCTAGGAAAGTTCGCGGTGAATTGATCAAACTCTATTACCAAAATGGGATGAACGCTGCGGAAGCCTTGCGTGTGTATCGCCGCAATCATCGACAACGACGCGGCCCATGTACTCTGCAAGCTCTGCGTGATTTAGTGCGGAAATTCGAAGATACAGGCTGCACCTGTGACAAACAGCGCTCCGGACGCCCAACTGTTTCTGAGGACGTTGTCATGGAAGTGAACCATACAGTGACTGCAAGACACACAGAAACCGCAAGAGGCATAGCGCGCGTGTTGGATATTCCAAACTCAACGGTCCGCAAGCTCTTGCGCTCGATACTTCACATGTTTCCCTATCGGTTCCAGCGCGTCCAGATGTTGGAGCCGGGTGACACAAAACAACGTCTGGACTTCGCAAATGCATTTTTGTTACGATATGATGCGGATAACGACTGGCCACTTCGCATACTATGGACGGACGAGGCGCATTTCACCTTAAATGGCAGCATTAACACAAAGAATTGTGTGCACTGGGGAGAGACGAATCCTCATGCTGTGGCGCCAGTACCATTATTTGACGCCAAAGTGACTGCGTGGTGCGGCATTACAGCTACATTTGTTGTGGGCCCGTTCTTCTTTGAGGAAACGACCCCGACTGGCCCTGCAACATGTTCTGTAACGGGCCCTCGGTATGCAGCCATGCTGAAAAATTATGTCTTACCGGAGTTGCGTCGGCTGAATGCACTCAATGACATTGTTTGGAGTCAAGATGGCGCACCTCCACATATAGCGAGGTCAGTTAAAAGGCTCCTGGATCAGCATTTTGGTGATCGCATCATCTCACGCTATTATCCTTTTCCGTGGCATGCGCGATCCCCAGATCTGACGCCTATGGATTTCTGGTTTTGGGGCTATCTCAAATCCAGAGTTTATCTGTGCAATCCTCAAACATTGTCGGACTTAAAGGATTCTATACGGCGTGAGATTGGAAACATCCCTCGTGCCATGTTGCGTGCAGCGACATTGTCCACCGTCTCCCGCATGCAATGCGTAATTGCCTGTGATGGCACTCATGTGGAAAATGTTTGAAATTAATAAAGATTTTTTTCTCTATGTGTTCTCATCATTGAGCAGTGACTTGTCTCTGTCGTATGCATTATTCCTCCGTGCGCCTTGAAGCACTGTTTGTATGTGTATAACACGTCGGTTTTCGGACATATCGGTACCGTTTCAACGCTATTTAGGGTTTTCGCATGTGCTGAACATTTTGCGATGGTAAAAAGTAGGCGTTGCCATTCGAAAATTTCGAGTTTCTCTCACTATAACTGTAACCGCGAGGGCCACTGTGTTGCCATTCACAGAATCTCGAGCGCATATCTCAAAAGAACTATATTTGAAGTATCATCTTGATCGGTTAAATAGGATGGACGCTAGAAGTGCAGATGTTGGCAAAGTTTTTTTATAATCACCCTGTATATATATATATATATATATATATATATATATATATATATATATATATATATATATATATATATATATATATATATATAAAACATTTCTTTGGAAATCTATGCAAATGAAGTTATCCGCAGTTCTTATCTAAGTACGACATAAATACTAAAAATACGCGAAGGATTTATAGTGTAAATAATCACGTTCAAAATATTATAGAATTCAGAGCTGTGTTGCTTCAAGACAGTTTTAACAGTCGCATATAATGCAAATGATCGACACTGAATGGATATATCTAGTGAGCTAAGCATTCAAAAATCAGTGGATTTTGTGACTACGAAGGTGAAAGAGAGTGGTGTTTGTAGGAATGGTCTTTTCGGAGATAGAAACTGATGAGCCCAGTCCAAATAACATGGAAAAACAGCCGAAAGCCATTGACTCACATCTCCAAGAGTTGCTGCAGAATTGTGTTGATGTTGTTTCTCATCTCCGTAACCAGCAATGCTAAATCAGGACCATGAGTTCATTCACTCTGAAGTAATCCAGCACTAATTGTGTGTTATGAGCCAGGTCTTGCTTGGTAAGTTCAGAAAGAATAAATGTGACCAGGGTGGGGTGATAGAAAAAATAAATCCTTTACTTGTTTATTTTAAATAAGTACCATCTGCATGAAAGTACATTTGCTTGGTTTTCATGGTGCTGTCACTTATGAGCTTTTGATTACAAAATCCAACCACGGTGCTCGGTTGATAACCAGGATGCTTCCCTACACCCTAAGTTGGGTTCTACGAGTTAGATAGAAGCAGCCGGGTGGGCCGTTCGTGAATTTGAAGCAGGGACCAAGCAGAAGACCCTCTGCCACCCCAGAGGTATCATTTCACAAGGAGGACATTGCACATCATGTAGTGGTAAGCCTTCCGGTGGTGACTTTTATAAGTTTTAGCATCTACCAGATAAATTGTCTTCCGGATGATTTTTCATAGATACTGGACCATTCTCAAATGCCGCAAAGGAACAAAAATGAAAATTCCCAAACATCCCAACAGCCGAGCATACATTGGACATTATCATAACACCCATTTCCTGATGCTCAACAGTAGCTGGGATTAAACCGAGGGCCTTATGCTTCGAAGAGCGTTGTTCTATCACAAGGTCACTGCGAGTCCATGGAGATCAATGTTAAGATTCTATTTGTTGTATGTTATTTGATCGGGGTAAATGTTGAAGATTTTCCAACCTACCATCATATGGAACGTGAATACGGCCCTAAATCTAAGAAAAATCTTTCTGAAAGTAAATTTTTGTAGTAGATGATAAACGAGTTAACCAGTATTAATTTGTTTGGCTGTTCCCTATATGCTGTCAAAATTGAAGAAGTGACTCACCGTAGCTGAATGAGAGGTTACTACTCTTCAGAATGACATCTGTCAGTTTCGAATGCTTGCTGCCGTAATAACGAGTATCTGTTTTTATTCCTGGGCGGTCGTTTCTCCTGGAAAGGCGCTCAGCTTCTACTCTTGCTGCTCAGAATGACGAAAACTGTCATAAAAATAGGGTTTTGAAAGGCAACTTGAATCATGATTCACCATCAATTGCGGTTATCCAGCTATACTTTAGAAATAATATTCACAACTTTTAATGCAAATTCATTGATTTCAAGCTTCCAAGTTCAAAATTCTTTAATATCAGAAAGAGGTTTACACTTTCCCCTGATTTCTGAAAGCAAAACATTCATTAAGCTTTGAATGTGGAATTATATATTAACATTCGGCTCTGTTAAAAACTTTTCTTCTCCCCGAAAGAAGTTAGGTGAAGGGTCTTAGGAATTAAGGTTTTAGGTATGGATTAATGAAGAGCAAATTACACACAAATGAGATGAGGAACACTTGAAAAAAAACCTTTAGTTACGAATTTATTAATTATTAATTTCAAGGCTGCTTTTCTCCACGATCGAATGCATCTCCAAAAGCTGGCGTATTAGAAAAAAACTGAAAAATAATTATTGGCATTGATGAAAACAATACTTTGACAAAAACCAATTTTGGAAAAAAAAAGGGTTTCAACATTCACAAGAAGTTTCACAGTCTTAGAGGTAGAGCAATGACCTTTCGGAGAATTAATTCATGGTTTCAAAATATAGGCAATGTTAAACAATGAGAGATAGATGTAACCCTTCCACTGACACTTTTTTCGGTACATTGTGGTAGTTTTCTTGGTTTTCTCCTTAGAAATTTGTTAATGCTGGTCCTCATGGAAGACTAGGTGAATATTGCATATGCCATATATACAACAGCCTTCAGCCATTATATTGCCCACTAAGAGATGTAGAAACTTTTACAAAGAACAGTGTCACAATTACGTCTAAAAGTTTAAATTGGAAAACACGTTTTTAAATGAATATTTTATTTTTCATTAGCATTAGTACTTCATAAAGTGATCAAATAAAAATCGCTTCTAAAACTTTCAAAATGCAATGGGAAATATAAGCATCTGCGAATTATTTTTAAACAAAAATTCATGGATGAGTAAAAAGCATCACATTGTCTATGATTCAGTGTTCCCTGTTACTTCCTTAAAATGCCAAGCAGAATGATTTTTTTAAATGACATTTTTATTCTTCTTTTTAAATAAAAGGCACTCATTTTCATTACAGGAAAAAATCAGAAAACATCCAGTTTGGGCCAAGCATGTTTCAATTGTCCAAACGCTGGTCTCCAATTCAACATTTCATAGAATTTTACTCAGCAGTGGGTTTTTCTTCATTTTTGAAATTTTTTTCAAACCGCTTAATCCTATAGAAATTAATTTATTAATACAAAAATAGCATAGTGCTAAAGTTAATGATTTATTATTTGTGTGTTGTAAGTATTTATATAAAAATGGTATGATAAAAAATACAAATAACCGTAAAATATGACTAGTAAATTAAAGATACTAAATCATTTTTACATCCAAAAGACAATAGCAGTCTCATTGGAGCAGAAACTGAATTGGTTTTATGGCGGTGCTGTCCACTTACCACAAGAATAATTCCCGCCAACTAGTCTGGGGAATGGTGGTTGCCATAGTAACAAGCTGATGATTTCAAATGGAATGTAAGGGTGTCATAAATTGTCCATGTTTGGCGTGTACATATTATTCACAAAGCTTTCAGTTTATCAAATTTCGAGATATTTTTCTGGCTTCTTTTGTCGGAAATAGAACTTGTTTTGTCTTTTCGGCAAGAGATAAGTTAGGCAGGAACTACTCTCATGGTAGACAGATAGAAGGGTGTTCGCTATTGAACACTTGCGAAGTCCATCGTGCTGAGACCTCCTATGTGTGTTAATGTATTCATTGGGAATAATTCCTTTTTATTGGTGTGGTCTGGATAACAAAGTGCAGGTTCAGGGTTTGACCGTGTTAATTGATGCTGGCTCAAAATTACGAGTCGGATGAAAATGCTAAATGCTTCAGTAGGCAATGCATTAACCTAGCCTAACCAAACAACTATAAATATAATATATATTATTTATGTAACCTATTTTCTGCGAAAAATTTAAGTATGAAAATATATCAACCAGTCACATACTTTCTCAGAACTAGTAGGACATATCCCTCCAATTAGTGATATTTCCGTCTTTTTCCGTCATGTAGTTGAACGCATGTTTTTGGAATGAAAAATTTTCCCAAGTCCGCCGAATTAAAGCGCTGAACAAAAAATTCGAACGTTGTTGCCACTTAAAATTACAATATGCATAATAAAAAACGAACTTAAAACACAAAAAACCAAACCAGTCAAAAAATAAATTAAAAAAAAATCCTAAAAGTGACAAAAATTGAAATTGGAAACTCAAAAATCAAAACAAAGGATGCTAGATTTGGAGAGTAATCTCTTGGGAGGATATATATCATACTTACACCACTTTCTCTTATTCTTCCTAAAATAGTAGTTTACTTTGTAGTTTTATAATTTTTATAGGATTTTCAGAAGTTCTTTTTAGAAATTACTGTAGGTAAAAATTCTTTTGTGCTTATAATAAACGTTTGAACAGTTGTAACTTATGTAATTAAAAACACACGACAAGAATACCAGATTTTAAATTGCTAAGATTCTTTTTATTTCATTGCATACTCATTTTGAAGAGATCTTAAAATTTATTAAATAGTCGTTTTGAAAGCCAATAACTTCAAATCAGTATAATTTCTTTATTGGTTGATATCTGCACTTACTAAATTACTATATTATTATTACGAAGCGAAAATTATATAAATAAAAATTTATTTTTTCCTGGTCCCACAATATTGTTAACATATTGTTAAAGATAAATATTTGAATACAATACATATTAAATTTGATATAAATTAAAAGTTTATTTTAAATATTTAATATTTTACAAACACATATTTTCGGATTGTAAAATTCACTTCTTCTCTTACAACAATAAATAGCTTTGAGGCTTTCAAGAAAACACTAAGACTGCAGCAAATATTTATTTATATATATATTTCACTTAAATTTTAAATATTTTGATTTATATTAATAAAATTTTCATTAAGAATTGATTGAGGGGAGATAAAGCATAGAACACATTAAAATAAGAGTGATTCTTTTTAACCATACTCTGCTAAGGATCTTTACTTGACTTACTGCTGCCATCTATCGGAGAAATTACAATTTGTGTTGATTAATTCTTCAAGTAACTTATCATGCGCGAAATTTGAAATTAATATATTAATTTAATATAAGTGCATTTGAGATGTATACATATATTAAAAATATTTAATGCAGGAAAGAGTGGGTCATACTGGGATGCAAAAGGACGCATATTATGCATGTACAAAAAATTCCAATTCAATATTTTATAAACTATGAAAAAAGAGTCAATAAAAGAACTTAATTAATTCACTAAAAAAATTCTAAAAAAAACAATGGCAATATGTAGAAGACATTATATATTTTTGTAATACCGTATATAATTAAATTTTTGTACTTTTTAAAAATTAAATCAATTTTCTCATAATTTTATTAAAATTAAAATTAATGTAACATGGTAAATTAATACTTCTGTGGTATTTTTGATGATTATGTGTGTGTGTATATATATATATATATATATATATATATATATATATATATATATATATATATATATATATATATATATATATATAATCAGAGTCTGCCAAATAAAGGTCAATTTCACGTCGTTGGTCAATTTTTTGTAAAATATTATTTTACAAAATTGACCAACCATGTGACGTGATGTCTAATAGATTTATTTAAATTTAAACATTTGAAACTGTTTGACATTTTTAAGAAGCAATAAGGAAGGTGTCATTTCGTTTTTTTCTTCTTTTCAGGAAAAAATACATTATTTTGCAGTACAATGTGTGAGGAAGGACCTAAAACAGGCAAAATTGTGCAAAAATGCAAAGAGGAGCATTTGAAATAAAACTGGTCCTCCTCTAAATTCTAATGCGTGACAATTCCCACGGAAAAAGTTAGTCATTTGACGCCATATTAACACAATTTTAGAAATTTGGAAACCAAAAACAGTATTTGTGGTTCTAGCTTGCCGATAATCTGAGCCTCGTACAGATAGCAGAAACCATAAAAAAATCAATTTGTGCTATGCATACGACACTCATGCGTCATAATTACTCTCAAATAGATGATAAACTCATTTTTTTCATATTTATATTATGCATATTTATTTTATTTTTGTATACAATAAAAATTCAATATTTCATTTCATGTACAAATAACCTTTAAACACTGAAATGTGGAATAATTATCCATTTTGCAAAGATTCCTAGCACATTATGTTTACTAATTGCCTTAAAAGTAAAGTTATGTATGATAAGCCAAAAATAATCTTAGAACCAAGTGAAAACAGTTGCGTTGACTTCTCCTTTCCGACGATAATGTGCCCCTCAGCTATTTCTATGAGAAATCCCCGAAGAATGTTTCAATCCAGGCCTAAAAACATGAAACGAATGCATTATTCCTGAGGCTTGGTGTTTGATTTCGTCAGAAGAATGGCGACAACATACTTCCCCCAGGAACATCTCTCGTGGGATAAACAAAGCAACGCTAGAGAAATTTCATCCTCAGAAAGCGGTTGAGTAGATCTAATTGAAACTTTTTACAATATTTTCTGTTTTTCATCCTTCAAAAAGTGTTTGGCGACTTGAATGAGAAACTTCCAACGATATTTGCTATGTTTCTCGATTTTTGGTGTGAGAATCTTTTTTCCTTTGCTTGCTTGTTGTTGATTTCTCAGGGAAAAAATCAAAGGGATCCAAACAGAGAATTTTATCCCGATGTGTTTATACGATGCAAAACATTTATTTTTTACATGGATTATAATTACTTCGTAATTCTATTTATTTATTATCTTGAAATATTATCAAATCCAAAATTTCATCTGTATCATAATGTCTTGAACTTCAATAAATCAAAAAAATAATTTTGGTTTGTTGCTATATATTAAGCACTCCACATTTTGTAGTACTTGGTCATTGCTATCGAGGCATCTTGTTTCTTCTCTATTACTTATTTCAATTCAGATAACTGATTTGTGTTTATCGTGATTCAGTGTAATGTTAAATTATTATATTTATTATTGCTAAGAAATAGAATATTTTTCAATATTTTGATTCTTATGATTATTATAGTAGAGAAAAATAAGACAGTTTTATTTTTTATTAATTTCAGATATTTTTCTGAAATTTTTTCTGCTAAATGTATATTTAATAAATGTATACTTAAAATCCAATTACTGTATTCAACCATATAACTAATCTATTTTGAAAAACATATTTAAAATTCAACATCATCTAAAAATGTTGCTTAAATTATTTTCTTTAAATAAATATTTAAAAATAACTTTCATTATTTAAATTAATAAATTGTTTGCTATGTAAATTAATGCATGTTTAATATTTAATCCTGATGCACAGCAATAAAACTGGATCCTTTTTTTAAATTACAAAAAATCCAAAATTATCTAAAAACTTAGTTTTACTTATCTTTATTTTAAACTCGAACCCAATTACTGTATTCACCCATATAACTAATTTATTTTTAAAAACATATTTAAAATTCAACACCATCGAAAAATGTTGCTTTAGTTATTTTCTTTAATTGAATATTTTAAAATAATTTTCATTATTTAAATTAATAAATAGTTAACTAAGTAAATTAATGCATGTTTAATATTTAATCCTGTTGCACAGCAATGAAACTGGATCCTTTTTTTAAAATTACAAAAAAAACTAGATTATCCACAAACTTAATTTTACTTATCTTTATTTTAAACTCGAGAAAGATTAATAATAAATTTTAATTATTTTATTTTTCATTAATGAAGATAAAATACCAAGAAGAGTTTATTTATAATGCAGACGCTAGTAAAAGCATTAAACAATTTTAAAAATTTAGTATTATTTTCTTTGAAATTAATGTGCCGTGAATTTAAAAAAATATTTTGACAAACCTTAAAATATGAAAATGAAATAATTAAAATTTTAAATACATTTACTTAAAAATGTCAATTTATATATAATAATAATTATTATTATTATATTGTTTAAAATTTTACAAAATGAAAAATCTTTCTGAAGAATCAAGAAAATTTAAAGCTAGTTCATTACACGTATTTGAGCATAAAAAGCATCGATTTTAATATTCATGAAAGAAACTTTTTTTATTCGTGTCAAAATTATTTATTTGAACCCATAAAAGGGAGAAGCTCAAGATAATCTGTTTTTTGATCACCATTTCTATCATAAATCAAAACTTAAATCATTCATTAAATTATATTATTCTCTCGATACGAAGAAAAAACAAGTTGTCAGAAAAAAAAAGAATTTTAAAAATATCTTGATAAAATAATTCAGTTGATGAAGTTTCAAACGTGATGAGTGGTGTTATAATATTTATTTACTTATTTCTTTCTTTGATAATTTAGTGTCGGTTGGTATTTGGCAGTTACTTCCACAGATAGTGAGACGTAATGATTTATGTGTCACGGCAGGAAAACCAGGATATTTACCAGTATACTGTCTGGCAGATGAACATGTAAAAAAGGTATCCGTAAAATCCATACCCAGTTGTTCAAATGCTGCTACAATCAAACGCTTCACCTTTCATTCAGAAGCGGACTAGCTGGACATTAATAGAATACGGTTAAGCAATTTCATTTGATAGTTTAACATCGTATAATCTTTGGGTGCTCCAGGTACTCTGTACCAACAGAAGCTGCTCTTACACCCCACTTTTCATTAAACGCAAGAGATGCAGCCAAGCGGCTTTGACAAGGCTGCGAAGTGGCCACCTGCTTGCTCAGAGACACGTCTCTGGTACCAAGGTCTACCCTCTCTGTCCCAAATGTCGAGTGGTTGAGCCCTCCCCATCTCATATTTTTCAGTGCATTGGATGTGAGAGAGGGGACATGGAGTTGAGACCGGAGGTGGTGCTTGAGAGACTGACTATTTTTGGATTCATGGGGCTGGTGTGATGGTACTGTCACGCCAGTCGGGGATAAGCAACAACAACAACATCGCATAATGGATCGCCAACCCGTCGAAGGCTGTTGTAAGGCATTTAATCGAATAGTCTTCGCATAAAGTTTTTACTGATAGTAGGTCGTAAAAAGTATTCACATCTCTTCCAAGTGACAAGAGCCAACTCCGTCTAACGTGCATACAGGAAGGAAGTCAGAAGCACAGAATACACATTACGCAGTTCAATGATTGGGATCGAACTTGGAACCTTACTCTCTGAAGAGTGCGGGCATATCACTATACCATGGTTATTTGAACATGGCAATAATATTAATTTACAATATTAACCACGGAACAATTATTAAGGATAAGTTATATTGAAACATCTAAAAGAAACTTATATTGTCACATTTAGTAACTTTTCTAATTTCACATAAAATCTACATAAGATTTTATGAAATTTTAAAAAGACGATGGCAGATTTAAATACTTGAAAAAAGTTTAAAATGTTAACTTTAATTTAATACTAGATTTATAATAATAATAATGAAAAACATGGTTAAGGCAATGATTTAGTAAAACATATAAGAGATCATATATAATTTTTCTGAACTATATATTGTTTTAAAAAGAAATATCATTTAATTTTTATGAAAGCTGCAAAGACATCTACTGTAATTTAATTTTTTTTGCTCTTTATATAACTTTTTATTTTTTAATTAAAATTAAGGATTTTTATATATTGCGAATAATTATAAATTTCTACGGTTTTTCCACATAAAGGAAATCAAGATATTCAAATAAGATAAACATGATTCTCCGTCAGTTCACTATTTAGTTAATCATAAAACCTGCATTCTAAGTGAAATTTATAAAACTTTTCTCGAATTAGATTTTTACATTGCAGAAATAGATATTAATGTGCTTCACTCTGAATCACTTGGTGACATTTTTATAAGAAATCGGAATAACCATGATAGCCTTGTCAGGAGAGAAAGTCAACATTCTCTTGAAAGGAGGTATGCCCATGGAATACAGGATCGTCTATATCTATGATAAATGTATGTATATCATCACATGTTATTAATTCATATTAATATTTTCCTTACTACACAAATTTATAACTACGAAGAAAATAGTTTAGAAAGTTTACCCACTGAAGCATACATTAATCGAAGCTCTTTTCATCTCTTGGAAGGTAAATGGACAATAAATATTCCATAACGTTAACACTAGATGACACTTGAGCACTTGTCATAATAAATTCTCACCATAGATTGATACATTCTATATTTCTATACTTTCATGTTTAAAAATATTCTTTAGAACTCTTCTTCATTTGAGTAAGCTTATTAATTTTCCCAAATTAGGGAAAAATTAGTATGACAAAAATTAAGAAGGAAACACAATTAAGGCAACATATCATGACAACATTTGTCATCAGAATTGTTAATAGTGAAGTATAGAAGATGACTAATCAGTTATCATCGACAATTTTAAACTTTTCTTAAAATCACCCCGAGGTCAAATTCATTCACTATTTCAATTCAATAGAGAAAGATTTGAAAAAAAATAGTTTTACTAAAATATTTATTATGGACAACATTAAAAGAATAAAATAAACTCAATTTGTTCATTTCTGTATTACACATAAGCATAATTACACTGATCTGGATATTTGCAATTGAAGGAAATGTAGTAGAACAAAATTGTGAAATAAATTCCAGAGTTGAACTGCTTGTAGCCTAAAAGATACAACTTTAATAACATTAACATATCAAGCATACAAAAACTTAAAAAATGTCTTCAAGTATATTCGACATTGTCATCCCGAAAATTGAGTCTATGCTTTTCCACGCGAGTGCCTTACAATTATAGAAAATGGATACCAGCTCAAGTGCCGAATGGTTACATATTCATGCATTAATATTCAAGGCAGTTGACACTGCTTAGTTGCTTCTTTGTATGTAAACAGACAGTCGGAAATTTATCACGATGGCCTATCCTTTAGAACATTGGTTCCCAAACTTTTTTCCTCCTGGACCACTTTCAAAGTTTTACTATTTTCGGTAGACACCCTGCTGCTACATTTCTACTGTATTACCAAAACTCCTAAAATATATCACCCTAAATTAGGGGTGTTAAGAAAAAAAGTATCACATTTTCTTGTGTCCTGTTTATTAAAATAATATTCGATGATATACAAAACTATAAGCATTTATTATTACAAACAATCAACAATTGATAAAAAATTAACAATAACTATTATCTATTGTTCTATTCAGTTCTGTGTTTGAGCTGAGTCTTGAATATTTTTGAGTGCCTACCTAGTGAATGATGCTACCTGCCTACGTTGATAGGTAAACCCAAGGTAAAATTTTTTTCTTTATTATGAAAACCAGAAAATTTTTTGTGGACCCCCACTTACAACTTGTGAACCCCTGTTTTCTTTTCACGTCTACGTAGACCCCCGTGTGGTCTGTGTGGTATCCTATGGTCCACTGGGGGTCCACCTGGACCACTTTGGGAAACTATGCTTTAGAAGAAATTGGAATATAATTTGAATTATTTAAATAGCTGTTTCTGAGTTAATTAATATTCACATCATTCATATTCAAATTAAATTATGTATTTTCCCAATAATATTATCAAAACTAATTCCATTTTTCATGTACAAAACTAAATAATCTATATGAACTCTTCAATTGAAACTTAAAAATAGTTTAAAACATAATAAGAAATCCTACAGAATCGGCAACAATTTAAATCTTTAAACTCAGAATGAATGTTTCAAGAGGAAATAAAACTGAAGCGTTCCGTTGCAAGTGATTATAAAACCTTTTCAAGCTGGGAGAGAGGGAATTGGACGGAGAGATTCCCCTAACGCTTCAAGTTCTATGCTTTACGTCCTTTGAATATTTCCAAGTGAGATTCAAAGCCGTTACCTTCGAGCAAATAAAAGTAAGACGTCCCCATACTCTAGGACGCAAGAAAGACCCTGGTACCACAAAAATAGGAGACTTTCGTGCTGGTAACTGTTTTCTGCTGCTTCTCTAGGGAGAAGGGTTTTACAAGAATCTTTCTGAACGGCTGACTAATTCTAATTGAAATTTTCCGAATTCCTCTCTTCTCTTTTGGCGTACTACTAAAAGAGGGGAGGGCCTGTTCAGAGGGGGAGGTTGAGAGATTCGATGGAATCAAAGAGAAGAATGTTTTCAAGAACGTGTATCGTGCAGAGATCGATTACGTTTGTAATATGGTAAAAGGTTAGACAACTTAGTACCAATGAAATTTAACGAAAAATAGCTTTGGAGAATCCATTTTGAAGTGAAATTCAAAGTAGGCACTCCAGGAAAGCACTCCAATTCCGAAGGTAACTTCACTAGACCGAAAATTTACCCTTCAGTAATTTTATCAAAAAATAACAATTTAAGGAGAAATATTTTTAAAAAATGTATTTTAAGCAACTGAATACAAAGTTATTTCATGCTAGAAAAACCATATCGTGAAATAGCAATTGTTTATAATTGATTTGGACCGACCGATTGGCTGAGTGGTTAGCGTTCTTGACTCCTGAGCTGTGGGTCCCGGGTTCGAATCCTGATTCGGGCATGGATGTTTTTTTCCTTCTCTGTTCTCTCTGTGTTTCTCTGTCCTTTCTTCTGAGATGAAATATGAGTGTGGCCCACCCTATATACGGGTTTGTGGTGGTATGGCGCGGGTAACGCTACTCGCCTCCGTGACTTGGTTCACAGGTTCTCGCTGGGTAACGACAAATGAGTAGTAGTTTCTGGCCTTGTTGTGGCATAGAGTTCAGTCACCTTTGTGTGCCCACCATTGGATAAAAAAATAATTGATTTGGGGCCAATGTAGCATGGTTAGAGAAGGTGTTGCTCTCTTGTCTATGAGTTCGATACCGAAATTGATTCAAGAGAATTATGATAAGAAGATCGCACACTGAGCCAAAAATTTCTTAATCGAAATAAATCCTTCCTCTGATATCGCTTGTCTCGTGAATAGAAATCACTGAGTTCGACTCTTGACACTTCCCAAGATCATCATGCTGTCAAATATGATGCATGCAAAGAAGAAACCTTTGGCAAAAAAGTGATACGATAATGGAGTGTTCTTCCAGGTGTCGATCTCGTCATTTATTATTAACTAGTTATTTAACATCTTAATAACCAATCTATCAAATTTAATTACATTTAAATATAACAGTATTATGTGGTAAAAATAAATATTAAATCTGCTATATTTTTTCAATGATATCAGATATATTTTTAAATATCTGGAATTTTACAATTTTTGAATATCTATATCATATTGCTTTTTAAAAAAATATTTATGACGCACCACTGTTTTTGGATATAAACGTATTTATTAGAATAATTGATCACACTAAGAATAATATAGAAAAAAATGAAATTAATTTTTACCATTTCCAAATTTTGATGATAATTAAATAATTATTGTGTACAAATAGGATACTGTTATATAAAAAGTTTATTGCGTAAAGCTATTGTTCTACCAATTAATTTGTTTACTGTGTGTATTTAATAATATTATACATATATATAAATTCATTAGCAGGGAAAACATTGATCAGAAAAGTTTCAACATTGCAGGAAATAATTGATAATAGCTATATATATGCATACATAACCATTAGACATAATCATTGCTCCAATTTGAGAGAAGATTTGAAAAAGCAAATAGACCAGGTTCTCTTTTTTAGAAAGATTAAGTTGCAACTCCAAACATCTTGTTTTTCTCTCATATCTGAAACATTCATGCATTGAAATTAATTCACTTGATTGATTTGGGTGTATTTTATTAATTATATAATTATATTAGGTATTTTTTATTTTACAGATTAATCTTTAAATTAAAACTATCTTACTTTTATTCTTATTCCCATGAAAGTATTTAGATTAAATTTCATAAATATGATCCATAATTAGATTGACATTTGAATCGTAATTTACAGTTCATTTATCGAGAATTAATCAAATATAAATCATATGGAGATACTGAATGATATTTTTGTATAAAAGTTTCAAAGAAAAACAACTATACAATTACTGGGTAACTCAACTTGTTGGTAATTTGTCAAAATATCGCAATACTCTTGCTTTAATTATTGAAGTGAAAACAATTGATGTTTGAAAGAATGGCTTTATTTTTAATACATCGCTTTACGTGTAATAAGACATTTTTCTGTATAAAAAATGAGTAATCTTTGAATGATATTGTTTAAATTTCTTTCTATCTTATTTATTTTTAATAAACTATCGAAATAATTTAATAAATAAAATAAATTCATTTAATTAAAAAAAACAAGTATAAATTATTTAAAAATTTTTAATATAAAATTGCATTGCAATAAACTAAATAAGGAAATTTTGTATGATAAAAATAACTTTTTACTAAATAAGATTTCAAATGTTAAATTACATTAGTATACAAATTGGTTTTGCTACACAATTTAATGAAATATTTTTTATTTCTTACAAAGTATTAAAAGGATTTTATAACTGCAAAAGAAGATTATATGAAATAAAATCGTAGTTTCCAACACAAACACATGAAATCATATTTATTTACTTAAAAATATCTTATACTAGAGACTCATAAGATTTTACAATATGAAATCTTTTTAGTCAGGCCTTTTAACACAAAATCTGATCGCACATATTTTGAAATTTATGAAAATATGTTATAAACTATTTAAATGAGATTCTGTAACATAATATTTTCATATAGAATAAAATACGATCAGATTTTTTGTGTCATTTAAGAAGATTTCAATATTAAATCTTTGAAAATAATTTTCTTAAAGCTTTAAGGAAGTTAAGGAAATTTTGTGGAACTTTACCAGTGTTTCAGATATCTCTAGAAAGTCTGAATAAATATTGAATATAAATGGCTTGTGATTCTTACAGATCATATAAATGGTCGATATTACCTTTGTTATTTTTTTGGAAAATATTAAAACCATGAAAAAAAATGCAGCCATTGATTTTTTTCAGAGGATCTTTTTCTTTGTAGAAGCAATGATTTCTATCTAGTCTTGGAAAGAAACATTTCCTTTTCGGAAACTTGCTACTCCGTTGCCCATTTTACTTCCCATGTATTTTTCTCTTTCGTACAAAACTATTTTATGTTCATTTAAGAATAACGTAATCATAAAATAAGCCACCAGGCATTTTAAATTATAAACAATGCTAATATAAAGAATTGAAGAAACAAAGAAAACTTTTCACTGTTCATAAATACGTAAAAAAAATCACATCCAAGTTAAACACTCTAATGAAAACGTTAATTTACTTCAATTATAAATAATTGTATAGATAAAGAAATTAAAATATATATTTTGAAGCCAAAATATCTTACTTTTAAAAATATGTAATTTGAGTGCAGACTGAAGTATCACATAAAATACAATAGTTTATACTTCTAGATCAGATCAATATTCGGTTAGACTAAAAAACAACTCTGAGAAATGTATTCGATAAGAAAAAAAGTCTTTATAAACAATCACAAAAAGATTTTGAAACCGGATCTTTCATTTATTATTGCAAAAAAAAATGTACTGTTAAATATCATAATGGCGTTAAGCTATTAAGATGCTTGATAGCACTTTTTGTTTTAAGAATGCATTCGTAGAATTTTGTAATGCCTTTAAATAAAAATGTTCAATTAACTGAAATGGTAAAAAAGGTAAAATTTCATATTGTGAAAATATTTTGAAAACCGCGTAAAATATCTGTAGAAATTTCCAAAGTAATGTTAATATACATTGTCAGTGTTCCGTCTCCTTGTACAAACATGTTTTGTTATTAAACATTGAATTATGTAAATGCTTCGTTATGTGCAAAAATATTTATTATATTGTATTTTACTTTTCGTTATTTGAAGAGATTTATTTGATACAATTTTAGTAACAATATTATGTACATATATATATAATATATACATATACATATATATATACATATATATACATACATACATATATATATATATATATATATATATATATATATATATATATATATATATATATATATATATATATATATATATACATATATATATATATATATATATATATATACATACATAGATACATACATACATACATATATATATACATATATATATATATATATATATATATATATATATATATATATATATATATATATATATACATATATATATATATATATATATATATACATACATAGATACATACATACATACATATATATATACATATATATATATATATATATATATATATATATATATATATATATATATATATATATATATATATAATATTCTCAATATTCAATAGTAATTATAATTATTAATTTTCGTTGAATATTAATTCTTTAAATCTAAATTTATACATTTTATTGGAAAAAGAAAAATTGTCATTGTATATTTCATTTATTCTTTATAGGTTCAGCAAATTGTTCGTATAATATTCCGTTCTTCCCCGCAATTGTAATAAATCTTTTATAGTAGAAGCATCAACGTAAGTTATGTAAAACGAAATTTAAAATTTTTTAATATCAAGTATATTTCTATATAGAAAGAAACGTGTTTTATACAGCAAGTTTCTCCGTCACTGAACTCCATGAATTCTGACAGTCCATATTTTCCTGTGGAATATTTTTAAGCCAAAAGAATGTTTGTGACAAAGAAAGCTCTACTTCAGATATACCATCCATTATACATGATGTGGCGACTTGATTTCTCTTATCCCCTCACCAGCTACTGCTGACATTTTGCAAGAGATAAAATTTAGAATGCAGTGTTATTAGATTAAAAAAAAGTTAGACATTTCGTCAGAAGTATTCCCGTTTTTGGCGAAAGAAAATGATGCCAAGTATCCGAAATGAAATGTGAAGATATAGTGAGATGCAGTTCAAAAAACTTCGTTAAGTTTTATTTAATGGATTATTTTCGTTACAAACAGAAAAAGTATAAGAAAAAAATGTTATGGATTGTTTTACGCAGTAAAAACTGAAAGATTAAGAAAATTAAGAAAGATAAGAAAAATAATTAAAAAAATAATATTTTTGAACGAGCTAAAAGTATTTATATAAAGTGCTCAATTTAGTTTTCCCTAAAATTAAATTATAAATATGGACGTTAAAAATGAGCATTTTATGCAAAGGTTTTATATTGCTATCATGGCACATTTTAACGTAATCTAATTATGGTGATAAGATTGCTATTCCTAAGAATGGTTTCAGCAGAACTTTAAAATAAAGAATTAACTTTTATTTTGTGTTAATAAGTGTTCTTAGAGATTATTATACTTAGCAACTGATATTATTAACATTTTATAGCAGGACTTTATTTCAACAAAGGTCGTGCCAAAAATTAATGCGTGAGTTTATTGAGCTTGAGAATAAGTTCTCGTAATGTCTTAAAAATCTTTCAATTTTTTGAGTCAACACTTCCTTATAGAAATTTCTGCAACAAAATATAGATCCGAGTAAAATCTTTTAAGAATACCATTTTACGAAATTTTTATAAAATTCTTTGTTTGGCACAAGGATTTCTTCAAGTAGAGATTATTGCGCCAAACAATATATTTGAATAAATTCTTATAATAATTTGTGTTATTAAGTCATCAAGGCTTGTAATACCGAATATTTATTCCTTAAATTTACTGTGGCTAAAAATGCATTACAGTAAAGTTTTAATAAGAAATATCAGTTCATCAAACGCTTTGGTGTGGCCGATTTTCATAGAGCTATCTCTAACTATAGACTGCATTAAAACAATATAAGAGATTTCATTTCTCTCAAAAGTTGCTGTAAACTAAAATTATCCGTAGATTTTCTTGTTCCTAAAACTAAATTCTAGTACAGGCTTAGTAAAAACTTCTATTTGTCAAGTACTTTGGTCAATGTATTCACATTGTTGTCTATAACAATAGAGTGAAATAAAGTCTAAAAATTTTATCAATGAAAAAAGATTTTGAAAATATTTATAAAGTTCATTGAGCATATAGTAAACTATTCTGAAATCTCGATAATAATTTAAGATTATGAAGAGTTTTGTGGTATATGAATAGTCATTTATACAAAGTATTTCACGAATTTAAAGGAATTTTTGTTTGGCACAAGGATTTCTTCAAACAGAGATTATTGCGCCAAACCATATATTTGAATAAATTCTTATAAGAATTTGTGTTCACGAATGGTTGTTGTGATGAAAATTATTCTTATATATTATTGTGTCATAAAAGTAAAATCTTAAAAACATTTGATAAAGGTAATATATTATGTCAATGATTATTCTCACACAGAGCTTGTTGTACCGATTGATGTATTCTTGTAAAAGTATTCAAGAACTCAGTCCAGTAAATGTCTAGAAGATCTCTTGTAAAAGTTAACATAAACACAGGTGGATCAAAAATGGTTTAATAAAAGATTTTTCGTAAAAAACTGCAATGCCAAAGAACAAGTTATATGCTAATTTTTATAAAACATTTAGTTCAAAAAAGGGCGTTCTTAGAAACCGCTGCGACAGAGAAAATATTGTATCAGACATAAAAAGTTTGGAATGTAAATAATAGTATGCGTTATGAATGCTATTTAGTTTTTTAAAAATAATATTGATTTTAAAGACGATCTGATAGAGAAGAGAGAGAGAGATAAGAATACGTATCTCTTTCTTTGTCATTCTAGTGTAATATTTCTCAGACCAAGATAAGCTCAAGTGAATCATAAGATTTACTGTTGATTGTAAATCCTTCTCACACCCACACATGAAAGAGAAAATCGAAATCTCAAAGCAAACTCAAATCTGAACTGTAAACTCGATGGACTGAACTTTCTCATCTGATCGTTCAGTTTAGAAATAATCTTCTTCGCATATTTTCAACCATGCAGGATGAGCTAAAATTCTCATTCATATTTAGCCAATTGTTTTAATTTAAAATCTGAGATGAATATTATAATGAAATACACTTCTTTATAGATAATTCTCTCTTTCTAACAAAGAAAAATCAACTTTGCTACAAATTACTTTTAATCACATGTGATTTTTGATTGCTCAAAACGTAAAATTTAAGAAAGGATTTGCCTCCTAACTATCAAATGAAGTTATTGGAAAGAGTCTAGAACATAGGTTCCCAAAGTGGTCCACGATGGACCCTCAGGAGTCCATAGGAGACCACACGAGGGTCCATGTAGACGTGAGAAAGGAAACCAGGGGTTCACAAGTTGTAAGTGGGGTCAACGAAATATTTTCTGGTTTTCATAATAATGAGAACCAGAAAATTTTTCCTGCAGAACAAACATTTTGGCTTAGATTTATCTATCAACGTTGACAGGTAGCATCATTCACTAGATAGGTACTCAAAAATATTTGAGATTCAGTTCAAACACAGGATTGAATAGAACAATAGATACATAGTTCAAGTGTACATCACATGTCGAGACTTGCAAAGTGCCTCCCGCGCGTCCGCTCTTCCGAGATGCTTGTTTAGACCTGCAAAGGGATGATATGCGACTTGCGCTGCACTTGCTAATCTACATTAGTATAAATACGAATGCCAAGAACAAAACGTTACTCATTTTTAACTTAACGTTACTATTTTTAATTTTAACTTACTACAAACGCTACTTTCCGGGATTTTGAACATAAAAGTGTGACTGTGAGTGAATCGATGTCAGTGTTTGCAGTGCCGGAAAAAGTAAGTAATCGACCTATTTGTTATACATATTTTTATTGTATATTGTAATAAATGTTTATAATTTTGTATAACCACAAGTATTTTAATAAAGAGGACAAAAATGCTACATTTTTCTTCTTAACGCCTCTAATTTAGGGTGATATTTTTTAGGAGTTTTGGGAATACAGTAGAAATGTAGCAGCAGGGGGTCTACGGAAAATACTAAAACTTTGAAAGTGGTCCACGAGAAAAAAAAGTTTGGGAACCCATGGTCTAGAAGTTATCCTTGGTTCAAGGACATGTATTCCAGATTTTTCGCTTTCTGTAACTGTGTCATTACTCAGTTATGGACATTATCACTAGACACGATTTCCCTCTTTTTTTAAAAAAAAAAAATTCGATCTGAAGGACTGCTTTCTACTCTGCATTCTCTTACTCTGGACAGTCCATGGATAAGAATCCTATTGCCGAAGACACTGCACTTTAGAATTGTATGTTTCTCAAGTTTAGGGAAGGAAGATTAAGATTAAGGACCGAATGTCATTTGTATAAATGAATTCATGATTTTTCTTCTTTCCAATATAACCTTCAAAATATTTATCAATAGATAGAAATTTATTAATACATTAAAATGAAGACAAAAAGATGTAAGTTAATTTAAAAGTGAACAAATCTGAAATCTCATTCCTTGATCTTCGGAAAACGATTTAGTTCTAAGAAAGTAGAATATAAGGTTAAATTCGAAAGTTCTTAGATTTTTATTTATACTTGAGTTAGGTACGGTAACATTATAGAACAGAAAACTGTGCAGGAGAAAGTTCTGGGGATGAAAAGAAAAATGACCGTTGTGCTTCTGCCCTGATGTATGGACGTGATCCTTTTGAGTGATGACGTGGAAAGGGTCACCGACGTTGAAATAGGACGATCAATGCTCCCCAGATGTCGAACTCTTTTATGGACACAGTTTCTTAGCAGAAAAGCAGAAGATAGTGGGAAGGGGAGGCAGTTACTCCAAACAAGAAAGGGGCTGAAGCTGTATACTTTTTTGGTTGGGAGATAAAATGTTTCTTTTTTTCCGCCGTTCATTCACTCGGACATATTAGGAAAGTAGCGGGATGCCCTCCACTCGAAAGTTTTCTGGAGCTCCTCAGAGGCGAGAGTATTAGCAGAATGATCGAGCCATTAAGTGGCGTTAATGGCTTAAAACTGCATTCGCGAATTTTATTATCTTGGGGACATGATTTTTTTCATCTATTCAGTTTGCTAAATTTTAAAAAGGATATCAAGTTTATAATTAAAATTGAAAGAAATCTTAGTATATAAATTATAAAAATTTAATAGATTTAACGTAAATACATTAATAAGATTGATGTACACTGAACTTTTAAGTAAACGGAAAATATTTTATTCAGAAATATTCTCAGACTTTATATTGATATTAAAAATGGTATAGGATTGAAACGCTTTCAAATCTTGAAGCAGAATTTTTAATTTCTTAGAATAAAAATCTGAATTCTGTAATTTTCAAAGCTCTTTAATTTTTCTTGAATTCTGAACCACTCGCTTCACAGTAAATTTGTAAAATAGCATAAATACAATGCCTTTCATTAAATTTGTTTGGAAGAATAAAGAGTTTCGCTTGTAGAATTAGTATGAACAAATGTTAAAAATAGATGAAAACACCAATGTAATTAAAAAAATACTTAGTTTCATAAATGTTGTTGTTGTTGCTTATCCTCCATGTCTGACGGAGTCAGACTAGATCCACGAGTTCGTTGACTGTAAGGAAGTCGAAGACTAAAAGAGGATTGCTAAAGAGATCCTCCCTAGAGAGACCCATGCAATCCAAAAGATGCTCAGGAGAAGCCTGATGATTTTGGCACTTGGTGCAGGTGACGAAAGTTTTCCTGCCCTCGTTGAAAGTGAGGCACTTAATATGACCGCTAGCAAGTCTTGAGAGAACAGTCCGGGTACGTCTGTCACACGGGAGGTCAAGGGACAAACCCGGTTTTGATCCCTTGTACCAATTATGGGTGGGGGGTGTTTTCCACTCCTCCGAGATTTTTGATTTTTCCCGGGAGTATAACTCCAGAAAAGTAAGTGTGGAAGAGGGAGTATTTGAAATCCTGCAACCCTCCTTAGCAAGATTATCGGCCATTTCATTCCCGTGGAGATTCACATGTGAAGGTATCCATTGCAAGTGAACATCATGATTAAGTGAAATGAGTTTTAATTTAAGCAGGATAGAGTTGCTGATCTTGTCGCCTACAAGAAGCCAATTACTAAGATGGTGGAGAGAACTACGGCTGTCAGACAAGATCCATAGGTCACCATAATCCTCTTCAGAAAGAATAGCTTCTAGTCCCAGGTCTATTGCAATCAATTCACTTCTGAAGACAGAGCAGTGATTGGGATTACGATGAGAAAGAGTGAAATTGGTGTGAGGGGTTTCAATATATATGCCACTACCTGCTAGAATATCAATTTTACTACCGTCAGTGAAGATTTTGATGGCATTGTTAGGAATGTGGCTTAGGTTTTCCAAGGTCAGTTGTCTAAGATGTTCTGGGATGTAGTCTTTCTTATTAACATGAGTACTTAAGTTAAAGTGAAAGTAAACCCTGGGGAGTCCTTCTGCAGGATTCAAGCAGCACTGTATTGAGTTGGGTTCAACATTACTATTAGGTAGTTGAAGAGAGACGGCCAGACTGAAAGGGCTGTCCTTCTTTAATCTTTGATGATTACTCCAGCTGTTAAGATACATGGAGGTCTTGTTGCAGAGGCCATAACTAGAGAGTTTATTATAGTATTTAACAAGACCAGCTTGTCTTCTAGTATAGAGCGGCTGCAAGTCGGCCTCAAAAGAACAATATCAGAAGGACAGCTATGTCTTAAACCAGTGATAATCCGGGCAGCACTTAATTGAACTTGTTCTAACTTCTTAAGGTTAGTTTTGGATGCGCAACAATAAATTGGGAAACCATATTCAAGTATAGGCCGAATGAAAGTCATATATGTTGTTCTAAGGGTTGTTGCATCGGCTCCCCAGTCGCTACCCGCAATATATTTAAGAATGGTAAGACGTTTTCTACTTTTCAATACAATGTGTTCGATATGCTTGTTAGTAGTGCACTCTTGATCCAGAATAAATCCCAGATATTTGGGTGCTTCTCATAAGTGAGATTCTGTCCCTCCAACTTCAGTTGTGGTTGATAATTATATATACGCTAATTGGTTGTGAAGAAAGTAGCAATTGATTTGCGAGGATTAAAATTGATTTTATGTTCCTTGGCCAAGTTGGACACAGCTACAAGAGAATTATTAATTCTCGATTCAATATCATTAATATTGTTTCCAGAGCTCCAGAGTACAATGTCGTCTGCAAACAGTCCCACCCTAACTCTGGGAGAATTCAGTTTTTCAATGCCAGATAAAATCATCGTGAAAAGAGTAGGGCTAAGCACTGACCCCTGAGGAACACCTTGGCTGAGCTTAAATAGTCCTGAAAGAGACTTGTTAACCTTCACCTTGATAGATCTGTGTTGTAGAAAGTCTGCGATCCATGTTAAAGCATTGCCACAGATTTTGAAATAATCGTGAAGTTTGATAATCAGTTTATATTTCCAAACTCTATCGAAGGCCTTTGTGAGGTCCAGAAAAGCGGCCACGGAGTGGTGAGTGGGTTTGAAGTTTCATAAATACTTAGTACAATTAAATATAGATGAATATTTTCAGTTTGAAATGAAATGCATCACATTCACTATAATAAATTAAAATTCATTGTTTGTTGCCTTCATTAATAACAAAGTAATTGATATAATTTAACCGTTAACTTTCGATTAGGAATGCATTGTAATTAATATGAGAGAAAATTTAGTGTTAAAAAAACAGAGTGTTGGCGATATTATGATATTAAACTGGTAAATATTTAAAAATTAAAAGAATATTTCAATGCCAATTACTATGAATGCAACCTCAGTGGTCCAGTTTGGAACAGTGTCGTTCTTAGTTCCTGCTGGAAAAGTAAAATCGAGTCCCGATATTCACCATAAAATTTCGTGCAAACAAAATGGTGTTTGGACTGATAAAATTGGTCGTGGTTGTAGGTCCTCTAATGTACTATGTAAAAGGTAACGAATTTATGATTTTAATTCTTAGTCTTCTAAATATGTTTAGTATAATGGAAGGAAATTCACATCCAACACCTTTTAATATCCAAAAATGATAGAGATTTTCAGGCAGGTCCATATATAAATTCTTCAGTATCTGAATACAGATCCAATAGGTAAGAAATTAATCTCTAATTCTAGTTTAACAGTTCTTGTGTTCGATACCAATCTCTCTCGAATGTTTAATCATTGTAGTTTGGAAACAAAAATGAAATTCTATGCTCCAAATTAACCCCAGCTACCGCTTCAGACTCAAGCCCGGGAAGTGGGTGGTAGGCAAGAAACATTGATTGCAGAAATACATTGTGACTGCATTGTATGGCGTGATACAAATCATCTCGTATTTAATGCTCAATAATTGAGTTCAACTGCAGTTTATAAATTGTTAACTTTAGTGATGAAGTCTCTATAAAAATCTCAATATTTTAGCAACAATACACACAGAACAATTGAAAACTAATGCAGATTTTAAGAGGCTAACTAACATGATGCGAATTCCAGCATTCATCCACTTCTGTAGTTCAGATCGAACGCAAAATATAACCCTGAAATACAGCTAAATTATCTTAAATTTCCCAATTTCAACAAATGCCTTAATCAAAGAGTAGTTTAAAACATGATTTATTTCACTGAAATTGCTCAGTTGATGTCTTAGTTTCGTAAATATTCTAATTCGATCCTGTAGGTAACTTCTTTTAATAACAGTGTGCGCATATCTCTCCTATTCTGTGTATGTATGTGTGCAGAGCTAAATATATATTCAAGGCAATTGAGTAGAGGGAGAAAGAACATTTTTAAAAACTGTTTATAACGTCAACATGAAGAACTAAGCATATTTTGACAAATTATATTTCAAATTTTACAATATGAAATCTCATTAGATGGTTAGTTGTCTTCTGTAACTATGGTCATTGGGGCAGATTATGCAAGGCAATTTTAGAAAGTCAATATGACTTATAACGGACATCAACGTTAGACGCGAAATGAAATAAAAAAAATTATTAGTATCATGTGGGGCAAACTATGCAGCACTAGCAAATTTATCATCGAGGAATTTGCAGAAAAATTTGTTATTATTTTTTGACCAAGTGATTTTTATTTCTAAATAGTTAATTTATGTATAACCATTTTATTTAGGTACCGTGGTGGTCGGGTTGATTAGGGCGTCATTCTCACAATCAGAAGGTAGAGCATTCGAATCTCGACGTAACCGAAGATTCCTCATGTAAAGGCAGTTAGGGCAAGTTAAAGCACGCGATCGCAATGTCCTCCAAGTGAAATGATACCTCCAGGGGTGGCAGGTCAAGTATTGGGGATCTTCTGCTCGGTCCTATCTCAAAACCACGCACACTCCACCCAGCTGCTTTCATCTGACTGGTAGAACCCAACTCTGCGTTAGGTACAGGGAAGCGGGGTGCTGCAAACAAACAAATTAACTATTTTCCTTAAGAGTAATAATTTTCTATTAAATAATATTGAAATTTTCCTAATATTGTACATTTTCTCTTCTGAAATTGATTGCATTTCTCAATATATTTGTAAAATGAATATGTTTATTTGAACTATAATTAAATTCTTGATAAATAGTAACAAAATAGCTTTGGATATTCAAAATGCTTTCATAGTTGAAATAATATATTTATAGCTTAAATTAAAATTATCTATTGATATTTAAAAAGAAAAATATTTATGAAAATAGATACTTTTAATTTAAACTCATCATTAAGAGTTTTTAAAGAATTAAGCAATTAAAAATAATATAATTTATATGTGTATTTTTGAGTACCTTAAAAATACATGGTTATGTTTTGAAAAAATAAAATAATAATCTTATCAAATGTAGATTAAAAATTAAACAATGTTTTATAAACAATTTTTTTTATTTTAAAGGCATTTTCATAAGATAATTTGTTAAAAAAATATTGGCATAACTTTTAAAGATACTTATTTCAACCACTTTGTGAAGAGTGCTTGAGATTTTAAAGCGATGTAGAAGCTTATTTCTTTAGAAGAAATTTTTATGGGTAATTAAGGACCTATGCTAATTATTTTTAATTTAAAATGTTTTTAGAGAATGGATGAAAGATTTATTAAGAATGTATAAATTACATACTCAAAATCACTAAGGATAAGAAAGGTATTTCTCCTTCGGGTTGTTCATAGTATTCGCAATCAAGCATATTTATTTCTAAATAGTTATAAAATGTCATGTGAAATTTTCAAATTCCTCTCTTCTCATAATATTGCTAAATCTTGAAGTTATTAAATATTCAGCAGATGGATAGCTCAAACTGAACAGACAAGCCACACACGCGCTTATTTTATGTCTCATTAAAAGTAAAAATCTTTAAGCTACACACGGAAGTAAGAGTTATGAAGCAAAATGATTTTGCTTGCTAATTAAAGTAAAAAAGTATTTTCTGAATAAAAAAACTAGAATTCTTGCAGTTTTAGAAATATAATTATCTTATTTTACCCATAAACATTTTATACTTGTTGTATATATTTGGGATTGTAATTGCGAATACTTTGGAAATTTTTATAGCAGAGTTCATATCCAAACCAGTTCAGTATGAAGTACAGATTCTAAATCATATGGTAGCTACACTTATTTCTAGTTTGAAGTAAATTCAGTGCTTAATGAGGTGGTTATTTTCAGTTATTCCATTGAGTTTTCAAACAATTTATTGATGACACATAATTAGATATTTTTTGTAAAATATTTCCTAATTAAATCATATCCAGGGAAATATCTCATTTTTTATTTTTAAATACTAATGGTTCAAAATGTTTTATTAATTTATTAAAATGTATACCTTTTATAATTGACAAATATATGAAAAGAATATATCACGTTTACCCTTTATTCAGTTTCATATGTAACACATAGCTGCATTTGCTGCATTTGTTCTTAAATCTGTATTTGCTGCATTTGTTCTTAAATCTGTAATAAACCTTTATAAATGCATTTCATACTTTTATAATTTTAGCTTTCATTTCTAATATCCGTAATATATTACGAACATAAGAAATTTCGAAGCTATTATTTCAAATGGAGAAAATTTCATGTTTCTAGAGCTCATTTTTGAATCGATGTGAACTTTTTAAGATCTTATAATTATTAGATCGCAAGACATTTGTACTTGGTATGAAATATTCTTCGAATTTTAAATTGTCACGCTAAATAGATTGACTTTATGTATAGTCAAATGTATGATGTGGTTAAACTGAGAGATCTTCAAAATAGTACAAACAAGTAGGATACAATCGATACAAATCCATGATTCATGTATACAAAATGTTTTCTTTAACACACTCCTTTCAATAAAAATATTTTTATTTCTCATTGTATTATAATCAAGTTTGTGATTAAATAACTGAAATAAATTACAAATGATAAAATATAGCAAAAGTATATAAGTATAGTTATCCAGCGCCATAATCACCCCTACCAATAAATGTGACAAGTATTTGTAAGTTATACTGATTATACTAAAATGCAGTTACTGGATAATTATTATCATTTCTATTAACATAATCAATATAATCAAAATTTAGACGAACTTATTAAGTATTTTACAAATTTTCATCATATATTATTTCAACTTCATCATTAATATATTACGATAACAATATTAAACATAGTATGCATTATTTACTAACATTTATTTGTGGTCTAAGACTAGGAAAATATTTTGCGATGAGAGAGAAAGAGAATGCATCACTTAATACAATTTCAGCTGCTGAACTGTCACTTATCAGGGTTTAATAAGCGAAAATTCTCTCACAAGTGTCTCATTGGGCAACTTTAAGAATCAGTCGCCAATCATCCTACCAAATATTTCACTTCAGTTTAAAATATTAACAACAAAATATTTCGGTAGTAATCAAGCCTTCCACAATTCTGACGGAGGCTACTCTTGAATATTTTAATAACTGTGAAATTCCAAACTGTTCTATTTACAGAGTTAAAGCAATCAATGCAGAAATCAATCTCATCTCAAAATCTGTTAATTCTTGATAAGAAACATTTGGAGTAATATTTTATCAAAGTAAAGCCCAAAATCATCTGTTAAATATTTAATTTTTAAAATTGATTTCGTGTTTTAAATGAACAAATCATTGCCTGATTAAGTTTCTATAGGAAAAAAGCAGCATTATTGAATAAAATTAAAATAAAATTTCAATTTATAAAAAAAAAAAACTTTATTTGTTATTCATTCTGCTTTATTCAGAATTTTGTTTGTTATAGTGTTATAGAAATGAGCTCATTCGGTTTGTCCACAGACATTTTACAAGTTTTCCAATTTATGATAAGTAATCATTATCCATAAACCATTTTAATAACAGACCTTACATATGCTTAGAAATATTTATCACTGTCAGACCATCCATTACATTGTATCAATATTCTCGTAATTTTGAGTCATGGACACGTCAACACCTTAACTGACGAACTCTTCTCTTCTTAGTTCACCGGTGACCAGGATTGAAGAAGATCCAGGCAGTTGAATTAATCGAAACTAGTTAAATTGAATTAATTGAAATTTATCATTATCTACATTAAGAAAACAAACAAGTTTCTATTCCAACAAATTTTATTTAAATAGATATAAATTCTTCTTTTATTTCCTTCTAATCCTTCCATTGATTTTAAACATGGAGTCTCTACACAAGCTTTACAATATATTCATATTGAAGGCTAACCTCTACAAAAAAGATGTATACCTGGGTTTTAAACTTGGAGAATTGAAGTTATAAAAAAAAATTTTTCTCCAAATGCTATTCCTCTTTTTCAAAGTACCAGATTATGTAAATCGACGCCATATCTTGCACATGACAATCTTGCTTCATCGGGATGGCTGCTTGGTAGTTTTCCAGGTTTCCACCTTTGCTACAAGTGAATAGGGCCCACTATTTATAAAAACAACTATTCTGAAGATAATTTAAGCTGGGGACATTAAAACGACTACCTTTAGCTCATTTGCATGGGGATTACGCATCGTCAATGGGAATATGCCCCACAGTTACAAAATGTCCTTTATAAAACTAAAAGACAGCAGGCGTATAAATGCTTAAGGAATTTCCTTGCTGAACTATCCTCTACAAATTGAACGGTCAAATAACCATAACCCTGAACTATGATACAAGTCAACACCTGAATTGGTACCAACTTCTCCTCTTAATTTAACGGAGACTAAGATTTAAAATTAAGAAGGGAAGATAAACAGATGTACCTGAAATTCGCTCATAATTTTCCTTATTTAAAAAAAAACAAACAATCACTTTTGCATCCCAGCAAAGGGGATTTTGACATGAATGAATCGTTCGTCTCTTCCCCGCTAAGCGTTCCATAAGTCACCACGCGCGAACAACTTCGGCCCCTTCGGTCAACTCGAGCGCTGCGCAGAGCACGGAAGATGTATGCCTGCGCTTTAAACTTCAAGAAGGGATGCTATAAAAACATTTTTCTCCAAAAGCTTTTCCTCCTCGAAGTCCCGGAGTATATATATCGACGCCCTATATACTGCGGATGGCAATCTCGCTTCTCCTCTCTCTTCCAATATCTTCGCAAGCCAAGCGGAACAGCAGGATTCGCGACTTTTGGAGGTGGGGTGGGGGAACTTTTCAAACTGATATTGCTTTCGAGGGTGGGTTGTAGGCGGATGGTTTTGTCCTAAAATTCAAACAATAGTCTCTCCTTTTGGGCGTAGGGAGAACTTCTTTTGTGCGAAATTTTAAAACGCGAAGAAAGCCGCTGTAATTTGGAAGGGAAGTGTTTTCTGAGAGCGCTCCAGAATTAGCGAAGCTTAACTAAAAGTGAATGCATGGCGGGAAGAGATATTTTTAAGCTTATTTGGGGGCCGATCCGATTAGAGGAGAGCCTTTGTCTCCAAAGTGTTATCTTTGCGTCTATTCACTCGCAGGCTTCCACGGGCGAATTTGTTTGAAGTCTAAATAACCTTTAACAGCGTCTTAATTGAATCCCAATGCATGAGAACTCCTTTCTTTGAGTTCAGACCAATGGATGGCCTTTCATAATTTGCATTTGGAGGCTGTAAAGGATTTCAATGAAGTTTAATTTGCAGATTTTTATTCTTAAGAATACTATTTTTTGTATATTGTTTTTCAATAAAAGTATTCTCCAATTGATTGGAAGTTAAATTAAAGTAATCAGTAAGTTTCGTTTGGTTTGTCGTTAAACGGTCAATTTTTGCACACGAGGGCTAATTAGACCGGGACCTACGGTTTAAAGTGGATTCCCAACCACTACAAACATCCATGTCCAAGGTGGGATTCGAGCCCACGCACTGTTGAACCGAAGGCAAGAGCGCTAACCATTCGGCTGCCAGCTCGGCAAGTAATCAGTAAGATAATTGTTAGGGAGTTTTTAATCAAATTATATTTCGGAACGTAATATGAAAATATTTTTTTCATCACTCAAATTATTTCATTAATAAATTTTAATTAAAACTTAGAAAGTATTTACTATGAAACATTACTACGGATTAATGCTTGAGACATCCTGTAGAAGGTCTCTAGTTCGATTCTAGCTATTGAAAACGAACTTATGTGAGGTTTATTTTTACTGTAAGTAATCATCAAGATCTTCATTCCCATGGACAGAGTGTTAGGAAAACGTTTTTCACAGCCAAATGTCCTGTTTTCGATCACAGCTGCTAGTGAAAACGGGAAATGGTTGGTTGTTACACTTCAATATTTCGTAGGCATTTCTATCGAAGTGAGTGCATGTGTGTGACTTTTCAGGGATTTCCTCTTGCGCGCGAGGACATATCGATGAAAATTCTTCCCGGAAAGTGATTTATACGGATGATATTAAAGTGATTTTTAACATCCTCAAGTTGTGTTAATAACAGGTGACTAAAAACAACAGCAAAACTCTGTTATCTATTTCAATCACTAAAATATTTGCGAAAAAAATAGTTTTTCATAAAATGTAAATAAAGTAAATTGGAAGTGTAATTAATGTTGTATTTATTACCGAAATATAATTTTTGCTTTTTAATATATATATATATATATATATATATATATATATATATATATATATATATATATATATATATATATATACATATATAATATTTTACAAATATGTTTTAATTTATTTTCACATAAAAAGTAAAGTTAATATACCTAAAATAAATTATGTCGGTATAATTTTTTTCACAAATGAAAATGTTTGTAAAAGGTAAAAACAATAATAATAAACGAAACAATTTTATATATTTTGTTTCAATTGGTTATACCATTTGATTATAATATCACCTGTGTCGCCGAGAGGGAAAAGTACTCCGTGAAGTAATGCGTACATAGTAAATACAACATTAATATATTACATATATGACTCTTTCTAAATAATACACATTAATATATTTTACATATACAACAGAAAAAAAATTTATGAACAGCAAGTACTGAAATACAATTATCATTAAATTTCTTTCAATGAGTTACAGTAGTTTCTTTTCAATTAAAACTTAGACTTCTGTACAATACAGTACTAAATTTACAATCAGGTACTAAATTTTCATAATACCATTTTAATATTTTTCTGTCACTGCTTATGTAGTAAATCTATAATTTGGCTAAACTAATCTGGCGACAATTCAGTTCTTTTTATTAAAAGTGTCGCCAACGAAAACGCCCGTAACTAATCACTTCATTCCGAAGCAACATTCCTAGAGAAAGATAGGACATCCAAAAGTGAGCCAAATATTAGGCCAGTCGCTTTCTAAGCGTTTACAATATGTAGAATCCTCTGTTTTGTTTGCGAAATCCAAATAACTTTATAGACGCAAAGATGAAGCTAATTTACAAAAGGCTTTCGGGGATTTGCAAGGAATAAATATCGAGTTTACCAACGAAGTCCCTTGCTTCGTTACAGTTACGAATAAGCTAACTTGTGCCACGTGTAACTAAAGCAAGCAAATGTTTAGCTTTTGAAATTACTGACGCCGCGCTAATTGAAGCTTAGCACCGGAAAGCTGAAGATCCTTTAACTTTAAAAATGTAAACCCGTTTCCAGACTAATGCTCTTGATCAAGTTGAGAGGGTGGATTCAAACTTTGAATCCCTAAATGGCAAAGTTTAAGCAAACTTTATGCATCACCATTTGTGAAAATTCAACAAATAGCTTTTCTATTTTCTACAATGGAAATTTTCAGCGATGTCGCAAATTCTTTTGAATTGTTAAAATATTTCCAATTGAATAGCGATAAAATATTAATACAATTGAAAATAAATGTATGGCTTAGAACGATATATTTATGTGTTTTCTTGGCGCATTTATGATTTTATTTTTTTGCCTTGATTTCTTGGGCAACCAAAATTCCTTGTGCACAACTGCATAAACTTGGGGTAATTAATGCCACCATGATTATGTAATCGAATACAAGGAGTATTTTTTATACTGCTAATGCTTCAATTAGATAATCGCCGAGCTGGCAGCCGAATGATTAGCGCTCTTGCCTTCGGTTCAACAGTTCCTGGGTTCGAATCCCACAAGAATGTTTGTAGTGGTTCGGAACCCACTTTAAACCGTAGGTCCTGGTCTAACTAGCCCTCGTGTGCAAAAAATGACCGTTGAGCGACACACAAACCAAACAAACCAAAAAAATTAGTTAATCAATGTTTATTAATAAAAAACAATAATTAATGCACGTGTTAGAAACAAATATCAGCACAAGATTTTGCATTGTAACGTTATTATTATTTTTTTTAAAAATGCTATATAATATCATTTAAATAAATAAGTAAATTAATAATTAATAATAATTAAAAGCTAAAAAAATTAGGATGTTAATTAAAATAATAATTTAAATAATCAAATTTTCATAAAAACCTGAAAATAATAAATGGAAATATATAAATTAGTTTCTAATAACTCACATGATGAAATGGTGTTCTGTATCCAATACTTAGTTTATATCCAATAGCAATTAATAGTTAGTTACTAATAGTGAATATATATACATATATATTTACAGAGTATATTTAACTGTATAATATTCTCAATCATTTTCAAGGAAATAGAAGTCTAAGTTACAAAACACGGAAAATTATCAAATAAAATAGCTTAAGTCCAATGAAAAGTCTTTTTATTTATTTGATATTACTTAAATATTATTCAGTACATAAAAGAACACGTATTCTCTAAAGGACAGTTTATTAATTAAGAAAATCATTCATTATAATATAAAATATTATTTCGCAATATCTTTTATGGATCAATAAAGTTAAGGAATTTATAGTTAAAAAATTTAATTTTCAATAACACTTCTCTTTAAAAAAAAAAAAACATCAAATAAAGTATATGTATATGAAAAAAAACGATTTAGTTTATTATTATAAATGATTAAAATCATTTAAAACTATGAAATCAATCATTATTTTTAATTAATTTAGTCAAATCCTTATTGAAAGCATAAATGAAAAATCATTTTTCTCACGATAATTTTACATAAATTCTCGATATCTGCTATTTTTAAAGAATATAAGAAATAATTGTGCTTTTTTACTCAACTGTTTTAAAACATAAAAGATTTTGTATCCATTTATAATTTAAATATTTTGATATAAATGGAAGATTGAAAAATGTTTTAAATGAAATTTTCAATATAAATGCAATTTGTTTAATCAGATCCATAAAATTATTTGTTCATATCTACATTTTAGCATTGTTTGAGGAAAATATACATGAACAGTCATTTAAATTATGTTTGGTATTGTAAACCGCTTTCAGTCGCTCATTTTTGCTGCCCAATATATCAGGATTTTGAACCACAGTGAAGTAAGAAATTCAACATCTTATCTGAAATCCTGTGGCCACGCTTCTCCATTTGAGACACACTCAACTCTACTGAGTTCTTAACGCGTATCGAAACTAACATTTTATAAGTCATACATTCATTACGACTTTCACAATTATTATTAGTAATCATGTACAATAATTTCCTATGAATAAATTGCGATTTTTTATGATAGATTTTAAGAAGACAAGGCCTCTTAGATGACCACTAAGAAAGCGAAAGTTTGTTACTGGACGCATCTGACCCAGTTTATAGCGATGATTTGGCACGGTTACAAGAATTTACCGATGGTACAAGTCAAGACATTTCATCAGCATGTCTTGTAGCAGTATACAGTTCAAGGTAAATGAGACACAATTGGAATTAGACATCGCCTCCCCAGTACCCATCTTCGTCAAGATATCCGCCCCCTCATTAACCCAAATGTTTTAATTTAATGATAATTGAAGTTCCAGTTTTGTCACCAACATTGACAAAGGTTGAAGGTACTACGACTATCAGTCAGAATCCAGATGACCTTAGGGTCAAAAAAACATTTGCCTAAAATGCCTAAATTGGTTAAAATTATTCATATGGAGATTCTTTTTATTTTAAACATCATTGCTTACAGAATAGCCTATGAGGCGTAAGTTGCCTTAAGATTTATATCGTAATCATTGCGATATAAATCTTAAGCAACTTACGCCTCATAGGCTATTCTATAAGCAATGATCTTTTAAGAAAATGTTTTCATTATAGTGGAGCATATCTAGATGTTGCAAGGGAGAAAACCTTAAAACTCTGAAGCGCACCATTCCTCACAAACATACAAGCTGAAACTCAATTCCAAACTTCGTGTGTTTAACAGAAAATGGGCGCAGACTGCCTGGGAGCTTTTATTTCATAAAAGTGTCTTCACTTACTGATCAAACAGTTGTTTCTAACAGGAAGCCGAGTCTCCTTTTTGTCCACAATGACGGACTTGTATCGAACTTAAAATCTAGTTACAGATCTAAATATAAGCTTCATTGAAATAATATTTATTTTTAACCCATACCAAACAAGGAATGATAGTAAAAATTCGAAATGAATAAAAATGGAAAATCTGAAACAAAAGAAGTTATTCATTAACAGCGAACTAGATACCTAATAATCTTCACACAGTTTCATGAAGGATTCAAAAGAGGCAAAGTTATTATCTTCATTACTTTTTTTCTTGCTTGGGATCAGGTTATAGCAGAACTATCAGATTTATCCTTTCCTTTGTTTCGAATACCCTCACCCCCCTCAGAATCTTATCAGTCAAGGGAAACGGCAGCTCTGCCCGTCTAATGGGTCGTTTTCAAGACAAGGCCAGCTGTGGCCCGGCTGGGACGTTGCCATGGGAACCACCTCGTAAATTTGACGCCGTTAACTTCGCAGTGCTTAATATTAAAGAGAAACCGAAAAATCAAAGCACCTCTTGACTTTGACGTGTGATGATACGGTAAATTAATAAAGCATCTTGTTAGAGTTTTGAACTTTTTTATATAACTACCTATTATGCTTATTTTTTTTAACTTTTGTAACTAAAGCTTTGTATTTTCCTATCTTTTTTTACTTTATTTTTCACATTTACAAGTTAAAATTTCAAACTCTTCATTTACCTATTCCTAAATTTAAAAAATCGTCAGTTTCGTTCCAATATCCCTATCTATTTAAATAAGTCTAAGGCTTAAATGGAAAGAATTTTTAGAATAATTTCTTTAGCATCTGTTTAAATTAGGAAATAGTTTGTTATACCAAGTTTGCATTTAGTTATTCTCTTTTTATTTCTCCTCTGCTACTTATTTCGTATAATGAAGCTTCTGAACGCGTCTAAGCATTTCCTAATTACAAATTTTGTGAAATGTTAATGTTATATTGGTTACAGTCACCTTTAAAAAAGTTTATGTATCAAGGATTTTCAAATAATAAGGGGCTCAAAATGACCATTGGAATTTTAATTAACTTTTATTGGATTTTACTTCTAAATAAATTAAAAAACATGAACAGAATGAAAAAGTATTTGTATTTGTTAATATGTATAGGTTAATTAAAAAATATCTTTCCCCATTTTTGATTTTTCACTGATTGATATGAGAATAGGCTACCGTCTTTGCATATCATGTGGTATAAGAATTTTCGGTTGAGTGTCTGAACACCAGTTGCTTTAAAGACATTGAAATTTTGCCCTTTGATGAATCGCAATTTCTTCGATAGCGAAGGTGAATGAGAGTTCACAAGCATCTCACTCGGTGTTGTTTGTTATACAATTGCAAAGCAGGATTATCAGCAGCCGCATCAATTCGCACAGCATATCAAGCGCTTAGAGATAGTGCTGCCGCCCATCTTGTCTAGAGGTCAGTGTACCTGACTGCGGATAAGGAGGTCCTGGGTTTGAATCCCGATTCGGGCATGGATGTACTTTTTCTCTCTCTATCTATCCTGTCTTTGTCCTTTCCTTGTATGAATGAGGTGTGAATGGTTGCCTACCCTATAAACGAGTCCCTTTGTCATGTGTGTATTGAAGAAGTCGGACTCCACACCAAAATAGGGTTCAGTTGGAAAAGGGGAGCAGCGCACCCCATATTGCCAGCATAGCTGCCTCACGACAACAACAACAACAGAGATAGAGCTGTGAGCTAATAAATGGCAAGACATAGGTTTCAAATGTTCAGATCTGGAAATTCAGGCCAATGAAGCAAACATGCGCTAAGCACTCACAGCCTTCAATATCCAACAGTTTTACGGCAAAGGAATTTTACAGCTGTAAACATGTTCGCAGAAGTGCTGGATACCGATAAGGATTACTTTGAGGACTTCCAATAGGCTACACTATTTGAAAATTATATTATTATTGGTCATTAAAAAACAACAGTAATTTCAAGTATTTTATATTCGCTTAAAATACTATTTTAAGACTATTGAAAAGTTGAACTAGACAAAAATGAAGCCAAAATCAATGTGGAGATTGATTACATACATTAAATGCTAATGTAACGGTACATATTAAATTAAGAGTTAGTTAATAAGTTAATAATAAAAATTAATGTTTTTATTTTAAACATGTTTTTACAATTGCTGAGTTTGAATCAGAAATAAGTGAGACTAGAAATGAATAAAATGTATTAGATGAAAGCAATCAGATTTATATATATAGAAAAGCAGTCAGTAAAGTCTAGTTATGTATATTAATATTTGGAAAAAAAACAATGATGAAAAAATCATTTAAAAACTAACTGAAATTAAATGTGCAATAAAAACAAATTTCAAAAATTACAATTTAGTGAAATGTCTGTTCAGCTATTTGTATTACTAAATTATATTAGCACCTCCAATTCTGCTTTTGCTGATGTCAGTTGAAGAAGTAGAAAATGACTTAAAATTGATTTCTGTTCTGAATTTTAAAATATTTTTCAAGAGAAAATGCTTCCATAAAGTACTTTCAAGCATTTTTAATGCAAATGGTCTTAACTATGATGATTTTCGTTACATTTCTTACGATAGCAATTTAATTTTTGATAAATTTCAGAAAAGAAAATATTTTTATAAAATTGTAAATACTTTAAAACATTTTTATTCCAAATGATCTTCACTTCGGTATTTTTTTTAAATTTTGCATAAGATAGCGCAATATAAGAGAAGCTGTTACATCTTTTCTTCCCTACAAAAACGCATCAGAGTGAAGAAAGCAGTAAGTGAGGGTCTCGTTCTTCATTTGTGACATCCAGAGGATTCATACGAAGTTGTACATCGCCTTCCTGTTTCTTTGAAACATATTTTGAATTTGTCCAATGTTACCTTGTATTGCATACTTAAATTTTCTGAAAGTTTTACAGTTTTTGTTTTGTATTTTTATTATTGGCAACAAGTAAAATGGGATAACTCGCAGTTTTTCAACGAATACCTAAAATGTTTAATTTATTTTAAATTCCTTTAAGATTCCAGTCTTATCTGACCACTTGTTTTCCTCGTACTTATACAAATATCAGCCAATTGAGGGTCTTCAAAAGCTTATGAAATTTCTATTGCAACTTTTTTATAATGCTGTCTTTAGAGTGAAAGGCCTTTTTTATAACTCCAAATTATCCTATGTATGAGGCATATGGAAGCAAGGACTGACGTTGTAAGATTTTATTAATCTATTTAAATTTATTTTTAAATGCTGAAAAAATATATTTCAAGTTACTTCCTTGTATGTTGTAAGTATTTCTTCTGCGTTCTCGAGTAATGTTGCTTGATAGTGTATTCCTTCAGCGCATGCACAAACTACGTAGTCCATTGCACCTAGTTGGGAAGGATAGGTTTTCCATAGAGGATATGCTGAGGCTTACACAATTACCATGCATACTAAACATTAAAGCTTACAACAATTATGTGTATTCAATTATTCACTTTCACATCTCTCTTGGCGGATTCTATTTTCAATTTTACAATTTCTTAAGTCTTTATTAGTTTTTATAACATTGAAAATTAAATTATTTTTTAATTAAAATTATCAAATAAAAATAATAAATAAGTAATATTGCACATTTTGACTATGAAAATAAAAACTTAAGGTACAACAAAACTTTACTTGTTTGATAATAAAGCAGAGGAGACACACACACATTGAATCTCCTGATGTATTCCTTAGTATCAGTTAAAGAACAGGGAATCAGTTAAGCGAGTCTCCATCTTCCTCTGCCGTTTTCTTCACCCTGTTAATTTCTGTTCTTATGAAAATTTATTTTCTTTCCTTGCTTACATCTACGACATTCCTATCCATGTTTTTGATTAAAAGGGAAGATAAATGGGAAATTTCTTGTGGAATTATTAATTCTTCATTAATATCATCCCTCTTACACTCATTTGAATTTTAATAACTTTATAAACAATGATAAAACGGTCTTCGTGTGAATAAAATTAAAAAAAGCAATTGATTTCCTTTTTGATTATATTCACACGAGCCTACGAAAATAATCAAATAACATCAACTCAATGAAAAATTTAACTTATTTTTTCAATTTAATTTTTGGCGTTTGGAGAGTTATGTTTACACTTAACACCGTCTTCTTCTGTGTAGAACTCAATAGTGAAATCATTTCTGCTAAAAGCCTTTTGAAATAAGCTCTAATACAGAACAACCCAACTCCATCTAACAGTCTTCCTCTTAACTTATGGAATCAGACAGACCTTTCATGCAATTGAGTAACTCTTTAGCATCAAGAGTTCCTGCAGAAGTCAATCGAGTAAGTTGCAAGGGCATCGCATTCATGGACCGTGTCATGCTCCCTAACCTTGCTCTTTATGACATTTTCTACATACAGGGTCTTCTTAAAAAAGTCCTATCGTATGAAGTCTCTTTATCATGGCTAGAAAGGTAGTAATACAGCTAAAAGCTTTCTGATTTACGCCAGAAGTAAACTGAACTAGAGCTCATTTCTACCTCCGCACCGAAGAATTCATTCCTACTCCTTCGCCACCTGAGGTTGGACTTTTGACTTCAGTTGATTTACTCTGGATTTCCTAGTTTTATTTCTATTATTACTATACAAATTATAAACAGTTACAACAAAAAATAAGAATAAAGGTCGAAAAACAATAAATACAACAAGCAAATTTGCAAAAGAATCCATTAATCTATCGATATCTCTTGCCTCCCAGTAATGCTCTGCGATAAAAGTCTTACGCAAAAAATACGCGGAGTCCATCTCCTCTCCAGAGCTGCAGAAATTGCATATAGGAGAAGGAACAAATCTATAGTAGATTCTATCTACTTTGGATTTCCTTATCTTATAAATGTTGATCTACCCCAAAGATTTTATTTGCATGAGCACTATTATTAAATTATAGGAAATAGAAAGATCCAATCAACATTGCCTTAGTTTCTGAGTAAGGTATGAGATATATTACAATGCCATTCACCTTATTTGTTGCATAACACCGAGGTCACGGTGTAATGTTAATACCTACACAAATATTATTTACCAGAAAAACGTTACAAGAAAGCATATAAATAAAGTGAAGGTATTAATAAGCTTTCCTAAATTTTTTATAAGAGAAATTATGAAAACATTCACGTTACTTTACATTTTTAAATGGTTTCACGTACTTTAAAAATAACTGTTTTTGAAAATAAAAAAGTATTATATATTCGAACTAAATGATTGTCTCGTTACAGGTGGGTTGCTGAAAAACACTTTGGCTGTCTCTTTCTGCAGAGTGGAGGAATTAAACTGAACCAACTACCTTGCTCATTTGGACCAAAGGCTTGAAAAGAAGTGAATATCTTACCTCTCCACTCTTTCATACTTATAATGGAAAAAAATAAATCTTGCGGAAACTTGTAGGTTTTTTCAGCATGTCGTTTTTGTCTATATCAAGCAGTAAACCTGCTGCGTCCTAGAAGGAAGAGCAATGGAAATATCATCACCAGACTACTACCCAGATAGCAAATGGTAGTCCTCAGGACGTTCGGAGGACGTCCTTTCCGGACCAAATGGATGTAATTGTGTTTTGAGAATTGCCAGAATTTAGAGCATTGCCCAATATTGTACCATTTTAATTCCGGATAATTAATGTCGGTTAAATACATTAATCAGCTCCAAAAATAGCATTGCATAACATTTTATTTCCAGATGCTATTAATGCTCATCAAATCCCTCCAATAGATTCAATAAGTTGCTTTATGTTGGAACATTTTTTTACAGATGCTTATTAATGTCGTTTAAAAGTTTATACAATTGCTTCGCCATTTCAACATCTACAATACAGCAAACAACTACAATAAATTCAGTAGTATCACGCCACTTCCCGTAAGCTCAGCAAAGTGAAGCATCATTTTCCGCGGGCAGTGGTTGGGAAGGTGACCATGGTGTACTCTCCTTCACTGGGTTGCTGGAACCCCGTGGGTTGGGGACGTGTCACAGTTAATCTGTGACGTCCAAAGTCCTTCCGCTGGTGTGGTATGGATGTGGAGAGGAGAGTGCCAGCTCAGGTGTGGCTTCGTCACCTGACTGTGGTTCAAATTACGAGGCACCTTAAAATGAGCATAAGTCGTACTTTCACCTTCGTGGTGCTCATATCCAAATGAAAGACGCATCCTGTTGACTTAATTCGCAGCCAACGGCATAGTGAGCTGGGCTTGCCAAGTGTCATGGGCAACAAACAAACAGCAACTTTATTTTATAGCATTTTATTTCCAGGGGTGCGCTTAAATTATTCTTTTTTTAAATACATACATTTTCTTTGCAATTCCAATGACTACAGTCCCTTTAAAAGCTACATTAAAATACATTTTGCTTTTAGTAGCTCATTAATGATATTTAAATTCAACTAGGTACTATTATAAATTCCATTGTACTGTAGTACTTTTTTCCTTGGGTCATATTTCTTTCAGTTAAATATACCCAAAAGATTAGTAATATTGATAAATCGTTTAAGTAGTGATTTTAATACCTGAGTTTTCACTCATTTCTTCAAATTTTCACATTATTTCAAAAGAGGGACATTAGAAACTAAATGTAATGAGCCTATATTCTCTCCGATGGTTTTTGTTTGAATCGACTTATAAATCCATATCTTTCCCCAAACAAAAATGTTTTTTTTATCATATATTACTATTTCTTCAATTTATTGCTTATGTAAGTTGAATTCTCTTTAACGACAAAATTAATGTGTAACTCCAGATTCTTTTCATGAAATATGCGAATAAATTATTTACAAAAATTGAAATTGTGATTCGTTTTAATTGGTTTCAGAAAGAATTCGTCGCCAAACACCCATACATGAAATTTTAATTACAAAGACCCCCTGAAGTATATTAATTCACCTGACTCTCATTACAGGCAACTTCCAGATTTTATCAAAGGAAATCAAGAAGAAATAATAAACTTATTTCCAGAGCGTAGTGTCTCTCTTAATTTTAAATTATCTCATCTCTCAAAGTGTTCTATAAGTTTTGCAAGCGCCCCCGCAATGAGGGCTCGCACTCCACGGGCGAGCTGAAGGGGCCACTCCCCAATTCATTTACATATGCAATTAAAATCTTCTCTACTCCCCCGCATTCTCATTATCTTTAAATTGCATTTAATCGCACTTTCATTTCCCCTCCAGTTTCAGCTACCTCTTGGAGCACCTCCACACTAGGGTCATCAAGTTGATTATGCAAATGGTGTATAACTATTTTTCCGTGGCAACACAACCCCCCAGACTTTCACCCACAAAGCCAGCATTATTTTTCTCTCGCTGACTACGGTGGAGCTTCCTCCACCCCCTACGTTTTTAATTGCGGACTAATGAAGACAGAGTAGAACGGGAAAACTGTGGCAACAGGGGGTGGTCGGGGCATTAGACGCTCTTAATAACGACTTAACTGAAGAAGAACGCTATGAAGAAAACGATCGAGCAAAAAACAACTTTAATTTAAAGAGAGGGAAGTAATGGCTCGCTTCCTGTTAATTTACGAAGAATGCTGGGAGCCTTGCTTAATGTTTTTGGGCTAATGGTACAACGCTTCCAAGAACGTTATAAATACATCGATATATAATTAAACTGATTAATTTGTAGTTAATTATTAGTAAATTTATTCTGTGTTTTTGAGATACGAGATTGAAAGAGAGTTATTGTTTAATAATTTACTCAAACTTAGTTCCTCACTCTAACATAAAAGAAATTTAGCTACATCTGCTGAATTAATTATTCCAATTAAACATGTTTCAACATGTAGTGCATAAAAATATCCTATTATAAATATTCTGCAAATTCATCAGAAGATAAAGTAATGAATAAATAATATAAAATCAATATATTTTGCCTAGTTATTAATTTAATTATAATTTATTTAAAAAGCTTTTCGGCTACGAGATTTAAAAGTAAAATTAATGAATTTCATTTGTTTTTAAATAATATATAAAGTACTAAAATACCCTGTACCATTCAAAAGCTTACAGTGACATAAATAAAAACTTCATCCAATACAAAATTTTATTTTCATTTCTTATTAATTTTATTTTTTACACTTGAAACAAATATTCAAAAAACATACTGAAGCAAAAAATGACTTCAGTCGTTTGAATAATTTTGTGCGTAAATATGTAAAGTCATTGCAAGAGATGGACATCTTAGATCGCATAAAAATAATAATAAAAATATAAAAAAACACAGCGATCCTCTTGGCGGTGACCAATCTGCAATCCAACAAGGAATCTTCTGAAATGGCTGTCATACTTGTCGACTCAATATTAGCCATAGAATCAATTGCACTCCAGCGACTCACGGAATCTTCCCTTGTCAGTAAAATAAAACAAATTATACGGGAGCTCAATTTGAACGGCAAAATGATAGAGTTTCAGTGGATATCATCGCATGTGGACATTGATGGTAACGAAAGAGCGGACTTATTAGCCAAGAAAGGCACTAAATCATCTATTGAGGAGAGTGCTGTTCCAATGGATTCCCTTAAGAGATGTACGCGAGAGCGGATCATGCTGAACTATGACAAGGATCTGTCCAATAAATGCAGAGACAAACAATGGGAAAATATTAAAAATGACTGGAAAAAATTCAATCACAGACCACGTAAAAAGGCTGTGGCCAATTTGGACACTGGCCATGACTGTCTAGCTGAACACCTGAAGAAAATCGGCATCTTAACTAGTAGTCTTTGCCTTATCTGCAAGACAGACAATATGAATAGAGACCACCTACTCGTCTGTCAAGGACTTGACCCTGCATTTCAGCAAAGCGGTGATGTTTGCAAGCTTTATTGGATCGCCAGGGATCGCATGTCCTGAACACTTTCATGCTCCCCCCTCTAGCTTATTAGACTTTGACTTTTAGATTTTAGAATTTTGGATTTTAGAAATTTTATAATTTTTATCATATGTGTGTGTATTTGTGTTTGTTTGCGAGTGGCCAGATGTTGATGGATTGGATTCCTTTTGGTCATATGTAACAACAACAACAGTAAAAAAAAAACACAGAAATAAGATCTAAATAGAGTTCGTGAATTTTGCTTTTCTGCACAATTTCTCTGCCTTGTTAAATGCCACGATGGTAGCGCCCTCACGGACCTCGTAAAGGTGTGCAGCTTACTTGGTGTTGGGGAGATGACACCCCTTAACCTTAAGGTACAGTCCGGGGTCTCCCCACACAGTTATGTATGTATATCATAATAATGTAGAAAAAAATTTCTTAATGAGAGAGCTCAATTTTTGTTGGAAGATTAAGTTATGACAAAAAAGAGTAAAGTTTTTTCATTAAACTTATTTATATACAGAATTCATTCACAATACAACAGCGAATAATAGACATATTTTACTCTAATGCTAACTATTTTTAAATTTGGATTTAAGAGTCTGTATTAAATATTTAAATTTCTATTATTTACAAGAATATATTTAAAATGCATATTACAGAGTTTATATACTAATTTCCATAAAGTATGGTATTTTATTTATACAAATAATAAAAAATAACTCAGCCATAGTAGCACAGATGCCACATAATCCAGTGTTATAGTTTTTAAGTTTCTTGTGTGATGAAGAAAAAGTTGTGAAAATCACGTGTTGTGACGTCCACGATGACGTAAATACTAGGGTTTCCAAAGTATAATTTTCTGCCTAATTTCTATGGATCTTCGTATCTATGACGTAATAAAAACTAGGTTACCAGATGCATCAGAAAATCCGCCAAAAAAATCACCAAACTCAGAATTTGTCATCCTGGATGATACGACACCTGTACCGTGGTTTGGTTGGTTGATTTGCCGCACCAAGATTATATTTTCCACACGAGGACTCAATAGACCAACACCTGTAGTTTAAATAAGATGCTGAAACAACATTCATTCCTGAGATGTGAATCGAAGTCATGAACTGTGTGATTGGAAGCTAGAGAAACAACCATTCGGCTACCAGCTCGCGTTTTAGTTGTGCTATAATAATTTAACCAAGCAAATAGTGTATTGCTTAGTTATTTAGCTACATAGTTTATGTTTATTGCTATAATCCTTCTAAGTTTACAAGAATAATAAACATTGAAAATCATCATTGTAACAACACGTGCACAATTGCGCTGAATGCAAATATCGAGTGAACTGCTATAAATGAAGTTTAGGATTTAAGTCTACCTAGTGATTTTGCGAAATCCTACTAAAAACAATGCAGCTTCAGACAGAGATTTTTCATATCGTACATTTATCCTTAGGGAAAAGCCTGACACACATCCGAAGACTCAGTTAGAATAAAGTATACATTTAAAAATAAATACTATTTACTTTCAACTGTTGATTGGGTCGAATCTGGGTTTTCCACTCTGTTTTGCATTATCTGGAATTTAAAATAAAATTCTTAGTTCTTAGACCTGGGTTGGGCAAGGCCTTGGAAGTGCAAAGCCGGAATTCCATTATTATATTAGTTCCGCTTTTTATAGCATTCGCTTATGTATTAATATTTACAAAGTATAAGTGCATAGAATAAATTAGAATTTGAATGAGAAGCCTCTTATGAATATTAAACTTAAGTAATTATACAAAGTAATAAAGATTGATATAATTTCAATATACATATTTACTTTTAATATTTTTTGCTGCAATTGAATCAATATCAGATATTACAAATTATGTAAAAATTAGCATTGTATAGTATAAAACTAAAAATTAAACTTGATTTATGTAAAATATCTGCATATTTCAGCTACTATTCAAAACTCTACAATTGAGTAGAAAAATGTTATAGTGAACTGCAACAAATTTTTTGCTCATTTTCTATTTTATCATTGAAAATTTTTATCAATATTTGTACTGCCTTCGGAAGATTCGGTTAGACAACATGCTTTCTTATTTTTTGGAACTGAGTCACAAGACAGATGAATGCTGTAGTCAGGTTCTTCCAAGTCAAATTATTGTAGATCATTTTCAAACATTATCAATGAAAAACACAAGAAAACTCTAAAGCACGCGCAAAAGAAGAATGCTTGAGTCAAAACAATTAACAGTCTGTTTCATGGTATTAATAACATTACTTATTCATTGCAATAACTCCGGAATAATATTAGTCAAGAAATATAAATTTGCACATTAAACTTGACGTTATTTATGACAAAAGATTTCTAAACATAAAATATTGTGGAATAAAGCTATCAATGTATAAGTGAATACACGCTTGAAAAATTCCTCTAAACTAAGTAAAAAGTCTTACACTATTGGTGTTTCTTTACTTTATATATCTGTTCTGATTTGTGAGTGCTTAGGAATTTTCTAATGCCCTATACTCATTTCAGATTTTTTCTTATATCTTGTCTCATATAGTACCCCTTGTTTGTATTTTGAATTACATATTTGTTTCACAAATGTAAAGTATTAATATTTAAATATTTTAAAATAAAAAATATCAATATATTACTCACGAAAATACTAATTATATATATATATATATATATATATATATATATATATATATATATAAACTTCTAATAATAATATATTGATAATAATCTTCATAATATTCCTTGATGTAAGTCTGGTTCACTTAGAGAGTAATACATTTCTAATAAATATCAAATATTGATAAAGATTTAAAAGCCTAAGGGAATACATTTTATAAATGAACTAATAAACTAAAAATATCTGAGTTTCGTCCCGCAAATTTTTATAACATTAATGGAGTTAAGAAGTATCAACACTAAATTAAATTATTCTCAAATTCCTTAAACAAGAAGAATTTCAATTTGAAGTGTAAAACAAATCAACGATATTAAAATTATATAACATACATTTTCAATTTCACAAACTGTTCATTATTTTCTCCCAACATGGCGCTCTAACTTTATAGAATAATTATTTAAATTGGGGAACTATTTTTTTAATTTGTAAATTAATAGAAAACACTTATGTTTATTTTAAATTTGCCTTATAGAAATATAACATTTCAAATTTTAGATGTCGTTTTCAATTAGATATTTATCACAACTTGTCTACTTCAGAATTATTTGTTGATCTTCAGATTTTCTCTCGAGAAAAGATGTGTAAACTTTTCAATTTAGATCCTTAATCTTCACCGTTGAACTAATTATGCAATATGTTGTGTTTTAGTAATTGAGACTAAATTAGTTTTCTGAAAGGAAATAAATTAATTTGGACTCTCAATTAAACGAAATTTATTGTGAAACTAATACCTCTAAAGCTAAATCCATTAAAAATATTTTACACGAATTTAACAAATAGTTATTTGTATTCCTTAAATCTATTCAAATTTTTCAGAATTTCTTAAAAACTTGGATAGATTTAGCTTATTGGATAGACCACAAATAAGAATTTCTTATTTGTGGATTCAAGATCTTAAGCAACAGAATCTTTACTAAAGTATTTGAAAAATTTGTATGAATAAAGGATTGTTAAAATATTTGATTAGAGATTAAAAATAATTCCCCATAGCTACGAAATTAATCTTACTATACAATAAATATTATTAAAGATTGAGCGTAATTTATAAACTTAATTCACGCAATATTTGCATTCAATGCCATTTAGTATAGTTAAATGTTATATTTTTTACACTTAAATTAATATTAATTTGGTTATATGTTTATTTATAGGTAAAGTTTTCAAAATATATGTAAAAATTTTAAACTTAATTTTCAGATTTTGAAATGGAAGCTAACAAATTTTTTAAAACATGTTAGTTGTATATTTTTTTATTATTGAAACAGAATTCCCAATGTCTCTTACTTATGTAAGCAATAAATTCCAAACCCCATATGCAAACTTTTTTCTTGAGCGTTAAACGTTCCCGTTCAAAACGATATAAAAAATATGTAATTTTTTTGTTCGCAATTAGTTTTATTACTTTATAAATGACATACATCATGAATGGACTTTGACATTCAATAATAAATCTTAGTGAAGAATAGTCAGGCAATAAAAATATCATATTTATCTTAATTAGGAGAGTAAATTGAATCTTAAAAGTAAAACTTATCGTGACAATATTAAAATTATAAATGTAAGGAATATCTATTCACAAGCAAGTTAAATTCGTATATATATATATATATATATATATATATATATATATATATATATATATATATAATATATATAGATAGATAGATAGATTAGTTGTTTAAATTATAAAAAAGTATGAAAAGTTGGAGTAAAATATTGCATATAAAAGTGAGATTAAAATGTCAGTGAAATATATTAAATCAAATAGAGATGTGATGAAAAGTTTGATTCGAGGCTAAATAATTCCCAATAATAACGAAATTAATTTATTAATTAATGAATGCTTTTAAAAATAATAATGGTAATTTATAAACTTTCTTTATGCATTATTTCCATTCAATTTCATTTACGAGAGATAAATATTATAGTTTGTATATTTAAATTATTATAAATTTTTGCTGGCCTGTTTCAGATTTTAAAATAAAAATTAACAATTTTTTAAAACATGTTAATTGTGTATTTTTATTATTCAAGAAGAATTTCCGTGATTCTTATTTATGTAAAAAATATATTTCATATGCCTCTTTAATATTTAATGTAAAATATTAAAACAATTTAGCTAAATTTTCATTTTTTAATTTCGTCCGCTTATAAAGCTTTTTCTTGGAAAAGATAATCTTATTTTATTCACAACTTCTGCAGACATCAAAATACATAATTTTTTTATTCAGAAATATGTATATTAATAAATTGGAAGTACTTTCAATTAAAACATAATGTTTCTGAATTTTTTCTCTGATTCTTTAAGATGTTCGTTTTTTAAATTGTGATAACTAGTGCTTAATACACTTATAAAATTGCTTGAAAAATTTTTGCAGTGCTATTGAGAAATTTTTCAAATGAAATTTATTTTTTACGAAAATAATCAAAGTTATTTTGAAATGTTTTTCATGAAAAATTCTCAAAAATGATTCGAGAAAGCGATATTTTATTATTATAATTCTATGAAATTATATAAATAAACAGACTCGACATACAATGATAAACTAACTGATACAATACGGATTCCCAGCTAATATAAATCAGATATAAATAACAATTGGTTTATAAATTACTTACAAGAAATGATATTCTGTGTTGAAGAGGTGGTGTCATCTGTTATCATATACAACTAATTACGAAATTTAAAAATTAATTTCGGTTCTCTATTTAATTAATACCGAATATTTATTTCGAATAAATAACTTTAAAATATACTTTCCATAAATAGTTCCATAAATAATTTTGTCGTTAATTGCATTACAAAATCAATGACTGTGGTTCTAGACAATTACCATTGTCTAGAACCATAATCAATAACAAAAATTCCATATTTATGCTAAAAATTGAAATTTTAAGATCTGCGGTAAAACACCTTTATGAAATTTTAAGATCTGCTGTACAAATTAAGCTATGCAATGGAATTCCTTTTCATGGATAGTGGGCCATCTCACGAATCATAAGGAAGGAAAACCAAAACACTAAAATGCTATTCATAAAATTTTAAAATAATTGTGAACTCCTCCATTGTTAATTATTAGATGAAAACTAATTACCAATAACGATAGATGTATATGCAGCATGTAGAAGTAAATGACAGCTAAACGATGTCATTTTGCTCTAGAATATGTTGTCCTATCACTGCACTACGTTATTTTCCAACCAAAAAGGCTTACCTGAATGCATTTCATTTAAAAATGTTAATTGCAAGAACTGCTAAGGCAATTAAGAACTATATATCAAACTGGGTAAAAAATAACCCAACATTAAAATAAATAATGAAATATGGTTTGAAAGCGATTGACTTAACTTCTTTTTGTATTTTTGTTCCATGATATATACTAATTTTTATAATCCTTGCATTTATCTAAATATCTATCTACATAGCGTATTTGATTAAAAACAATATGATTTTGATTAAATGAGTTGTCTTTCCACAATTAGAAATATGTATTATCACTTATCATATGGTGTGAATTGAATGAAAACTGTTCTAAAATTACTTGTTTCTGTATAACCAAATTTCTGAATGATATTTGATATTCTTCAGGCAAAGAATGCTTATAACATATTTAAGTATTATTTTCATTGTACATTTCTGCAAAATCCTTATTGTAGATATACTTTTTATCAAAAATCTGGAAGAAAATTGGGAAAATACGTAAATTGCATTAATTTAAAGTAATACATTATTGAAGTTAGAAATCAGTATTTGGTTGTTTAAGATAATCATCGGTTGGTTCATTGTCTAAATGACAGAACTTTTCATGCGTAATGAAATGAAGGATGTAATCTGAATGAGATTTCGGTTTTGAATACGTACAACGTAATAATAAGAACGTAGCATTAGCAAAACGTAGCATTAGTAGAACGTAGCATTAGCATCTTTTCCTTTGTTGAATACAATAGTCAAAGCTTTTCTGCTAAAAGCATTTTGTACTAAGCTCCAAATCCAAAACACAAACCAGCTCTCTCTAATAGGGTCTCCGCATCCATCTAATAGAGAGAGTATTGCTCCTGTGTCCGGTACGTAACACACGGATTCGAAACTTTACCAAGACAGGATCGATAGCGGGCTGAGAAAAGCGACATGTTTACAGTTGATTGATTCTATTGCCAGTCCCCTGAAACACACTGAGGGAAAGTGATCAGGTGTTTGATCTCATCACTTGGTCGTAGTGTAAAATTTCCTGTTTATTGGTTATGTTTAGCTTATCGATTGACAGAAATTGAGCAGTTGGAACATACCACATACACTTATTGGAAATCTTTCTCCTTTTGATATTTACCTTTATGAAATCACTTGCGATCAGATGCAAACTAAGTAAATGGCTATTCTGTTTCTCTGTTGACATATTTTGCATAAGCAATCGAGCAACACCTGCGGCTTCTAAAATGTTGAAAATTATACACGGACTTGATAAGTTGTAAAATTGAGTAGGCTATTGTAATAAATGATTGAACAATTATAACAAATGTACAAAAATTATGCACAAGTTTTTCCTAAATGAGGCTATTCGAGGGTTATATTTGAGAATTATAAACGTTAGATATATGCATCCAATCGTAAAAATGTTTTCTATATGATTTCAAGTTTTTATAAGTTTACTTACATTTAGAATATTACACTGCTGGACAGTTACTAAGGACGGATCACAAATTGCAATGTAGCTTAACATTAAGCGAGACATGAGGCCTAGTAGGATAAAATATAGTTGCACACTGTTCAGAAATTGGAATAAAGAATATTTATTGTTCTGGAAAGTACAAAAGCTGTGAAACATCTGAAAGAAAAAAATGTTCATTTGATGCTGCATACGGAAAAAGGGGACAAAGAAATTCTCTGAGAGACTAAAGCAAACACCCTTCTCACAAAATAGTACTTTTTTATATATTAACATAATTATTTTATATACTTTATATATTAATTTAAATAATTAGGATAGGAAAAACATACGATATTAATATAGTTTAATTATATTTTAAAATATTTATTTTATAGTAGCAATAAATTAACTATTTTAACATTTTCTGTAGATATCATTATTATTTTGTAGATATATATCATTATAGCACAAATAAGTTAAAATGTTCCTTATAAATTCAAATAAAAATTATAAAAAATTCCCCAAAATATATTTTCTCTTCTAGACACGATATTACTTTAAAACAACTTAATTACCTTGTAGTAATTTACGCAATACCAATACATGCTCAGAATCTTACAGCAGGTAATAAAGCTTGGAAACTCAGTAACAAAACGTACAGATTGGAAAATATAGAATAAAAAAAAACACAGAGGATTTACATCATTATTTTCTGTAAGCTACTCCAAGCATTTCTTATCCAACTTTCTAATTAGCTTAGTCAAAATTAATATTCTTTTTGGTCATTAAGTGAGTTGTTAAAGTGACAACGGACGTTAGAAAGGATTAAGTTGAAAAAAGTAGTCGTGTCTCCAACAAGGCGAGGATTTTTCAGTGAATTTTAAAAAGAAGAAAACTAAAATCATTTTGCCCTGCTTAATCACCCACATTTTTTGTGTAATACTGGGGACTCCATAACATTCCTTTTATTTCTTGAATAAAACGTTACTTTTCAGGAGAACATATTTGCTTTTGAATCATCTTTAAGTTAGCATAAAATTAATCGAGCTTTGTTTCTTCAATTCCCTGTAATATGGGCTTATTATCAAAACAGAAAAAAATTCAGGTCAAGCAACGTGGTGAGAAAATGTAGTATTATTTTTGTGTCATAAATGTAACCAGTTTCATTTATGACCCAGACAATATAAATACACACGCACATTAATGTTAGTATTTTATTTCTGAACAATTACTGGTTTATTGAAGGACATTATTAGATTTGAGAAATTATGTAAATTGATGACATTTCATGTGGCTCATATCTACAAATTCTGTTTAATAATCATCAATTTTATCAAAGCATATTTTAGTTTTCAGAAATATTGCGATTTCTGGGTAGCATGAAAAAATAAGCTGCGGAATAGTAAGATTACACGAACATTAGAAATTATATTACCGAAGTTAAGTTCTGAAGAAAAACTAAGCTCAAGTTGTTGTTGTCGTCGTGTGCTAGCTAGTCTGGCAACATGGGGTGCGCTGCTCCACTTTTCCAACTGAACCATTTTAGGTGTGGAGACCGACTTCCTCAGTACACACATGCCATAGGGACCCGTTTATAGGGTAGGCAACCATTCACACCTCATTCATACAAGGAAAGGACAAAGACGGGATAGATAGAGAGAGAAAGTACATCCATGCCCGAAACGGGATTCGAACCTAGGACCTCCCTATCCGAAGTCAGGAACGCAAACCACTAGACAGGTTGGGCGGCACTAAGCTCAAGTATTCCATTAATGTATTTCAAAAAAGTCATTGCATCATTATTAAAGTTTTTTAATTATATCTTCCGAATTTAATAACCTATGTTAACATTAATTAAGTAATTTGAAAGACAATGAATGGGAAGAAAGAAAAGTTTAAAAAACAATGACAAATGTTTTAGTGAGTTGTGAAGTATTTTGTTCCTTCCATAGAAAGTCTTGAATCAGTATTATTTGTAAGAGGGGTTATTCACCACGATTAAAAGAATCCAAATAAATTTGAGCTCATTTAAATTTTAAAAATCTTACATGGCAAAAGAAAGTTAAATTTCGATGACATCTGTTTATTATTATAAAAATTCTTAATGCAGTACATTAGTAAGATAATTCAATTAATTGCAAACCTAAATAAATAAAATCCTTACTTTTTGGCCACTAAGTAGATTTCTGTACACAAGATAAGATCGGCTGCAGGAGATTGTTAGGAGTTTATATCAGAGCATAGTATTTGGGCTATGATTCATTTTGGAATTTTGACTCTTTTCTTAATTAATTTTGTATCATTTCGTATAACTAAATTAAAACATGATTGACTTGAGTTTGCTTCACTGTAAAGTTTCTTTGAATGTGATCATACTTTTTGGATCTCACTTCAATGATGAAGGCCGCTTGCCTTTCTCCTTTTCAAGATCCCCATTTGTACGTATAATTGCATAGATAGAAAAAACATCTGCAGTATCAGATTAGCCTTTTTTTTACATACTTATGTACATTTTTTTATAAATAAGTACAGGTATTTAGCAATTTTTTTATTTTTCAAAAATTTTGTTTCTACTTATTGCAGCGTATGTGTTTACGCTTTTTCTGATACGACGCTCGTTTAATAAAAGATTAGGAAATAAATGAAGTTATTCTCGATTCAAATATTTAATAACTTTGTAACTATGGGTTTTTTTTCAATATTCTATAACTCATTCGGTTTTTTCTTAACTTATCAAAATGTAATATCGCTCTTCACAGTTCGTTCAAAACTATATGTTTTTAGATAAACCTGAATAAATATTTATCGTTACTTATAAATAAATAGATATCATTACTTTTCAAATCGGTATGTTCCAATTTGATTGTTCCCACTGAATGTTACATAATTATTTTCTGTGGGAGAAATCAATAGTCAAGGAAATTTCAAGTATTTTACACTTATTTGTTTTGCAAGATTGTGAAAAAAGGCTAAGAGATATTCTGTTAGCTATATTTGATTCGATTGAGTAAGTAGAATTGAAATAAAATGGAGAAGATTCCGTACCACTCACTAGAAAAAAATTAAAATCTAGTATTGAGATGAGTGTTAACTTAATGAGACTTGAAAAGCAGGACAGGAAAAGGGTACTCAGAAAGATGGTTTATCTGTGGCGTATCCCTCTTGGTTGACAACAACATCAACCCAGGTCCATAAGCCCGAACGCCATCAAACAGCCTTACGCTTTTTCAGAAGATGATTTAACTTCTTCAGAAGATGATTTAACTAACAATGATGATTAACCTTCCAGAAGATGATTTAACTGAGCGTTTGAATGGAATGAATGGGTGGTAGAGGAATGTTTTTGCATGCCTCTATCACCCGAAGTCCTTACAGACAAAAAAATTACATTTTATAAGAAACATTTGCAATAGTTTTTAGCTTTTAAGCTAGAATTAATACGACCTAAATAAGTACGTAAATAATTTTATTTATTTTCAGTCTTAGGTAAAATAAGGAAATTTTGGATCTTAAAACCATTACACTCATTGCAAAGGATCAACACTTAGGAAACATTAATTTAATTTCTTGAATGCAACATTGAAGTAAAACTTAAGTGAATGGGAGTTTTAATAGGAAGTCTTCTTTTATTTGGTTGAAATACAGATGTTACAAGCTTTATCTACTGCTCAGGAAAACTAATTTCGGCATCATTAGACTAATGGTTTTCTGAATATTCAATGCTTATAATGTTTGTTTCTGCCCACTAGAGCTAGCCGAGCTGGCAGCCGAATGGTTAGCGCTCTTGCCTTCGGTTCAACAGTTCGTGGGTTCGAATCCCACCTTGGTCATGGATGTTTGTAGTGGTTCGGATTCCACTTTAAACAGTAAGTCCCGGTCTAATTAGCCCTCGTGTGCAAAAAATGACCGTTGAGCGACAAACAAACCAAACCAGCCCACTAGAGCTAATTAAACTCGGATCTACAACGTAAAGTGGTTTCCGAACATGACAGACTCAGTCATTCATGGTGGGAATCAAATCTATGAACTGTTGAAGCAAATGTCAGAATGTTAACCGTTTGACTGCCATCTTGGCATAATCAGACTCAAAATCATAATAAAAGAAACTTAATAAATAATCTAAACCTATCTTCATGTTTAAATTTAATCTGAGTTTTAATTTTTAAAAAACATTGTAATATAGTAACCATATATACATTTCTGTTTTTATGCTATGCGTGAGAATTGTCTCGTTATTTTGAAAGTTTGATGAATAAAGCCGATAAAATTACTCATTCTCAAATCGTGTTTGCCTATTTGAACAGTTCAGCTAAATCCAATGACATTCTGCTCGTGAAAAATAGAGAGGAATATGCTGGCTCGTATGTTAATATAGTCTCTTAATTATGTTCAAAACTTAAATGACTTATGTGGAAGTAGAGTTGAATTCCTTTAATATTTATTTATTTATTATTACATTACATATATTCAGACTTGTATGCTTGATTCTTCAGAACCACTTGTAAGTCTTCGTCGATAATAGGACAAATAGCACAATGACAGATGTACAACCACAGAAGATAACGAAGAAAACACCAGGGCCACGGTGGGAATCGAACCCACACTCCTACGCTCTCAAGTGATTAGCGGAGTGATGCTTTGACCACTCAGCCACGGAGCACCCTTTAGTATTTATACTTTCTTCTGAATAAAAGAGAAGTAACAATTTCTTTACGGAGCTTGTCTTGATGATGCGCGGATGTAGCGAGAAACAATTGTTGTTTTTTTTCATAAAAAAATAGAATATTCTTTTACTGAGGATGTTTTGATTCCTACACATAGCATGATGATCATTTATTCCCTCTTCAAGATTTAAATAAACAAGTGGTTCTTCTACTGCGCATGTTCTGATGCTAGTATATATCTAAATGATAGCAGCTGCATCTGTTTCAATACTTTTAAATCTAGCTTTCGGTTTGCCAACAGCGCCGTAATGGTGAATGATGATGCAAGACAGTTTTGTCCCAGAAATGTTGCTTACGAAGTCGTTAGGCGAAGAAGTAACTTCATGTTTTGGAATGATCGAGAACTTTTGAAAAACTGGACTTCAAGATATTTTTACTACTTTTCCTATTTCAGTGAATTCATAACTTTCCTCCCTGATCATAGAAGCTTAGAGCAACTTTCTGGTTCGGCTCGAGAAGAACGCTGCAGAGCATTGCGTGTAATAGAACGTCGCAAAATAATAATGGGCGTTATGCTGGTCTCCCTCTTTGCGAAATTAATGAAACTATTTAACAACGTCTGGAGAAACTCGAGTCCCTTAATCGAAAGTCATTCGAGGGAGTGCAGCGATATTGAAACAATACTGCAATTATTTGGTCAGATGCTTGGGGAATTGTTTTCCCAGGCTTGTTTACTTTACTAACGTTTTCCAGGTGATATTCAATCACACCCCACTCGATAAGAAAAGAATTGAGAATACACGTGGGGGAAAAATGCCTTCATCCATATTATATGTTAACTATTCGTTACTTTAGTCACAAATACAAGGACTTGCCAATTTTATTAAAAAATATTAAGCGAATAATACATTCGATGCACGTTGCATAGCTAAAATACACTTTTAATCGTATTATTATTTGAGAAATTTTCCAACTTGAAATTACATATTCACTAAATATATCTATGCCAAATATTATTTTGAAGCATAATATTTTTCAGTTAAATTCCAAAATGTAAACTGTTGAAGGAAATGCTGGCACAGTTTAATAATGTTAATATTCTAAATGGTTTAAGAACTTATAATTAATTTTTAAAGGAATATGTTGATTTACTCTAATGTTATTGTTTTACTAATTAAGTTTAATACTTCTTTACAGATACATTTTTATGTATTTGGACTTGAAATTTCGTCTTTTAATGCTTCTATTGACATGTTTTATTCAACAAAAGCCATTTTAGCATTTTTACAAATTTTTGCTAAAATTGAATATTTACTGTAGTTAGGTTTTAAGGAAATCTTTAAAATAAAAATTGCATTCCTGTAAAATTGATTTTATTTCTATGAAAGTATGAAGTTAGTATTTGTGAATAAGTATAAAATTGGAAAAAAATTCAAATATTTAGTTATTTATATTTGGATAAGCCCCTTTTTGTTATCGCTTCAAATTCATGTGATAAACTTTACCTTGATTTTGTATAATTAAGATCTTTAATAAAAACTTTGTGATAAAAAAATTGGTTTTCTTCTTGTAGTTACAATTTTTAGATTTATTCAACTTTAACTTCAGTTATGGAGCATAAAATATCTCGTAATAAATTTCATATCACAAGCATCTTTACTTAATTTACATGTTAATTTAAAGACATCTTTATATTTCACATGTTTGAATATAAAGTTTTACGATTTTAAAATTATCACTAGCTACATTTTGTGCCATATGCTTTAAATCACTTATCCGGTAATTATATAATTGCTTTGTTGTCTGAATATGATTGTTTTTCTTTTGTCAACAAATACTTTTGTTATTGGTATTTTTTCAGATTTTTCACTTAAAACTTAACCTAGATTAGCTGTTGCTAAGAATTAAAAATTACAAGCAAAAATTTTGAGTTTCAAAAAGATTCTTGCAATTTCAAATATAATTTACTCTAGAAATAAGATATTTACTGATTAAAAGTAGTCATTGTTGAATACAATTTTTTTTAATCTTATAAGCAAAGCTGTTTGATATGAATATTTAAGTATGGGTGAATATATCCAATATCTGAAAACATTACATCTTCAGAAAGAAACGACAGGCTAATTAGCATCCAGATGGAAAGTATCTATTCTGCGATTCAACTGTTTGTAATTTCGATTGATTTTGGATGTTTGAAGTTCAAAAACCGCTTTAGATTCTGGTTTCATTATCCTCAGCATGTAAAAAAATTAAATTATCTTGAGTGACAAACTATCTGAATCAAAAATGTTAAAGAGTTTGGATGTATTTGGGAATATAAAATTATCTACAGTAGATTTCAAAAAAGAGAAAAAGGGATGAAAATATAATCAATAAAATTGGAATTTAGAGAATTTCTGCATCGTTGAAATTGTTACTAAATATATCTCTAAATAAATTATACAGCTAGAAAATTACAGTAACAATCAGCAAAATTGAAGTGTCTGGTTTCTAATTTAGGTCACAAAATCCATTAATAAACTATATTTTTTCAAAACAAGTAAACCAGTTTTCTGGTATTATAGAAAGGTTTTTTTTTATAAATATAATCTTTGACTATCTTTTGTAAATATTGATAATCAAAGATGATATTTTTTAAATATATAGTTATATTGTTTTCAAATTACGAACCCGACAATTATGAATGTTGTATTTGTTGCACAAACTGGCTGCAAGAAGACAGTTCTTGTAAGAAAAAATACATCTCTTGCTGATTTCCTTTAATGAATACTATAAATTTATGTTTGAAAAATAATCTTTCAAAAAATACTTTGTATTTAAAAATATAGTCGCTACATTCAATTAAAAATAAATTCTCTCATTTTTTCATAATTTTCATGAATAAAAGAACTTAAGAAAATTATCCATTCACACAAATTGACAAGTTCTATTGACTTTAAAGAAACATTGTTAAAATAAAATGATGAATGTGTTAAATCTATAATAAACTTTTACCCATACATTTTTCACTTTTAAATATTTTGAAATACGTGTAATAAAACTGAATGAATATTACTTGTGTTTTAATTTCTGATTTCTTCACTAGAGTTAGTGGAGCTATATATATATATATATATATATATATATATATATATATATATATATATATATATATATATATATACATATAATAGGTGCGTGAGTTTGTGTAACAGACAGCTCTATCATATAAAACAAAACGAATCTATCAATTTTATACTTAAAATGGTATCAAATTAGTATATTTGTTCACAGGAAGTCAAAACAAGGACACTATCTCAATAATTTATTTATTGATATAAAATTATTTTTAAAAATGAGGTCAGTGAATGAAATATCGGAAAATTTAAATTTTGACATGCTGTTTAAAAAGAAATATATACTTTATAAAACATATATTTGTAAATATTTTGCCAAAAAAACAATGTATTTACATAAATGTGAAAACGTTTATAAGTTCTGTAACTCTACATCACTTTTATAATATTTTAGAAAATTTAAAAAGGTTCTGAAATACAAACTAAAAAGATATCCAAAGGACAACCAATTTTATTTTTATTCAAATATCTTATAGAGATTGCATTTAATTCCATATGGATATCAAAACACCTTTGAGGTATCTCATGTATGTCTAAATTTTAGTCAAGGAGATGATACAGAAGGTGTGGTTTACAAACATTGGAGGTTGATCAAAGGTGTGCTTACGAATGAGAAATTGAACAAGAAAATGTTATCCATGCTTATGATGGGCAAGGGAATAAACTACAGTTCTTCCAGGACTGTTTTGTCTACTCACAATGCTATAACCAGTATCTCATTATATAAAAAAGTTCTTAATACATTGTAACTTAATCAGTTTGGTTTTACTCATGGTTTAAATTAAATGTTAGCAAACTAAAGACTATTTAATCATTTTTGTTAATATTAGGTCTACCGGAAAGTTCTGTCCACTCCGGTTACAATCAGTTTCAACAAGTATTCAGCTCAACAAACCATTTCCGATCATATTCGGAAACTAGGGTTTGTGTGGAAGTATTCGAGATGGGTGCCACACAAGTTAAGTGAGAAGAATTTGAATGATCGAATCATCATATGCACATCTCTGCTTGCACGCAACAAAATCGAACCCTTCTTGGACCGGATCATAACTGGGGATGAAAAGTGGATTACCTATGAAAACATCATAAGAAAAAGGGCATATTGTGAACCCGGAAAACCTGCCCCCTCTACCTCTAAACCGAAGTTGAGCCTGAACAAGAGAATGTTGTGTATATGGTGGGACATTCGAGGACCAATACATTTTGAGCTGTTGAAACCAAACGAAAGGCTAAATTCGGAGAGGTACTGTCAGCAATTGGATAAATTAAAAACAGCACTCCAAGAAAAGAGGCCGGCGATGTTCAATAGGAAGGACATCATACTGCTTCATGACAATGCCAGGCCACATGCTGCTTTGGGGACTCGTCAGAAAGTCGCAGAGCTAGGCTGGGAAATTCTGTCGCATCCACCATACTCCCGGACCTAGCACCATCTGATTATCACTTGTTTCTGTCCTTACAAAATTTCTTGCGGGGCAAACAATTCAAGAACGAAGAAGATATCAGACAAGTACGGGTTCAATTTTTGGCCTCTAGAGATAAGACATTTTTTAAAAATGGGATATACAAATTGCCATCACGCTGGCAAGAAGTCATAAATATAATGTTGGCAATTATATTATTCAATAAAGTTTGTCCAAAGTATGAAAAAATGTATTTCATTGTATAATTCTAAAACGGACAGAACTTTCCGGTAGTCCTAATATGTGATTTACTAACCAAATGTTCAGTATGGCAGGTCCTGATATATAAATCCTATTCGTTAACATAAAATTCTTGAACCAAACACTTGGTAACACACAAGGCTCTTAATTAAAACTTTCCGTGGATTTTACTGAATCAGATTAGTAGAATCATTTTTATCCAGTAACAGAGAGACCTTTAGATGATTTTTAAGGTAATCAAGAAAGTAAATGAAAGCAAAAGCTACAAGATGTTAAGGCTCAAAGATTCTGATGAATAATCATATCACCTGAGAGACACGACTGATGAAAAATAATATAAAAATTGTATTTTATTCAAATATAATACCAAGAATTATTTTTATTTATTTTTCTTTAAAACCCAAATTCAAATTAATCTCATTGGACCATAAATTGATTTTTATATTCATATTACACTGAAAAAAAATTTAAAATGTGACTGATTATTAAAATTACATTATAAGAAATAGTGCTTAAAAATTTCATTAATGTAAAAGATATCAATATTAATATCCTCTGTGAGCATTAAGTTGTTGTTACTAATGACACTTGGACAAGCTATGCTCGCTATTCCTCTTGGCTATGCGAATTTAAGTCAATTGGGAGCGTCTTTCGTTTTAATCAGAGCACCATGCACGTGAAAGTACGATTTTGCTCTACACACATGCCATAGGGACCCGTTTATAGGGTAGGCATCCATTCACAGCTCATTCATACAAGGAAGGGACAAAGACAGGATAGATATAGGGAGAAAGTACATCCATGCCCGAACCGGGATTCGAACCCAGGAACTCGTTATCCACAGTCAGGCAAGCTGACCACTAGACAAGTTGGGCGGTGAGCACTAAGTAAGTTGTGAGAAAGAAAATGGAGGTAAAAGCAAAAATTTAAGAAACTCAGTGACTGGTGCTTCAATGAGATGAAAATCTCTTTGTTTCCTCAATAGGAAATCTTAACAATTTTTTGCGTTATCTGTAAGATTAGTTATTCAAAAAAATTTATAAGAACCTAAATGAATTTTAACTTATTTAAATTTTGAAACTCCCCGACATGATTACATACCCTGTGAGCTAGATTTAAGGGCAGCCATTTTTTATAAAGTATTATACAGCACTATATTACCTGAAGAGTTCTCATTTGAATCTCCGCAATTCTCTATATGAATAAAATAATTATTTTGTTTAATTTGGAAATTTTTTTCTGAGTTCAACTGAGCGCGGCTGCACAAAATGGTTTGAAATGACTTCCATTCGAATTTTCTGGCAATTAATTTAAAACATAATTAACATAAATTTAAACTTACAATAGAGTCTCTTAAAAGTGATAAGTTCCGCTTCAATGATGAAACACTTATTTTTTTTTTTGTTAATATCACCATTTATGTGTGTACACAAATATATGCATAGCATCATATCTCTTTTTAAATGTCCACATAATTACTTTTAATAAGTAGAAATAATTACTAATTTTTGATTTTTGAAAGAGTATTGTTTTTATCCGCTAACGCGTACGAGTTTACGTTTTTCCTAATACACCACCTATCAAAAATGGATTAGAAAGAATGATAAATAACCTGAGACTAACATTTGATATCTTTGTCATCAATAATGAATTTTCATTTGTTTTACATCATGTTCAATTTTTGATCTCCTCTTACTGTCCTCAAAACTGTGTTTTATCGAAGCTAAGTACATATTAAATATATTTATTTTTCCAAATCTCAATTATGCTACCTACCCGAACGATACGATGTGGAATCTACGATCTACGAAAGATGACGACTTTGGTTCATTAGTTATTTACAAAATATTCCATTATAAATCAAGCTCATAATTTCTTACGGTGTACTTATATATTTCTTTAAAATGTCTTTCTCATTCATAACGAGGTCAGCATCTGAATGGAAATAACCAGTTCAAATTCTTATAAATGAGAGTTAAATTGATTTGTATAGTCATCGTAAAAGGGATTTCTGAATGTTTGGGGCTTCAACGATTAAGGGTTTGGATACTGTGAAGAACTGTGAAGACTACAAATCATGAACTGTGAAGAACAGCATTGATCTAAAAATGTTAAACAAGAAGATTTTCTCCGTTAAATGGCTGCGGCTACAATGAATTCCATGGATGCAGCTGTTCTTAAGAATCCAAATTTCAAAACGATGCATTTGTTACCCTCAAACTACAAACTATTATTTAAAAAAAGAAAAGAAAAAACTTTAGAGACTTATAAATGCTTTGATAACTTATTTTCCTCTACATTCAACACTAAAGATTAAAATATTTAATTTATAACTTAGAGTAAAACACACGACTTTATTTGGAGCATTGCACAAGAAATTAGTCCAAGGGCAAACTACAAGAAAAATTGATATTTTCTCTGCAAATTATAAAATACATGACTGCTTAAAATTTTATCAATTTCTAATCATTGAAAAATATTGAAAAAAAATTTATCTGCTAAAGTATAGAATAAGTATTATATCTTAATTAATATACATAAAAAAACCTTTCGATATAAAAAGAATTATTTTTACTTTAATGAATTTACTAATGGTATTAAAGTACAAAAACTATGTAAAAGAGATTGTACATTAAATGCAAATAAAATTGATTTTGTACTATTTAAATAGGTTTAAATTTAAAATATAATATTCATTTCAAAATGGATAAACATGTTATCCATGAAAGAATAAAAGGCATTAACTTTTGATACATAAATGTCAAAAATTTTGAACATAACTGTTTAAGAATATAATGATCAATTACTATAGAAAAATATTCTTAGCTTAGATTAATTAGAATTTTAAATACATAAAAGAAATTTTATTTTATTTACAAAGTTTTGATAAAATGCTGAACTTTTTACAAAAAATAAAGCGTTGATTCACGGATTATATTTGTTATGTTATATCATACATTCCAGTCTAACTATTTCTGCTCATAGAGCTGCTAAACCGTCTCCAACTTTGTAACTTTTGAAGGAAAGTAAACCAAACCTTCAAAATATTTTAACCTACATAAATTTACTTATCAAGATGATCTTCGGTTGTATTTGGTATAACGTACAAGTTAGATTTACAGGAATACGATTCCAACTGCTTACTTCTACCGACCAAAACAACAACACGCATCCTTACCAATCAAATAAAACCATTTTGTTAAATGATCACTTACCAAATATCCTCCCACCTTTCTAAACTTTAACATCGCTTCAATGGAGAGACTTAAATTTTTATGAAAAGTTACGCTGCAAACATATTGCAGCAGCGATGTTAAACTGCGATGCCCTCCATTTGATGCACAAAGCAACTACTTCCTTTCACGATATGTCTGTTAGAGTGTTGCTATTCTGCGTTACTTGAAGCTTAGGAAACATTCAGGAAAATAATATATCTATAAAGTGTCACCTAGAAAAAATTGGAAGACAAAGTAAGTTGCTCTTTTTAATGAAGAGCTAATTTTGTGTCTCTTTTAGTGAGCTTAATTCAGTTAAAACGCTCTCTATATAAACTTTGTTACGTTTCTACAATTTCATGAGTCGCTTGAGAGGCGTCAAGGGAGACTTCCTTCCTTCTCTGATTTTGTGCTCAGTGAGAGTGGCGATTTATATGCTGTAAGAGAGTATCAGCAAATTTTAATCATCTTCTACCTTATCCACCATATTTTTGAGTAACCAAATGGAAAATGATTTCTTTTCGTGCTTCTGGCAGCAAATAATGTCACCCAAGCGTGTTTCTCGGCTTCATCGTTTTCTCTGCAGACAAATCGCTAATTATTCTTGCCCTACATGAAACTTATTTCAGCAATATTGCTTCTAGTAGGCATGAATCCTGTGAGTCAGTTTCGAGTGTGAGGATCCGTTTTGTTGATTAAAACTGACCGTAAATGAAAAAGGCTTTGAAAAGATTTAGAAATGTATTGTACCTTTCTTCGAACAATATTGAAAATATATAACTTCGACAAAATTGTTTTTAACCCATTTGCATCTATTTTTCAATAAAAGTTTTTAAAGAGAAATTTAGCAAATCGAGTAATATTTCTTTTTAAACTATAACACATTTAGAGGAATTCTTTTATATTAGCATAATTAAAGCGGTTTAGATTTTTTACGCGGTAATTTTAATTTAAATGATCATTATAATGTATCTAGTGCTTATAAAGCGTTAAACAGCTATCGCATCACCAAAATTCAACATATATTATACATAGAATCAGGAAAAAGAAATTTCCTCCATACATTCAGAACTCCATCCAACTAATATAATTCACAACTTTACTTGTTAGCTGAGACATCATATGTATCTATTCACTAATAACTCAATCGTGATAGGTTCTTCACGGAAAACCCACTCAGAGAGTCGTTGTCAACGAAAATCTGTTAAATAGTTCATACACAGACACTTGTTGACAGCCCAATGTCTGCAGCATTTTGAGACCGTATATATATTGCAGTTCCACCTTGCTTAATAATTCTTATCAGTGCTCATTAACGATACCATTTCAAATTCAGCTTTCCACTCTACCATCCTTATGAGACTGATGTCTTACGGGATCGTCAAAATTCATAGTTATTCCAGGAAATGGCTGTTCGTGAAAATCTATGTTTCGATTCTAACTTGAGACATGCTGTGACTTATCTATCTAGAGCCGACTATAACTCCAGGATGACGTCACTTAATCTTGATAAGCTTTCTATTCTCACAAAGTCAACTGTACAATAGTCCATCTAATATCGATCTTTGCTAGAAGTTTGTTATATCACGAGAATGCGGTGGCCTGGTTTGGGTGTCATTTTCACTATACGTCGGCAGTGAATCCCCTTTCATCGAAGATGCGTCGCATTCACTTAGGAGGCCAATGAATTAGGTCATGATTGCAATTTCCTGCAAGTGAAGAGATACCTGTTAGGAAGTTGCGGTCAACATTAGAGCTGCTTTGTTTCTGCTCTTGAATCACACGAATTTTCCCTCAACAGCTTCCCATTAAATATGGGAAGGTATTAATGGAGAAAAGTGTGCTGGTGCTCACTTGTTGCATCACAGGGTGATTCGGCCACATAACCAAATTTTTGGCTCAATCAAACATATGCAAATTTTTTTTATCATTTGCGTTTTCACATTTATATAAATTTTGTAACAAAGCAAAAATAAATACATGAGACTTTTAATAAATCATAATTATAATTCATAGTATGTATATGTATAGTGATATATATATATATATATATATATATATATATATATATATATATATATATATATATATATATATATATATATATATATATATATATATTATGAACCTATGAACCAATGAATAGATCCCTGTAAATGCTCTTAAAGTACAAAATGTTTTCTCCTTGAAAAAATATAAATAGCACCTAACTGCAAACATAAGTTTATTTTTATAAAGCTTTTGAAAGTGAAAAATAAATAATAAAATTTGATGAAAATGAAAAATTTATGAGCACATATTATATGATATGCTGCGATATATATTTTTCGATTATTTCAAAATTTAATTTTTTAATTTCACAGCCTTTTTAGCAGTAACTCTAAATGTTTTTGATTATTATTAATGAATAAATGGAAAGGTACAATTAAATGAATAAAATAGTTGGGACGCATTGTTTGAGTAGTAATGTTCAAACAATTAACGCTGCTTTTTCAATTTTTGATGCTCTCAGAATTTGAATTGCATTTCATCATGAAAAATAATTACTTTCTGTTTGTTCCTCAAGTTCAGTTCTCAAATTATTTTTAATTCATATTTAAATATGCATTAGATTAAGCTCTTGCGGCAGATACGAGTTTAATCCTTTGCATGTGAACTAAATAAAACAATTAAAAACAACTCTTAAGCTAATTTTTCCTTTTTGTTTGGAAACTTATAAAAGTTGATGAACTTTCAAAAAGCTATTTAACGATAAGAAAATTTTGGCAGTTTCCAATAACGCTGTATCGTCGAAATATCTTCTGTAAAATAAATTTGCATTCTAAGATATTGCGTAAATCTCACAAAAATATTTCTACTTCCAGGTATGGAAGTACTGATAAAGAAACACTAAAATCAAAGAGGAAATCTCTTAGAGTTGCTTAAAGATTAGTTCATTGATCTAAGTCACTTTGGTAATCGCAATAAAGAACTTTGTCTTCCTTCCAGTGATATGACAAGGATTTTAAGAAATGACTCAATTATTACCACAGGCACCTCAATTCAGCATGAATGTCCTGAGAGATAATTTAATAACGGAGAATAAAACGAGAACAATACGTATAAAAGAGCACCAGAAATTGCGGTAATAATATTCATTTCATTTGTACAGTTAGAATAAAATTAATCTATAAAAATACACAAAGAAAACACCATTTGACAATAAAAAATTCAAGCCTGTCTTGAGAGAGAGGGGGGAAAGATACCGGGAAGTGACGGGTTTTATCCCTGATCCTAACAGAGATCCATCAAGGTCACTCGTTGCAGCTGCAGCAGATAAAATAAGTCATGATAGCAATGTCCTTCCACAGGCGGGGAAGGGTAAAAAAGGCACCCATTCAGATGTTGATTTCGTCAGTTGATCGAAGTTCAAGAACAACGATGTCGGTAGAAATGTACAATTCAAAATATATTGAAATCAAGTAAAATTTTAGCAGTTATTTTCATATTAAATAAATTTTCATTTGTTCATTAATAACATAATATTTTTGAAAATGAAACGAAAATATGAAAAAAAATTTTCCAATCTACTATTCTAATTATGCCTTGATTGAAAGTTACTTCGTTTAAGCAAATCTTAACCATTTTTTTTCTTGATGCAACTTTATTATCTATCTCTAATCAAATATTTTATATTTTGTTTTATGAAAAACTATTTATTAATTTTTCCCTGAGTAGGGCAAGAAAACTATTACAACTATTTATAATATTCTCTCTCATAGAAGAAAAGATATAAGTTTTAAAATTTCTTTAACTTTAATATTCTTTTAGTTACATAATAAACTCCATTTTCCATTCCTATTCATTGTTTATTGAGTTGATTGAAAAAGCATTTATTTTTATTTTCAAATTACTCCAAAATAATAACTTATTGAAAGTCTATTTTTTCTGAAGTTTATACTGTAATTTCTATTTTCAAAAAAGGAAAGTAACAATTCTTCTCAATAATTAACTGTCATGAAATATTTCCCACGTATTTTGTGACATTTCTAAGAATGAAAGGAATACTCATAAATATAAGCGTTTTAAATAGATTTTAACACTACAATATGAATGTATAATATATCTACAGAAAATATATATATATAGGTACTCTGAATATACAAAGTATAAATTTAGTGAATGTTTGATAAAAATCAAAAGCTTTCTGAAAACTTAATCTCTTTTATCGATGTAGTTTGCTACATAAGTTAAAGCAGATTTTAAAGTCTTGAAGCGTAAATAATAATTCTGAATATGTAATTCAAGTGCTATACAGGAAAACAATTTAAATATTTGTTCTTTTGAATGTTGTGTTTTTCATAAATCCTAATCAGACAACTGAAGATTTTGTGAAGCTTATTTAATAATTTTCTTTTAGTTTTGCCTGCTAATAGGACTTTTTATGTACAATGCGTTAAAAATGAGCCGTCTCGAAAGAATCCCAACCACCGGCCCCTAATATGATCAAATTAAGTGGAAACAAATATAACATTTATATCCTAGTATTTCTGGCATATATAAGAGCTTGCTTAGTTGGAATTTATATTTACGAAATGTATAAATTAATTTGCAAGTAGACCTTTTGGCTTGGCTGATAAATAATTTCATTGATAAAAATGTTTTACATCATAGATAAAAACAAAGCATTGTCCTTTCGGTTGGATTAAATGAAATTTACTTCTACTCGCGGATCCTCCTTCCCTAGTGAGCAAGAACTTTGATGTCCTAATTCATTTGAAACAACTTGATCTGGAAATTATTAACTACATTCCTGAAGATTCCACCATAATACATAAAGACGGAAATAAAGATGAACGTGACTTCTCTGGAAGTGGAGTTTACATCTTATCCTAAGAATATACAACAAAATTAAGTAGGAGAAATGAGTTGGTTGCCTTTGATGCTGTGCTCGATTCGATTCTGTCCTCTAACCGCTTGTCTACCATTTGGATATTTTCTGACCACTGAAGTACCTTTCTAATTAGATTAGATTAGAATTATACCGATTCAGCATTTGCTGGTAGTTTCTAATGGTGATAGTATAGGAAAGGCAATTTTCTTAATAAAACGGCGCAACTTTCCTCCTTTAGTGAATTGCGCTTTCAATGCATACCTTCCCACGTTAATGGGCAGTTTGTCCTTTTTGGACCTTACGCCAGGAAACCCAACCAACTTTCACACGTTGATATACATGATAATGAGGCAGAAAATATTTTGAATAAAGAGGATGCTGTCGAGTCATTAGACATACCTGAGTCATGGACTCATTTGGAGCTATTCTCAAGAGTTTAAAAAGCTTTAATGGTTCTTGGACAATTGCATCTGTTCACCAATGGTATCAACGAAAGTGATCAGAGGGCGCCTTATCAATGAACTGCCGCAGAAGGGACTAGACGGTCATCACCAGGATTATCAGTGGACACTTAAGATCTATATCCTATTCTTATGGAAAAAGGTCTTCCCAGCCTGTTTGAAGTGTGCTGATAATCAGGACACTCCTGGCTGTATTCTAGAATGTCTAGATCTTCCCAGAATTGATCTTTCCACATGCTTAATTTTAGAGTTACATTTTCTTAGAGTTACGAATTTCATAGACCTGATTCAACGTTGCTAAACACCGGAGATACGCAGCAACAATTTGCAAGCTTTTACCTACCAAATTATTCCGTGCTCTCGGGGTTGTAAATGAAGATACCCTGTAAGCTCTCTTCTACTCACTACTAATGAATTAACGTTGCTAAACACTGGAGATTTGCAAGAATAACAAATTTCAAATAATTATATAACGAATGTTCCTTGCTTTCGGGATTATATATATAAATGAAGATACCCTAAAAATTCTCTTGTACTCACCTCCAATGAAGATCCAGTAGGAAGTACAAGTAAACATCTGTTTCCAGTAGCATTTTAAAGCACAAAAGAGGCATGTATAAGGATATTATCATTACTTTTAACACATATAAAATTGCAAATTTTTAAATAAAATAAGGAATACTGTATGAAATCTATATTATACCGTAAGCAGTTTACAATAAATTCAGAACAACTGTCAAAATTTTAATTTTCTAGAGATTTTTCTTTTTATTCATAGCTAAGCGAAATATAAAATAAACTAAGTAAACTGAACTAGAAATATTCCTATCTTGAAGCTCATTTTAAATTTATTTGTTTTAAATCAATCCATTTCATTAATTTTCCATTTTCAATTAAATATATTAGGATAGTTTGAACTTTAAAATTTAATTATGAAGTAAAATTCACTGCATAGATTTTAAAAATTAATTTTAACTTCAAGACAAATATTCAATTTGTTATTCATCAAGTGTCAATAATTAAAAATTATATTATTTTTATTAATATATTGAATCGCAGTGTTTATACACTTTCACATATTCCACCAAAATTTTCTTTATATTTTATTTACATTACATATTTATTAATTAATATTTATCATTTACATATTTATTAATTAATATTACATCAGAATATTGCAAATCATTCAACTGCAGCGGCATATTCTTGCATAATTATTAAATTTTGTATGGATGTTAATTAATGCAGTTAGAAAAATAATTTTTAAAGGTTGGTTCTATAAGGAATCTTTGAAAACATAACTCCAAGGTAAATCATTTTATCTTTTATTCATTCTTAATAAAATGCAAACTATTATGTTATGAATATTTTAATAAATTAAATATGTCATTCAAAGATTAGAAATAAAAGTTTATAAGCTAAAAGTTTTCCTTTAGGAATTGTGTTTTAATAAACCAATTTTAATTTTAAACTTTTATACTCTGCACTGTAACATATTTATAAACCTTTAGTAATAATTAAAGAAATGATTTTATCTTTCTCTGTGTATCTATTTTGAATTTGAAAAAATATATATAATAAATTTTACAGTGAATTAATTCATTTCATAATTCAAATTGAACAATATTTAGATATATCGTTACTTAAACTTTTTGTGAAAATTCATTTTAACAGAATTATAAAAATATTTATTTTCAATTTAATTTTACTTAATTTAAAGTTAATTCTTTTATATTTAATGATAAAATACTATCTATTATTATATTAAGAAATTTATTATTAGATGATCTAGCATTAAAATGCTCTCAAATTTATTTATGATTTTTAACCACTTTTATTAATAATTAATATTAAGTTTTATTTAAATTTCATCAGTCATAAACTTATTAAGATTTATAATGAGTTAGTTTTAGTTCAGTTTCATGTTCATTGATATTATAATTTTAGTATTTTTCTGAACAAACACATTTCAAGAAGACACAATTTTACAGAAATGCTTTAAAATTTATCAGCTTGTTTCTTTCAAGTTATTCACATTTTAGGTAAACTTTTTTTTTTTTTTGAATAAAATAACTTCTTAGATTGGAGCTGTTTATTTTCTTGATATCATCAATTATAAAATTAATTCAATACTTTTGATACAAAATTAAATGTTTTTAATAAATTCGAAGCATTATACCTATTACTGATTAAAATTTTACTTAGAACTATAAATTAATATAGTATTTATTAGAAATAGAAGAAAATTGTTTTTATAACAAAAAGAAAGCTCCACAAGGTTGCACTTATTCTTCTTGATCAATATTAATAGAATAATAGGAATCTTTCCTTTTCTTAGAGAATTAAACTCCGGAAACGAAATGGAGCGAAACTCTTCTAATTAATGACAATACCTGGAGGAGGAGAATTATCTTTGTTTTGTAGAGCAAACAAAACTGTTTACATTCATAATTTACATCTCCTGAGCTAGATGCTGCCCAGTGCAGTTTAATCATGCTGTGTTCCCGGAAAATATTATTAATATCTCCCTGTTGAGATTTTCAATTGAAATACCGTGTCTTCCTCACGTGTTGCCCGGGGAGGGGGGAGGTCAATGGAGGGGTGAATGGTGCGAAAGGCACGGTAGCTTGTGTGTGTTACTATGTTTAAGTAGCTAATTTCAATCCCTTTAACAAGCTAAGTTTTATTAGCGAGTTCTCTATAAAGTTTATGGCATTGCTCCATTTTCTTGTACAGTTTAGTGCATGCTGGCATTGCTTCGGGGCGCTGTCTTTAATTTTTCCAAATTCACGTTGAGTGGAAATTAGTTCCGGTGCAAGGCTATTAATTGAATCATGTTCTAAATTTCTTGTTGTATTAAGGATACAGTGAAATTTCCTTTCGTATATTTGTTAGTATGTATTAGTTCGATTTGTCATTTTTAAATTTTTGAAAACACTTCATCTTTGGTAATTTATATCACTTCATAAGCGCTTTCATGCCCGGTGGCAGCAATTTTCAATCTAGGAATCTTTCAGAGAGTAGAAATCAATCGTAAATGACGTTTATTTGTTCTAAACATTTAAAATTTTACTTAAACTTATTTATTTCTAACGCATGCATTCGAATGATAAATATTATATGCAGAAAAGTTTGAGACTACTTTTAGAATAATATTCCAAGGAAACATTTCCATTTTCTAATATTCTTTCAGTCTAGAGAGAGTTGCTATTAAATATTTCTTGATCCTGTCAATATCTTTAATTCATTACAGAAAACCAAGAAAATGAATTGTATAGAAACACTTTAAATAGGTAAGCTAACAAGTTCTTAAAATAATTTTTGACTTCTATCAAAATCGCTTTAAATTTTATTTTCTATGGAAGATTTCAAAGAAAATAAACCACAAAAAAAGGAAGAAGTTAGAATCTTCAATTTTAAGACTTTTGAAGAAACATTACAAATTTTGTCTTAGATCATTACCTCATTTTGTAGATTAAGTAAAAGCAATTTAATATTTTTTCGCTAAATACCATATATCAATGTTATCCAGTATTATAAAATTGTAAATTCTTTTCTTTTAAGTAGAAAACTCTATAATATCAGGTATTTTTGGTTGATCAATATCACGTAGAAATAGTTTATATTTATGTTAAATTAATTATTTCCTTAAATATATTGAATTATCAATACTAAACAACACTGTTTATTTATATCTTTTCCGATAAAGGTATATTTATTGAAATGCTTATTCGAGAAAGGTACTTAACAGCGTAACAGCCAAAGGATGTGAGCTGGTGACATTAATTTAATTTCCACCCTTTTGCCTTCCTATAGGGCCCTTTAAAAATACTGAAACATAATCACGTGTTTCAAAAAAGAAATTCATTAAAGCTTCAAAACACCCTTACTTATAGACCTCCATGCAAAAAAGAAGTACTTCCTCATCAGAGTGCGGTGTTCGAACTTGAAAACGCATTCTATGAAATCCCTATCTTTGCATGGTTCTTCCTATTTTTCAGACTTGAAAAATAAAGAATCCAGTATTTCGGATATTTGTTCAATTTGACAAATAGCTGCAGAGGTTTTATTAGTGTTAATTTCGTGCTTTGTTACAGGTGTATCCGTGGGCTGGGCATATCTTCACTTTGGTCAGTAATGTGCAAATTGTTTCCACTGGTGTGGCACAAGTAGAACGGAGTATGCTGCCTCATATCTGACTGTGTCAACTGACCATGTCACTTTTTGTACATGTTTCTGTTCAAAGATTTCAGAAGCCTTATCCTTGAAAGTGTTTACGAATGTGTCACTTTTTGTACATGTATGATTATCTGAGTGAGACCTATGTTTCAAATGGACTCCATACCATCCATGTATACATCCATACCCAGCATGAGAATCATACAGATGAACTGTAGAATTGGTGACAAAAGAACAGACCCTTTAGAAAGCTAAACTGAAAAACAGAAGCAGCGTACTCATCCATCCTTTTAAACGGCGGAAATTGTGCCTTATACGAGGGTCGTCTCAAAATGACGATCATTTCTTTATAATAACATACATATTTAAAAACGGATTACATTATTATCTTTCTTCCTCCGTGTAAAATCTTCTGACATCTGAAAATGGTCTACCTGGTCTCAAGGTTCGAAAATGCCCATTATGTTCCTTTGCTACCTTGAACTTGAGCTAAATAATCCCACCGTTCTCCAAAACTTTACCACTTTCAAAACGCTTATCTCAAAGAGAATACTTCAATTAATGTAAAAGATGGAAATTGCTACAAAGTTAGAAATATCAACATTTCTCTTCCGCATTAATTTAGAAATTCATCTATTTCCGGATGAAAAAACGGAAAGACAGACCCCATTAAATCATTAAACTCCATCAAGGCATTTTTTCATACGGTTTTGATCTAATTTAAGCGTTCATCTCTGTTTTTTAGAGTCTAAGAGAATAATTATCTACCTCCATAGATGCGCCTTCTAGCATGAAATATGAGAAATGCCTTCTTTAAAGAATTGTGAAATGGGATGAAAGATTGACGTTTATAATATGTGACGGAAATTCTCAAGTTCGTAATTAAATACAACAAATGCTTAACCTTACATGACGGCCTAGCAGTACGGAAATATTCTTTAGAGCTAAATGCAACAAGTTCAATTCCAGCCGTGGTTGAACATCAAGAAAAGTCAACATTCTAGTATAATTTTAGTAAACAACATTTTAGTTTTTAATTAAGAGTTCCTTATATTGCTTAAAATACTTAGTGGTATTAACTATTTCAAGAATTTTAGTATAAGACTAAAAAAGTATTGACATAAAATTATTCAAAATAATATTTTTCCAGCGTATACCACTAAAAGTCTACAGTATGAAAGCTTTGAAGAATAAATTCAAGAAATATGTTAAATTTTATCACTTATTTTATTAAATTTATTTTAATTTATTACATATATATATATATATATATATATATGTGTGTGTGTGTTATTTAAAAATGGCTTCTCAAAAGAATTACTTTGAATTTTATTTTATAGAGAGAATTTTAAATAATCAACTGGCTTATATTTTGAAATTTTTCGTTTTTTCTTAACTCGTGTGTGAAAACGAATGCTTTATACAACAGTCTTACAAAAAAATTGGAGGGTGAGTAAATTTTGAATCAAAAGAAATCAATTTACAATGTAAAGTAAAGCAGGAGAATGGAAATTGAGAAATTTTATAAGTTTACTTCAAATAAAAATCTTAAAATGCCATTTCGAATTTCTTGTCAATGTCTATATTATGAAATAAATGTTGTTGTTTTATTGCTTTGTTCTTGGAGAAAATGCGCTAAAGCAAGACAAATGCCCGCACACAAACTTTGCCATCTTTTGAGCTGGAGGACTGTGAAGGATGTCCTGTAATTGTGATCCAAGTTTGCCAAGAGCGGCTGACTGCTGCAGAATTCCTCTGAAGATAGTAAGCAGAAAATTTTGATTTATAAGTTATGAACTGTGGAGTTACTTTGAAGTAATATCTTTATCCCTTCGAAATGGGCTGTGCAAAATCCAGCTACTGTTGATGATAAGCACTTCACGCGATGATAAACGCGATTCTTAAGTACCAGGATCAGTTGTTCTTTAAAATGTTAACAAATAGAAAACCGTTTTTTAACCCTTTGTAAAAAAGTTAAATAATTTTAGTTTTTAAACTTTACCTAAATTATTTAAAAATGCATTATTTGTTTAATATTTAAAATAAACTATCAAAGAATAGGAAAATTTTAAAGCATTTTTGATGAATTATCAATGAGTTCTCTCTTCTTACATTACATTAGTTTGTTAGAAACACGCATTTAATGAATTTATTTTCAAATTCATCTCTGGAAACGAGATAGTTGATGAACTCGCTAAAGAGGCCCATAATTCTCTTCAGCCATCCAAATGCTTGACTCGCATTGACGCGAATGCATTTGGCAGCTGAAAATTAACTTTTGCCAGCAAGTGAAAATGTTTTCCATCCAGAATTAAACAGCGACAGAACCATTTCAACCATAATAACCAGATTTAGAAAAAAACATTTGAAATGTATGAGAATTTCTACAGATGGACAAAAGAGATACACCAGGTTTTGTCTTTACTGTCCGGATAACACCCAACTGTCTCCACTACAGATCTTCAGTATATAGCACCAAGCTTTCCAACTTCAGCATAAAGAATCTTGTGGAGCATCTTTTTACAGATTAAGCTCTCTGCTGCAGAGATCGCCAGGGGTGTTTTCGACATCTTCAAGGACATTTAGAATTTTTTTGTACGTACTCCATGGGCACGACATCTTCATCATCATCATTTTAAAATTCAAACATGTAAATTTAATTATTAAACTATTTTTTTAAAAAAATGTTCAAAATAATTTATAAACATTTTAAAATATGTATTGAAAACGAATATTTCATCTTTATTTTAAAAATTTATAATTTTGGGGGGAAAATGTTTTTATTGTTTAAATTTTTATAGAAAATTTAAAATATCAAACAAATGAAGTTAAAAACACATCAATTATCAGAAGAAGTTTGGAAAACAGTAATATATATCTAATGCTTTATTTCTGAAAACATTCCTGTTTCGAAGATTTATTTCAGTATTAATATTTGTAATATCTTATGAAGCATAAGATTCTGAAATGTTTCTAGGTAAAATTAAGAGTATTTAAAAAAAGTAAGTAAAATAAAATTGTGCAAGTTTTCTACTTTAAGTTTTAAAAACTATTGAAATGTTTTCTTTTGTTTCACAATGAATTCATGATAAATAATTTGATTTATAATTTCAGGTGTAAGAAATAGATGCATAAGTTTCAATAAAAAGTCAATTTTGTAGAGTACATTTTAAAAATTTATAATATTTCACTGATAATATACTTTTTTAAAAATTGTAAATGAAATTTAAAAAAATGGCGATGCAATTTCAGTTTAAAAGGAAGTTAACTGATGCAAAATGAAGGCAAAAAAGATATTAAGGATATTTGCTTCATTGTTTGTGGAAGACATTCCTCCATTCAAGTTCCAAAGTTTCTAATTAGTGCAATGAAAATTAATTGTCTTTCTAGTCATTAAGTGAGCTGTTAACGAAGACAATATAAGCTTTGAAAAGGAAGGTTTCCAGGTAAAAAACCTTCTGGTGCTTGAGATGCAGCGGACGGGGGTGGATCTCTGTCACCTGCATTGTCTGCACGCGTCCTGTTATCCTCCAATCTCATCAAGCACATTGTGTTTTTGGAATTTCAAAAGAAAACGAAACAGCACAAATAGAATGGGTTGTTTCCAATTTTTTAAATACTTTCAGCATTTATTTTTAACTTCCCTTAATTTCGTTGTTCATTTTCAATTTTTGAAAGTATTCGATGAATTGCATATGCTTAAGATATTGCCTCTATACGACAATATGACAAATTCGTTTTACGACTTTTAAATCGTTCTATTTTTATGCTTATATTGTGTTTGATGTTAATATATTAACAACATTTATAATGTTACATAGTATTGATTGGACATTTAGTCATTACGTCCCACATGTCGAATCAATCAAATGTATTTAAGATTATGCAATGTCTGCGTGCAATTTATGCACTGTTTATTCTGAATATTGTGATGTAATCACGTATATTTGGAATATTTTCATTTTTAGTGGCCACTTTTCATAGCCTAAACTCATTTTTTTGTTTTATATTCTACATACCTTATTGATTTGATTTGAATTTTTTTTGTTACTTCGTACTTTTTAAATTTTTGAATTGCTTTTGTATCTATGACTTTGAGGTCGTGGTAGGTTGGTACAGAAATGCATTGCTTTCATTATTGGAAAAATAATGAGGTCGTTTCTCTATAAAGATGGTTCATTAATTCTGGAAACATTATACTTGCATATCATTTTTAAGATTTTTTGTTGTATTCTAAATTTGTTAAAGTTGAAATGAAAGTTGAATATTTAGAGATATTATTAACAGTTTTGCAGTTCAGTGGTTTGAATCTCACTTTAAGGTAAGCGTTACAAACATGGTTTGAAATTTACTCAAATTGTAAGATCTCATTAAATTAAACTTCTAAAAATTAGAAGATAAGACGGATTCTAAATTAAAAATATACAAATTCCTTATTTTCTTTAATTAATCAAATTAATAATATTATGCAATGAAATAGTTAATAAATATATAAATATATTAATATGCCGACCGATGGCTGAGTGGTTAGATTTCCTGGCTCTTGAGCTATTGGTCCCGGGTTTGAAACCCGGTTCGGGCATGGATGTTACTTTCTTTCTCCGTTCTCTCTGTCCTTTATTCTGTGATGTTGTATGAATGTGGTCCACCCTATAAACGGGTTTGTGGTGGTATGGCGCGGGCAACGCTACTCGCCTCCGTGACTTGGTTCACAGGTGCCCGCTGGGTAACGACAAATGAGTAGCAGTTTCTGGCCTTGTTGTGGCATAGGGTTCAGTCACCCAAGTGTGTGCCGCCGTTGGAAAAAAATATTAATATATTAAAATATATTATTGGATGAAAATTGCATTATGTTGGTTTGAAATATTTATATGATTCACATTCTTTGATCCTCATCATTGTTAGAGTCGACTTCACAATAACTTAAAATATTCCCATTTGATGGTAAAATTTTAAAAGTTCTGTAAATTTCTTACTTGACGCTAGACATAATAACTAATTGGGCTTTTCAGTGTTTTTATAGCAGACATTTACAAGTACAGTTTTTTTTCTTTTTGCTAAAGAATTTTAGAGATTATGTATATAGTATTTACAAAAGCAAAATTCGTGCTTCGAATATATTTTGCAGTATCTCTTTTATTCTCATTCGTAAACACTTTCAACGATAAGGCTTCTGAAATCTTTGAGCAGAAAATGTGGGAATGATTTCTGATGCGAAACGCTTTCACGCATATAATTTTACTTTGGTGAAATTATCTACCAGATAGAATTTAAATTAAAATGTTTTCTTGGTGAGAGATAATATGTTGTTCAAGTTATTTCATGTGTTTATGGAATGCGTTTAATTCATTATTTTATTCCGAAATAAGAATAAACAAAATTCTGTCATCGGGAAGTAGATTGTTTGAAGAGATTTTAAATGCCATTAAGGAGAGTTTCGGCAACTTGTAGGCTCTTCTCTAATTTTCCACTCAAATAGTATATCTATTGACGTCAAAATATAATGAATTTAAACTACTATATATGTTTACTGATTTTTGCAAATAAACAATTATATAATCTTAGACATTACTTTTGCAATTTTGTAAAATAATAACTTTTATTTTAATTCTTACCAAATATACTCTGCGAAATAATAAGAAATGATTTGGCCTACTTCTTTAAGAATTCGCGCCAATATTTTTGGTCAGTGAGATTTTATTGATTCTGAGATCATTTTTTATGCACACTACAAGATGAAATGACTTCTCGATACAAAATTAAAAGTGTGTTGATACGATCGCATGCATGCATACATTTTTGAACGCTTTCTGGATCGCTCAAAATCATTTGGAACTACACTGAAAGCGGTAAAAATTGGAAATACAGGAAGTACAAGTACTGTACTGGTGAAGTACTGAAAAAATAGTTTAGCAAATAAAATTTGCAAAATTTTGCTTTCAACCGAGAGAGTAATATGTCTTTACTTGAGTTTGCATTCAAATGAAAATAATTAATGTGTTTTGCAACATTTAATGTATTTTTTATGTAGTAAATCTGAGGTTCTTTAGATAAAAAGAAATTTCACGACATTTTCCTAATGATTTAAATAATACTTCATATTGAATCTAATTTTTTGTACAAACATTATCAATTTTAAGTATATTTTTAATAATAATAACACTCTCCTATACAAATTTCGTGATTTACGACATCTTTAAAATATACACGCTCATATATATATATATATATATATATATATATATATATATATATATATATATATATATATATATATATATATATATATATATATATATATATATATATATATATATATTATTTCATTTAATCTGATTTAGATCTCATAACATTTCTCTGTTGAACTTTAAACATAATAAGAACCTTTACCTCAAGAATGTATTCCTTTAAGTAATATAAATTAAGAAATAGGTAGAATAATAAGTTACTTTGTTACTAAGTTTAATCCACTTTTCGAAAAAACTATTTCAGTAGAAGGAAAAAAACTATTTCAGTAGAAGAAAAAAAGAAATTACATTCAAAGTGATATTTTGGCTGAAAATTCTTTATAAGTACACCCTCTTGAGTTTATTTTCTGGGAAATAGACTTTCATATTAATTATGTTGGTTACGCTTGCAGCTGAAGTGAATCAAGAATTACGGCGACAAATCCTGTGTGCAGACAAGATCATAAGCGACTCTTTCAAGAAGGAAATGGGCCGCAAAAGAAACAAGGCTTGATGACGTCAGAAGTCTCCAGGGAGACCATGTCTCTGACTTTGTCCACCTTGTTGATGAAAATCCAGATTTTGAAAGAATCAAGATTTGTAATATATGTTTATATATATATATATATATTATAAATCGTCTAAAAGCAACACATATCGCTTTAGACGATATGTGTATCTTTAGTAAAAGAGATAGGCTTATAATTAGAAGAATAAGCATTCTGCCTAGTTATAAACCCATCTAAAATATATAGCAGAAAACAATTAATGTTAGTTTTTATTCCATTTTTAATAATTTAATGAATGCAAATAAGTGTATTACATGTATAATGATAAAAATGCATGTTATTCTTGCATGTATTAAAATTTTCAATGAAGTGGCATTATAGAATAGAAGTATTCAATAAGTAGAATTTTTTAAATAGATTGAAAATTTTAATCATTCTAGAAACATATAACACTTTTTTGTGTTCTAATTTTTACCATTCATCGTAAAACAATATAATATGTGAAAAATCTTATGAAAATTATATGTAAAGAATATGTGTTATTTAATTTGATAAGATATTTTTTCTTATTTTCAATTAATTTTTATTTCTTACTTGTTGACAATTGACCGCATAATAATGCATATGTATCAAGATTTTCGCTAATAAAAAATCAAACAAGATTAATATTATTTTTACTTCAGAATACAAATGATGTGATATATATCATTATTATACATCTGAGATTGAAGTAGTATATAACAAAATACATCGTACTGTAATATTTGCATTTTTACATATGTTATATATGCATATGTTATAAATGCATATATTACAGTACCATGTATTTTGTTAAATATACTTATGTACTGTACTTATTGTACTTATATATATATATATATATATATATATATATATATATATATATATATATATATATATATATATATATATATATATATATATATATATATATATATATATATATATATATATATATATATATATATATATAAGTACAATAAGAACAGTTATATCCTTCACCTGAGACGTTAAATTAACCGTCTGAGGTGAAGAACATGGGATGCCGAACCAGTTGCTAAGTAACCACTGAGCAGACGCATCTAGTATTCTGCTGCTAAAATATAAAATTTAGCTGAAAGTGAATTTTAGATCCAACCACTGGCTTCAACTCCAAAGGAACGAAACAACTATTGTTCAAAGAGTATTTTCACCGTGAACTAAAGTTCTGATACACACGCACCAAATGGCCCTTGATATCATTACTCTAGGTAATAAACTGTGATGACGATATCGCATGCAAGCAGCCAATGCGCTTTTTCTAGTGATGTTGCGAAAAAATGGATGATTGCATCATGATGCGGGGGAAGAAATTTGAGATTAACCTGAAGACACGACTTCATACCATTTTTATTATTCGTCAGTGGTTGATCATACTACTGAATGTACTCTTTTCTGTGGTGTATTATCAAGGATAATCAAAGCATGGCCATCCCTCTAAACGTTTTGAATAATCTTTTTTAATTAACAGTTTTTCTGCATTTAAATATTTGCCGAATTGTATTATAAAAACAAGAACCTTAATGCATCGAAAATGTCTCATCTGCTTATTCCTACCAAACAAGACTTCTTATCCAGCAAGAAAATACCAGTATTAATAGCATTTAATTAATTATATGCCGATCAACTTGTCTAGTAGTCAGCGTGTCTGATTACAAATAAGGAGGTCCTGGGTTTGAATCCCGGTTCGGGCATGGATCTACTTTCTCTATCTATCCTGTCTTTGTTCTTTCCTTGTATGAATGAGGTGTGAATAGTTGCCTACCCTATAAACGGGTCCCTATGGCATGTGTGTAGAGCAAAGTCGTACTTTTACCTTCATGGTACTCTGATTAAAACGAAAGGCTCTACCAATCGACTTAATTCACATAGCATAGCGAACTTGGCCTGTCCAAGTGTCATTAGTATACAACAACAACAAATTAATTATATTAAGGACTTTGGTAATAGGATTTATGTAGTTGGTATTCTTTAATATAATGTAGTCTTAAGTAAACAAAGGATTTTTTAAAAAAATTTATAGTATTTTTTTATCTCTGAAACAATTAAACATTTAGTTCATCGGTGTTTACTGTAACCAGTAATTAAGTTGTTAGCATAGGTGATATAAATTTAGTAAATTATAGCAAAATGACATAATTTTTCCTAATTCATTCCGAGAGAGTTTTGATTAAACCTAATGGTAGAACAGCACATTTTAGAGTGAAATATACCAAGCTATTTTTGCAACAATGCTAGTTTGATTTATTTTGTTTGTCCTTCAATGGTGATTTTGGGCTCATTAGAAATAGATTTTGCCTATATTTTAAAGTACATATCGAATCACTACATATATCTTCGACCAAGAAGAGACTTAAGCCCAGTACCGATGGCCAGAACTCAAACTATAAATCTGGCAATTCAGCTGAACAATAATAAACTTATGCTTGCGCTTTTGCCTTCTGCACTCACATCCGTTAGATTATTTGCTTGAGATTTATTTAAGTTTCATTGTTATGATCACCTGAGATGGGCATTTGAACAGACCTCCCATTGGTTTACGTGATAAACATTGAAACAGTTTACAATAGCCTTCAGTCATTGTGTTTGAACAGCATAAATATACATGATTTTGAAGCACAGCTGCTTACTTTGTATAAACATTTTTCTTAGAAACAAATCAATAATTGCCATCCACCCTGTCTAATAGTCAGCGTGCCTGACTGCGGATAAGGAAGACCTGGATTCGAATCCTGGTTCAAGCATAGATTTCTCTTCTCTCTCTCTGTCTCTCTTGTCTTTGTCCTTACCTTGTATGAATGTGTTGTGAATGGTTGCCTAAACTATGAATAGGTCCCTATGACATGTGTGTACTGAGGAAGTCCGACTCCACACCAAATTACGACTCAGTTGGAAAAGTGAAGCAGCTCACTCCTCATTACCAGCCTAGCTGGCACAAGAAAACAACAAGTCAATAGTTGACCTTTCCTCCAAGAAATTTCTAAGTTGCTAAATACCTGCGAAAATGCAAGAACGAAATTTGAATGAGTATTATCACCAAGAAAGTGTTATCAGTTTCTATTCTGTTTTGATTATATCATTAATATAACTGTTTCGATTATATCATTAATATAATATAATGATCTGTAAATATATCTATTATGATAGATTAAAGATCAAAATTCTAATATATTTTTATAGATTCAAATACTTGGCATGTGTAACAGCAGTATTATAATCAAGTAGGAATCTTGAGAATAGTATTTTGATGATATTTTTTTTCTTAAACTAAAACGGGATGCTCGAACTGTCACGTGTTATTAATGTTTAAAAGAAAACATGTGCTTCTGTGTCATCTTTTACTGATTCAAATCGTTTAAGAAGAAAAACATGTGCAACCTGTGTGTATCCACATTCTCATAAAAATATGCTGTAATCTTAAATTTTGAAAGAAATGATTTTTAACAATATTCTATTTAAAAAAAACTCATTGAAGGCGTGCATTATAAAACTGTATATTCCTTAACTTAAAAATCATACTCATAAAGAATGTCGAGGAGTAGGAAAGTTGTTATACACTACCATACCAGACTTTTTTCAGCACTCTGGTTGTAAAATTCAAATTATAAGCTTTGCCTTCACAGGTAAATGAAAGTTCAGTAAAATAAATGTTACGCAGTTGCCAAGATATACAGCCCACAAATACGGAATACGTAGTTTTACAACATTTAAAAACTTTTTGAGAAAATAAAATGAAATTCGATAGCAATTTTTTGTATTATCCCTTGTATCAGCTTCCCTCTGTTGAACGAATAAACATATATTAAAGTTCATGTACTTAAAAAGTCTTGCATTATATTGAATTTTTTTATGTATCATATTTATCTCTAGAGATATGAAACCATATTCGAAAATCATAAAATTTGTAGCAAATTAATTACATGAAAATAATGCCATAATCCCAAATATGAGTACGAGATGGTCTGTGCCGTTATCTCATCTGAAATAAGCCCAATAAGCAACAGTGGAAAGAACGAAACGTGGAATTTGAATTAGAATCAGTGTGAGTATTCGTGTATAAGATGCGCGGTATGAATATAAAATATCGAATTAATGTATAAAAATATTATTGAAGTTTTGCTGACGTATAATCTCACATTTTCACTTTTTATTTCTGTTTAATTACACTGCTTTCTGACTGGTTGTTTTTTCTTGAAATATTCGTCCAGGAGTCTAATGAACGCATGTCGGTAGAGTTAGGTGAGCCATATAGACAACTGCAATAGACAAATGAAAGCGTGTCCATTCTATAAGAAATTTTTGTAAACCTAATGTTAACGTTGTATCTTGTACACTGCAGCAAAAAGGAAGGATCGTATACAAAGTGCAATACTTGGTAATCTAGTTTATTTATTTATTTTTTTATGAAAGTTGTCATAAATGAAATAATTTCAGTTTTGCAAAAGAAGAAGTAATGGTCATTTAGTCGTAAATTATAATTATATTGAAAATATTAATGATAATTATATCACAAAACTAACATCAATATTCCTTAAATAGAGTATTCAACATTATCTGTGAAGTTTATAATATGTTGAATGTACAGATTTTGCTTTTCTGGAATATACCTAGATTTTTGCTTGAAAATTTCAGATATTTCATCAATAAGACAAATTAGATGGATTTATATAAATAACATTTTTTGCTAACGAGCGTTATGGAATGCATCTTATCCATGGGTTTTATAATGCTAAAGATTTAGTAGTTTTTAATCCATTTTCCTCATAATACTCCAATTATATAAGTGTAAAAATTTACTTCGTTAAGATAAACACATAAAATTTGCTAAATTTTTATATGGATCTTTCTAGAACTCAAAATAACGTATTTTTCTTATTTTAGATATTATTTGACTATTTTTCTATGATTTCTGAGCTTAAGAAATATGAGAAGACACATTTTATCTTTATTAAACATAACAAAATTAATGGATGGACTGATATCCGTTTTTTATTTATTTTAATGTTTTTCCCAATTCTCAACAATATTTCTGGTCGCACAAGTGATAAGTTATTAACATAAAATATAACATTCGTTCCTTAAAGCACAGCAGGGAAAAGAAAAAAAAAATCCCTAAAGGAGATCGATGTTCAAGATGTCATGAAAAAATCAGAAATCGAATTTCTCTAAATTTCTTTCTAAGACTCAGCAATGAGATAGATCACAATTTGCTTTCAGAAAAGATGGTTACAATAACATGATTGAGATGAATCCCTTTTTGTTAGTGAAGGGAAAATCAAATAAAAATCGGGAGACTTGATAAGAGATGTGCTTTGTTCTTCAACATTCATTTTTACATAATAAATGCGACGAATAATTTCACCGTGACATAGTTTAAAGTGAATTTCAAACAACTACACACATTTAGGCCATGATGTTGGAATCGAAGCCACGACCTGTTGAAATAAAGCCAAAAAAACAAATTAATTCGTCTGCCAGCTCGGTATAGGGAGACGTGAATACTGGAAAAATGAAATGTTTTATGGTCATTAAATGGTTTTCCTTGCACAGGAGGCGCAAGAGAGATAATTAAACAGGGACCTCATTTTGAAGTGATTTCTTACCACTAAAAAAATTGCCAAGAAAGAAGCTCAAAGAGAAAGAAGAGTTTCAGCTGTTGTTAGTGTGCTGTTGAATGCATTCCATGAATCTTTATATGTGCATTTCGAACCGAAAATTCCTTGTGATAATACAAGGGATTATTTTATCATGCTAAGAGATCGCAATAGTATAGACGAAAATGCTAGTCAGCTACAAATACAATTTTGCTAGAAAAACAAGACGTTTTAAGTCGAATTTCTCATTACAGTCGTTAGCTTACTAACGATAAATTTGACGCATAATAATAATTTTCTGGACAACAAGATACCTTAGAAAAAGAAAGATAGGTTATTAAGCACCAAACATACAACTTATGAAACTAGAATCAAGTAGTATTTATTGATTTTTCCAGATTCAACAGTTCTTTTCTAAAAAGGACTTCAGGTGTGTTGAGCAAAAATAAAAACAAATTCATCTTCATAACTGACGATTAAGGTTGCATAAGAATCTTTCATTAAATCTTTGGTATACATTTTAAAGTATATTTTTAATTAATAATAAATCATAAATCAACAGCTATTGCATTAACGTTAAATGTACCATCAGCTTTTATTAAAAAAACAAATACAGGGCTTAATGAAAATAAATGCAAACTAAAGCTGATTGATGTGTGTTCCTGTTCACTTTACTTTATATCTTCCACCAATAACATCGGTGGCTAACGTAGACGGAGGGGACACTGCTTTTGCTCTAATTTTTCCTATAGTTTAAAAAATTTTTTGGTTGTGTGTGCCAAATTAATTTGTCTTATTTTTGTTTGGGTTTAATTTGTTAGGTGTGCTAAAGCTTAGCATACAGACACCATCATGACGGAAGTACCGTCTTACCAAGGTGGCGATGCCACTGTTTTGAGTTTGGATTTAAATGAAAGACTCAATGCTATTTTTGATCTTGAAAAAGACCTTCAGACGATAATAGCAAATAGCAAAATATCATTAACATCACAAGCAAAGATACATGACGGAGTTAGTGATCTGATGAAAATCGAAATGAATCAGGTGCAAGAAATTTCATACCTAAAAGCACAAATAAAGACGATTAAATCGTACGCTGAGGTAGTTCAGAAAGTTACAGGCACAGACCACAACTTGCATTCACAATTAAAAACCAAGGAAACCAGAGATAGGTCAAGACAGAGGAAAAATAATATTCTAATAGTTTATCCTAATAAAGAAGGGAACACCTCGGAAGACACTAGAAAATTAGTTAAGAAATTAATAGATCCATCAAAAGTAAAAGTTAATGTAAATAAAACGAGATCTATTAAGAAGGGTGGAATAATAATCGAAACAAATACAGTTAAGGACATAGACACTATATTGGAAGAAATTAAAAACCAAGACAAAGATGAGGAATTGGTAGCAACGAAACCAAACAGAAGAAAACCAAGAATAATAATATATGACGTAGACAAGGAAATAGAAAAGGAAGAAATAGTTTATAAGTTAAAGCAACAAAATGACTTAGATGAAGACTTTGGCCTGCAAGTCTTGTACAAATTCAATGGAAAATATGGAAACAATTGGATATTGAGTGTAGAAAGTAAGGATTATTCAAAAATTAAAGATAAAAAGAGATTTTACTTAGGCTGGACTGCGGTCAGATTTAGAGAGTATATAAGAGTAGTACAGTGCTACAAATGCTTAAAGTATGGACACTTTGCCAAAGTCTGCTAAAATGAAGAAAGATAAACAAACTGCGGGAATAAACATAAAGAAGATAAATGTGATAATGAAACTAAATGCTGCAATTGTATAGATCATAATGATCGATTTAAAACCAAATATAAAATAGATCACGGAGCAAAAGATAAAAGATGTCCAATTTATGATAAATAACTAAATACTATAATCTCAAAAATTGACTATGATTTATAAAAATAATAGGCAAAAATTAAAGTTCATACATATTAATTTAAATCACTGTCACGCAGCAAATCTATCTATAGTGCAAGAAATTATTATGAATGACATAGATATAATATCTATAAATGACCCTTATGTCTACAACAATAATATTCTAGACATTCCGAAGCAATACCAAATAATTGCAGACTCGCAACCTAAAGCAGCAATACTTATTAGAAAGGGAATTAATGGAATACATATTTTAAAAGTAAAAGAAGTAGTCATTGTAAAACTAGAAATAAAAGATTTAAAATTATATATTTGTTCCGTATACATACCACCTTCGAAAGAAATAGAACTGGTCCTAGATCAAATCGAATCAATAATAGTTGCTAATAAAAATGATAAATGGGTCATATTTTGTGACTTTAATGTGAAGTCATCGATATGGGGACCAAGAAATACCAACATAAGGGGACAAAAGGTAATAGATTTTGTCTTCAAACATGACTTTATAATAGAAAATAATCCGGACAGTATGCCAACATATAATAGCACACTAGGATCAAGTTGGATAGATCTATTGATAACCAAAAACTTAAATAAAGAAATGATAACAGATTGGAATATAAGGGATGATTTTACAGCAAGCGATCATAATATTATGGAGTGTAATCTAAAATTAGACATAAATAAAAGAAATATCGAAACAAGATTGAATTTTAAAACAGTTGATCGGTCAAAATTTAAACAAAAATTAGAAATACTTATAGAAGAGATAAATGATGAAACCATAGAGAAGACTGAAACAAATGAATTAGTAGAAATGATTGAAAAGAGTTTACATAAGATTTGCATAGAAAGCAAGAAGATAACCAACAAACAATCAAAGAACACCAACTATTGGTGGACAAAAGAATTGACAATTCAAAGATCTAAAATAAGAGCTCTAAGACGAAGATACAAGAAAGAATCAGATACAGACTACAGACAGGAATTTAAGAAGAAATATAAAAAAGAAGCAGCAATTTATAGGAAAAATATAGTCTATATAAAACACAAATCCTTTAAAGACTACCTGAGCTCAATCACAAACGAAAACGCCTTTGGAAACTACTATAAAACAATTAAACAAGAAAGTGTTATAAATTCTTTAACAAGTATGATAGTGAAAGAAGATGGAAGCACTACTACAAACCTAATTGAAGCAACAAATGTAATCTTAAAATACAACTTTCCTTACGAAGACCCAACACAAATTGAAGAAAATTACGTAACCATAGAAGACAAAAATATTACCAATTATGAAATAGAAGAAGTGATCAATGAAATGAAAGTAGGCAAAGCTCCGGGATTTAATAATATAGAATTAGAAATCTATAAAGAAATATTTTATACTTATAAAGAATGGTTTACGAAGATACTAAATAAATGTTGGCAAACTCATACATTCCCAAAGATATGGAAAACCGCAAAAGTAGTTTTAATTCCAAAAGAAGGTAAAGACCCTGCAATAGTAGACTCATACAGACCAATTTGCCTGTTACCCATATTTGGTAAAATTCTAGATAAAATAATTTTGAATCGACTAACATACATACTTAATCAGCAAAACTTCATAAGCAATAGACAGTTTGGTTTTACTCGAGGAAAAAGCACAAACGATGCAATATATGAAATAGTTAATCAAATAAATGAAAATAAGAAAAATAAACTGTACACTTGCATAATATCCTTGGACATAAAAAATGCCTTCAATTCCGTAAGAAAAGTCAATATGTTGGAAATCCTAAATGAATGTAAACTAAACAAAAGTCTATATAAGATAATTAAATCATTTCTAACAGATGGAACTTATTTGGACTTTGATAAAAAGGTAAAAGAATATAATATCGGGGTCCCTCAGGGTTCCTCTTTAGGACCAATTTTTTGGAATTTGATTGTAAATGAATAACTAACTGAGAAAATTAATGATAACGTCTATTTACAAGCATACGCAGACGATTTGATAGTATTATTAAGAGACAAAACCTATTATAAATTTACTAGCTTATCGGTTGAACCAATGAAAATAATAGAAAAATGGATCAATAAGAATAAATTACAACTAAGCATCAATAAAAGCAGTTATTCAATATTTACTATAAAAAAGGATATCACAAGAAGACCAAAGATACAGATTATGGAAAAGAACATCAAATACACTTCTAACATTAAATATCTTGGAGTAATTATGGACACTAAACTAAGCTGGACGGAACATTTAAATAACCTGCAGGAGAAAGTTTATAAATTCATGAACAAAATTCACAGAATCTCTAGAGTGACTTGGGGCATTAAACCTGAAATTACTAAGACGATCTACAAAGCAGCTATAGAAAAAATGATTTTATATGCAGCCCCTATTTGGTATAAGAATACAGTTAAAATAAATATTAAATTAAACCAAATACAAAGAGTACCTTTATTGAAAATCTCTACAGCATATAAAACAGTTTCAACTGAAGCCTTACAAGTATTAACAGGTTGCCCACCCATTGATTTACTGGCTTATATAGAAAAACAAAAGTACTTAATCATTAATCAGGGTATCAATATTAAAATAGGTAGCATAGAACTCAACAATAGTAATACTTGGAACAGACAAATACTCTATAATTATTCCCCATGGGATAAAAAAGATATAAATTGGCAAAAATCCATAAATACCCAACAACATTTCGCTTTCACGGATGGATCAAAAATAAATAACAAAGTGGGTGAGACAAAACAAAGCAATCATAATTGGTTTTTATAATAAAATAGAAGACATAATTAGAATAAGACTTAATAACGAAGCAACAGTATACGAGGCAGAAGCCACAGCAATTCTGAAAAACTTAGAATATATAATTAGTAAGGAGATTGACAGCTGCAATATACATACAGACTCAAGATCAGTATTAGATACTTTAAAACATAATAAACAAGGAAATAAAACAATAGATAGGATACTAAATCTAATACATCAAAATGACAAGAGATTCAATTTCCATTGGGTCAAAGCTCACCAGGGAATCGAATTCAATGAATTAGCGGACATGAATGCGAAGCAAGCCACCAATGAACCAAAAATAACACACATAGCACCATATTCAAAGCAACAAATAAAGACAATAGCTATTAAACATATATTGAATCTTTGGCAGGATAGATGGCACAAATCAATTAAAACAAGAAGACTGCATGATATCTATCCAGGCGTAACAGAAAAAAGACTATCAGCTGATTTTTTGCTTAACCAAATTAAAACAGGACATGGGGCATTTGGATCACACCAAAATAGATTCTTTAATAAGACGGACACTTGTAAATATGATGATAAAATACAGGACGTTGAACATATTATTTATGATTGTACAAAATTTAAAGATATAAGAATTAAAACCTTTCCAAAAAATTATAAAGTCCTGAAAATTAAACAATTATTAAATAACATAAAAGCTAGAAAAGGTATTGTAAAAATAATGTATATATTGTTCACTGACTCATTGCCATGTACAAATTAAGCATTAACATTAGGTATTTATATTATAAGTTTGTAAAACAAGTTCATGTCAATTATTTTAATTTTAAGTTATAAATGAAACAAGTTGTTTAAATTTTGTTATTTTCATCAAATTGTGATTCATAATAAAGGCAAGTAGCCCAATCTTCCGTTAGAGCGGTCTGGGAGGACCGCAGGGTGGTGGTTGCCGGTCTGCGTGTGAGGCCCAGACCGTAATATGGTGTCATGGACTTTTTGGACTGCGCCGATGTTGTTGCAGTCTTGGATTGGAAACTGGAGTGCCGGCTTTCGATCGGCCTTGGGCCAAGTGCTCTCCTGGCGGATTGCGACTAGTCATTTTCGCTGCCGAATACCTTAGGGTGGGACGGCCATAACATCTAGCGTTACTTTATATCTCCCAGTAAATTTTAAAATATCGAAAAATGAGCAAAAAGTTTGTTAGCTGACGTTATTACGAATAGTTATTACAAGAAAGGTTATTAAAAATAGTACTTCTCTTTCTCTTTTTTTGTTGAATATTCAGAATATTTAAAAAACAGAAATTTCTCTGAATTTTATTTAACATACATTTACAATTTCTATCTATCAAGTATTCAGATTTACAACATATGATTAGGTTAGGTAATTTCAAAAATGTTTCTTCCGTCTTTTTCTACTAAGCAAAGACTCTAAATATATAAAGTAAACAATTTGAATTTGTAAAACATGTCAGCTGTTTAAAAGATTGTATCACATTAGGTGTGTATACCTAACTACCAAATTTAGAATGAGGAGGTTGACATTTGATGTGGCATTATCCTTTCTGAGACACGACATTAGCAAAAGAACGTGCATTTGCACACAAGCCAATTCTATCTTATTGTAAAACCCGATGCAAGTTAAATTTAGTTACTTATCACTAAATTCTTGTAAAGGAAAAAAAGAAGCCAGTCTAATTTACAAATTGGGTAGCAGCGTCATCTTTCGCAAACTTTCCCCATCTATGCGCATGTCATGTGACCTATATAAGAATATCAATTCCTTGGATTTCAAATTTTTAGCTCTTTTGCTCTGTGATTTTAACGCTTTTATTCATGCGTCGACAACGGTTTCCTCAAGTAAGAGATACTACGCAAAGAGATCATGGTAGAGAACAAAGTCACGATGTTAGAAGAACTGCTGACCAAATCGAAATTAATCGATACTATTTTAGAGGAAGAGGTATTAACCGGATATACAGCAATCAAAGGCATTTTAACGATTTTATTAGAATAAACTGTCATGCTGAGAGAGTATTTTATAGAAACGATAATATTCAAAGAAATAATATTGGAAATAGTAATAGAGGAATCCGTAGTCAATGGGATTTTAATAGTACAAATAGTAATAAAAGAAGTTCGAACCAAAATGTTATTTGTGATGAAGGCGACTTACAAAAAACAGTTAATCGTGGAAATTCGTATCGAGAAACTATTAGCAACAGAGCTATTAACCAAGGAGGAATAAATCGAGAACCATTCAGGCTAGAAAGTCCCAAACCAGTATCTGGCAGTCAAGAAGATTTCAAGCCATTATCGGACACTCAAGATGATTCCAAACCTGTATTTGACCGTCGAAGAGAGCTCGCCAACCGAGTATCAGACAGTAATGGAGAGGCTATCCACCTAGTACCTGACAATAGAGAGGCCCCCGACCGAGTGCCTGATAGTAGAAGAGAGTCCATGGAAAGAGGATCTCACATTAGAGGAGAGGCCATGGAAAGAGGATCTCACTATAGAGGAGAGGCGTTGGAAAGAGGATATGACAGAGGAGAGGTGTTGGGAAGAGGATATGACAGAGGAGAGGCGTTGGGAAGAGGATCTCACTATAGAGGAGAGGCGTTAGGAAGAGGATATGACAGAGGAGAGGCGTTGGGAAGAGGATCTCACTATAGAGGAGAGGCGTTGGGAAGAGGATCTGACAGAGGAGAGGCATTGGGAATAGGATCTGACAGAGGAGAGGCATTGGGAATAGGATCTGACAGAGGAGAGACCACGGAAAGAGCATCTCACAGTAGAGAAGAGACCACGGAAAGAGCATCTCACAGTAGAGAAGAGACCACGGAAAGAGCATCTCACAGTAGAGAAGAGACCACGGAAAGAGCATCTCACAGTAGAGAAGAGACCACGGAAAGAGCATCTCACAGTAGAGAAGAGGCCACGGAAAGAGGATCTGACAGAGAGGTCATCCAAGAATCTGATGGTAAAGGACAGGCCGAACAAATATTTCCCAGTAGATTAGAGGTAGTCCGAGTATCTGACAGTAGAGAAGAGGCCAACGACCGAATATCTAATAGAGAAGTTTGCAGGTTATTCGACACCCAAGAAGATTTGTTTCTAAGAGCTATTGATCGAACAATTATTAAAGATGCAATTGTTAGTCAACGTGCTACTCAAAGTGCTACTCAAGAATTTGTAAATCAAGGAAGTATTTATCAAGCAGCCACTTACCAAGTGTTAGATAATAATAGTACCAATAGCCAAGGAGCTGAAAGCCTTGGATTTGATAGTCGTGCTCTTGTTTACCAAACAGATACTAATCAAGTCTTTTCTAACCAAGAACTCCGTAGTCAATGTGGTGGGAATGGAACTTATGATTGGAATATTTTGCATCGTGAAAATCAAGAGCATTTTCGGCATTGGAATTCGCGCCTTATATTATTAAACGGATCCTTTAAATTAGCTATGAACGACATACAACTGGCGCAGGCTGCAATTAATGAGTTTGATCTGTGTAGAAGAAGGAGTAATATGGTCTCTCTGCATCGTATAAAAAATTATGTCGAAGACCTGAATGAGACGTATCGGAAGACTGTTTTCAGACTTCAGATTTTATTCAACGCGGCACACAGCTCTGTAGAACCTTTGAGACTAACGTGTTCTCCTGAAACCAATGCTATTAATGCAAGACTTAGCGAAGTGCAATACAGATTACAGAACGTGAAAATTCGTCTGCAAGTGCTTTTATCAGATCTTCAAGACTGCATTGCGTCAAGAAACGATGAACAACAGTAAGTATTATGAAGCTGCTGAGAAATTGTTGCAAAATCAATATTTGAACGCACTTATCATAAATAAACAACATTCATTGTTGAAAATCTTTTGTTCAAGTTTAATGATTGTTTTAAGAGCACAACCCAATTTCAAAATAGATAATCAAATTTTAAGAGACTTTTTACCATTCAGGTTTGATTTGTTCAACGATCATTTGGTCTAATTTTTTTTCATATTATATAGTATAAAGCAAATTCCAAATCATTACCTATATTCACGATAGAGTTTCGATTCAAATCTAAGAATTGTTGAACTAAACGGCACACGACTAAACGTTCTTCTATTAAATGCACTTCAATGTAAAATGAAATATTTGACAAGCTTGAACTTAAGTTTTCAGTATCTTTTTCAATATTTCCATTAAATTGTAAAAAAAAAAAAAATCAAGTCAAGAATTGTATCATTTTAAATCTCATTTACAGAATTACTACTCTCAATGGATGCTGATAAATGTGGAACTCCGAAAAATAATTCTGTATTCAATGTTCGAAAAATTGACTTCTAAATTAATTTCTTTTGAAATTTTATTAATGCTGTTTATTGCACGATTTCATAACACCTTATTATTTTACCTAAGTAATGTTTTAAGCAAAATGTTTTAAATTCAAAATATCTTGCGTAAAATTTTAAACTTACTGAAAATTTTTAGGGAATGTTATAACTCGTTTGAGTATAATAAATATTTTTAAAAAAATACAATACTATATTGATAAAATCTGAAGATTTTTTGGTTTAATAATTTATAGAGATTAAACCTTGCCTTTATATAAATTCAATTAGCTAAATAAAAAATGAACTTAATTTTTTCTTTATTTAGCTAAATTAATTTCATACCGCTCTTTATGTTGATTTTTTCAAGAATATATGAAGTAAATGTAATAGATAATTTATTTTAAAATAAATTAGATTTAATAAGCTTTTTGATTTGTCTGAAGACTTACAAATTTCAAAAGTAAATACCAACGTCTGTAAATATTTTAAATATATTCAAATGATGACGAATTTGTAATACTTTAACTTCAATGGAGAGCTCGCTGTTTAAAAAATTGCAAAATAATCGAAGGCGATAAGTATTTTTCTTTTTAGATATGAGTGCACATAGCAATTAATTTTTTTAACAATGAATGAAAAAACAAATATGCATTACACTCAACATTAAAACTTAATTATCCCTAATTTAAAACTTAATTTTATTCAATTGATTTACATTACCTTTGTTCATAATCAAATCCTTAACAATATTTGGGATTGGAGCAATTCCAATTGTGTAAATAGAATTAAATTATTTTAACTAATTAAATTAATTTGATGTTTTAAATTTTTCTCAAAAGAGGTGTGTTGTTTCTTTTAAAACCTCAGTTTTCTTCTAGACTTGATGGGGGAAATGTTAAAAACTTAATTCGAAGAAGAACTGAAAGTTGTAACGGAATAAGCTGCATTTGATGCTTATATTGGCGAATTTTTAATTAATTTAATTATTGGTAAATTATAAAGAAATTTATTTTTAAAAGCTAAAAAGTAAGTTTCTTTTTCATAATTAATGCAATCTCTAATTTTCATAGTCCAATAATTTTTCATGTAATTTCAAGCCATTTAATAGCCGAGGTGACTTTCGGTTTATCAGTTTGTAAGTTCAATTCTCACCTGGAGTTCGGATGTTTGTAATAGTTAATGATTCAAGTGTTTCCTTTTCTTATTAGCCTTCAAGTGAAAAAAATGGTTGGCTAGGAACAAAACTTCTATATAAATGAAATCAGTATTTTTATGAGAACCGAAATGCTGTTTTGGGTTGAATCGAGAGTATTTGCACTGAATTAATTGAAATTTATAATTCAAATTGTCAGTTTGTACTAATTTTAAATAAATATTCAATTCTTTTTTCAAGTTAGCAAATTGTTAACTAATCATAAATAACTCAGATTTGAAAATTTTGTACCGTTGCTTGACTTGATGTAGTTAATTTATAAGTGATGTACTATTTCTCTCTCTGAAATACTCACTTCAAAAATGTCGTGTGGTTACTTTTCGCCATTTCAACTTTGTCATCTGTGCATTATTGTTGGAAGTGGAGAAAAATATTGAGAAAAAAGTATCTCTTTCAATATTCTACAAATATAATTTTTCTTTTAAAAATAACAGCATTTACTTTTTTTTAAAAAAAGAAACTTCTTTTGCTATTTTCAGTAAATATGTTTTCGTGTTTTCCAATAAGTCAAGGCTTGAAAATGTGAAGGAAGAGCGGCAAAACAGTTTTTAACATAATTGAGTCTTCAAATATACAATACATCAATCTTCTTTTAACTGAACTCAACATATGAAACTTCAGTGTTTTAGAATCTGCTGATAAAATTGTATTGTGTGCACTTGACTCGAACATGTAAAACAAAATTTCACATTTTAACTTAAACTTCAGAAGGCATTTTTATGGTTCTTTGGGTTTATGTTCATTTTGGAATTGTTTGCAAAAACCGTGAAATGTAATCTCTGCTTCTGTTTCCAATTTATTAATCTGATGTATAGCTATTCAATTCACAAATAGATACATACACCTATAAAAGAATTTCATAACTCACTTTCATCCCTCGATAAGAAGTTAAAAGGAATTTAAGCTCTCAGTTAGGTATATGCACTTTTATGTGCAAAACTGCAGGACTTGATTTTTTTTTTTTAGTTTAATCTCCGTTTATCAGTCAGAAGTGCCTTAATAATTAGAATTATTGTTTATTTCAATGTTCCGAATACAGAAAATATTTAATGAATATTCTACATCGGTATTCATTATAATTAATTATTCTTCTGCAGAGTTCACCACCGGCTGAATTCTAAGTGTAGGTAATTTCTCCTGGTAAATTCTAAACTAAGTTCATAAGCAAGACGTCAGGTGTGATCTGTAAATGCGTGGAAACAGATTCAAAATAATTTAAGTGAAAATCGGGTGAAGCGGGCGCATATTTTGCTAAATTATATGCTGGCGCTTCACATTTTTTTTTAACCAGGTGAGCATAATATATTGAAATTTATATCACAATCTTCTAAAACTTTATTTGAATCACACATCTTTTATTTGTGTGTAATATATACATTCAGTCAAAAAAGTATTGGGAAACTTGGGATGCGTAACATGTAAAGCTATTTATAAAAAAAATATTTATCACATTAAAACAAAAGCAAAAATAATCAAGAGGTGCTTTAACATTTGGTATACACTATATAATTAAAATTTTGCTAATATTTTAGCTTTATAATTTGATATAGCTTTTTGAATATAATTTAAAGGCAAACAAGGGTCAAAAAAGTATCGGGACACTTTTGAAATGAGCAAGTAAAACAATAAATATGTCGCACAAAATAAAATTTAATTTGCTACCACTTTTTTTAGACAATACTTTTCAACATAAGTTATCAATAAAATCGGTTACATGTAGAGCAATGGCAAAAAACAAAGAGATTTTAATGGATGTGCGGAATTTGGTAATAAGCCATTGGAAAAATGGAAAATCAGTTCGCTGTATAGGACAAATCTTGGAGCTGAGTAAGTCTACTGTTTTTAACATTATTCACAGGTTTACGAAAAAGCAGAGATCAGGGTGACTTAGGATATATACTGAACGTAAAGAAAGGTGAATTGTGAGACAAGTTCTCGTTAATCCAAGAACCAACGCAGTAAAAATGACTCTGAGATGTAAAAGTATGTTCGGGTAATCTGTAAATCCTGAAATTGTCAGAATTGTTTTAAGAAAACAGGTATCTTGGTAGAGTACCTCGAAGAAATCTCTACATTTCCAAAGCAAACCGACAGGATAGACTGGCATTTGTTAAAATGTATGTAAAGCAGTCACCAAAATTTAGGGAAAATGTAATTTTCGTAGACGAAAGCAAATATAACATTTTCGGATCAGATGGGAAGCAAAACGTCTGGTGGACACCTAATACGGAATTGCATGTAAAAAATTTGCTGCCTAGTGTTTAGTATGGAGGCCGCAACCAATTAGTCTGGGGCTGCATGGCAAGCTCTGGTGTTGGAAACTTAGATTTCATAGATGGTATCATGAATAAATATGTCTATATCTTGACATTCTCAAGCGAAATTTAAAGCAAAGTGTGGGAAAGAAGGGGAATAGAAGAATGAGAATGGGAATAGCAAGCCATACTTTAATTTGTACCAGGATAACTACTCAAACATACTGCTCCCATTTGCAAGTTATGGGCCCTTTACCACTGTCCTGGTGTGATTAAAACTCCTGCACATACCTTAATCCCATAGAACATGTATGGGATTATTTGCAGCAAAAACTCAATGAACACCACATTTCTAACAAGCAGGAGTTAAGAAAACGTCTGGTTGAAGAGTGGGCCAAAGTCGATGGTTCTTTTTTTGCAAAATTAGTCAAACCTATGCCAAATCGATTGTTAGAGGTCATAAAGTACAAAGATGGTCCAACAAGATATTAACTCTAAATGTTTTGCTGTTTTTTTATTTATTGGGCAGTGTCCCAATACTTTTTTGAGCTCATTTTTTGTCTTGACTTTTTTTTCTTTAAATTATAACAATAATTACATTAATATTTGAGTTTTGTTTCAGTCACTATAATCTGCATTTAACAAAATGTCATATACATCTTTTTTGTTTCATTTGTGTATTTAAGTTACATATTATGATAAACTTTCATGAATTTGTATTGTGGCCCAATACTTTTTTGGCAGAGTGTATATATAATAGAGCTTGTAAAACTCTCTTTGCATCATACATTAGAGCAATTTTCTTTGCCTATAATTCGGTTTGTTTGACGACTGTGGTCCATAAGGTTGGTTACGGTTGCACCAGCATGTTTCACTGTACTAGCCCTGAGTTGGGCTCTACCAATAAGATAGAAGCAGATGGGGGAGTCTTCGTGATTTTGAAGCAGGGACTGATAATTGGCCTGCTCCTTCCAAAGGTATCATTTCACTAGGAAGACATTGCAAACATGCCCAGTTGTAATGTGCTCCAACTGCCATTAGCAAACACGATGGATCTTCGGTTAAGCCAGAATTCGAACTTAGGCCTCCGCGTGGTAGCAAATAAATTCACAGATCAGAGAGGAATATACAAAGTTTGTAACTTCCGGCTTCACATCTGCTAACGGATTACGAAATCCACCAACTTTTAAGGCTATGATGGCCCTCTCACTAAGGCTTCCCCTAATCAATATGCATTTATTTCTGCTCGTAACTTTAATGCACTGAAAACAGCGGAATGTAGGAATATATGATTCTCCTAGGATATCTTGCATTAAGTTTATGATTCACAATAAGAATCTTCTGTGTTAAGAATCCTTTTAAATCGCTTATATTAAATATTCAGTATCATACAGTTTGATTTGGATTAATATCTTTTTTAATAAGTCATATTTGTTTCAGGCAATAAGAGCGACTTTTATTACTCGATGTTTACTTTATTCACCCACAGAATAGTTCAGAATCATTAATACATTGCGATTCAGAAATATTAATACATTACTCAATTTCACATTTTTTCAATGACCTTCCTTGTACTATTAACAAATGAAATTAATGAACTACCTCGCTTAGGCGGCTGTTTTTTCCCTCCAGAGCTCCACTGAATGCAATGAACTTCAGTTTTTCTGCTATCAAGTCTCTCATTTTTCCAAAAACGTTTCGTAATATCCTATTATTTGAATCGGTGTAATATATAATTTAAAGTTTATAACCATAACTAATTTTAAAATATAATATTTGAACAGCATTTTCAGGCAACTTTATTTTAATAAAAATATAAAAACACAATTATAACATTTTATCATAAATTAAAGTGTAGTTTGTTATATTAAATCTGTGCAAGCAAATTTAAAGACAAATTTTCATATTTTTTAATTTAATATCCAAATAATTGTTATTTTTAATATTAAGAGTTATATACAACACATTTGAGATCTGCACACTTTAGTAATAGTTATACATTCAAACCGATAAAAAGGTTTGAAACATCGAAAGAAACAACACAGAAACTATTAATTTAAACATTGCTATTAGTTTTAATGATTCAAAACACTAATTTTTGAAAGTGATTCTACTAGTTTCCTTCAAATGGCATGAAATTTAGAAATTCGAACTTTCTTTTCCAACTAGAGATGTGCAGCATTAATTTATAAGATTTGTGCGTAAAAATCTTAAATCAAAAAACCTTACGGATTATATATTTGTTGGAAAGGGAGTTGTGTTATGAGTTTATGTGCTAAAATAATTTCTAGAAAAACGAAAAAGAGAAGTTTTTAACGCTATAAAAATTGTAATATACTTTATCACCGTCAAACGAAATTTGTTTTACCGACACTTTTTTACAACATATAGCTGAGAAGTAAGCATTTCACATAGTGACTCACAATGTTTAGCCCGATATTTCCTTAAATGAAGTTATTTGATTCAAGAGTAAGAAATTCATGCCATTGGCGTGAACGATTAAGTGTACGCAAAACTCTAAAAATTGACCTAATACAGGATTGAAAAATAAATATCTAAATTGACACGCATGTAGAGCAATATAAAATTGATTTATGATATTAATGTACTATGAAATACTATGTAATTTCAATTGAATTAAGAAGCTAGCACCTGTGTGTTTGGTGCTAGCTTCGTGTGATTGGATATGCTAAGGAGCATGGAAACAGAGCAAAAGACATTCCTTTCGGGCTAAGACCGTTTAAGAAAATGATAAAAGAAGTAGTGGAATCAGAATCATGTCAAATCTGAGTCGATTTTATCTGAGAAAAAACAAATCATAATAAACAAAACCTGCAAGGTCTATTTAAAGCAAATAGTGGTTAATAATTGCAGTATTAGTAATGCAGTGTATGGGACAGAGAACAATTGACTCCATGAGGACTCAGATTCCTTAATCTTGGGCGATGAGTCCATTGTCCAAACACATTACATACTAACATGAGAGTCTGGGATTTCACGAAGAAGAATAAATAAAAATTAGTTTCGCAATAGATTCGGTATTTGAAGAAAATTTTACTTTATATTTGTATTATTTTAAGTTTAAAGTATTGCAAATTTATTATAATGATTCGTAATAAAGTTTTATCCTTCAATAATGTTTATAAAAAATAGTGCGTTTTATACGTCGTTAAGTACGGTAATTAAAATAAGATTCTAAATATCAGCACTATTTTTAAGTAGTCTGTATCAATACAGCCTGTATTTTCCAAATGCCTGAATTGATGCAAAAAACTCAAAAGTTCTGAACTTGCTTGTTATTTGCGGTTACTTGGATGAGAATAGCGATATTTTCGAATTCAGAAGGTTGCAGGTTTGATTCCTCAGGAGAGGAGATTGCCAGCTCAATTGTCAGCTTCTTAATTCAAGTGTAGGAAACGAATGCCCATAACCAGTTTTGATTGTTAAAATTGTTAGTAAATGTATTCTAATAGCTCAATTTAATGTCTAAGGATTGAAACATTGGCTGTAAAAATATGATGCGTGTGTGTTTGTGTGTGTGCGCGTGTGTGTGCGTGTGTGTGTGTGTGTGCGTGTGAGTGTGTGCGTGTGTGTGTGTACGTGTATATGTCACATCTTACTTTCGAACAATATTTTGAGGAATATGAAGACGAGATTAGTTTTGAAATTACATGAAAATGTTTTTGAAAACGTGCATTTATGTGTTAAGAAAATTTAAATTCTTTAAAATATTTTAAAATTTTTTCTTTAACTTGGAATAGTCAACAGAAATTCACTAAATGAGCATCACACGTCAACGGAGATAAGTTGGACGTTATATCACGGATAAATTAAGTCTCTTTTATCCTAAGAACTTGTCCTCTGAACATCTTGTGGAATATCATCTATTAAGGTGACATAAACATCAAATTGGAACGGGTCACAATGATTTGTCTTTTCAGTGTATAATAGTCGGATAATTTTAAGAATGGCGAAGAAGAAATGTCTTTTGACACATTTTTCACACCATCCCATGCACATGAGTGGATAGATATCAGGTTCTACAAAATATTTACAAGAAAAACAATGTACTTAAATTAAAAAATCCATAAATGTAATATTTTCATTGTAACTTCATTTAAATAAAGACTAATAAATATTTTCTAACAACTCAAAATTCTTTTTGGGATGTAATGTATGTACATAACATATTCATTTTCATTACACACTATAAAATAATATTGTTAACATATTACACACTCTGTCACATTGAATTGTAAAATGTAATTTTGGATGATGCTAATAATTTTTGCACCGGAAAAAATCAATTACGAAACATGTTTCTCATTGTTGCAAGAAAAATAATTATAATTCTCATGGCAGTTGTTTCCACGAAGTTACGGTTTTGTAATTATTTCAGTGATATTCATTTCCTATAATGAACAAGTAGCATTTTATTTTGATGATGCTTTACAAAAAATACTGAATATAAATCGAAAATTAATCAAAATCTGTCTTTTTTAGACACCTAATAGTAAATGTACGATCTTTTTCAAACCTCTTGGAAATAATGGAAACTAAATTTAATGCTCACATATTATATGTTGCGCTTATAGTAACAAAGAATCGATATTTGAAATGTCATTTGTGTTTTTTATCTATAACATCAAAAATATAACATAATCTTGTGCATTGTTTATTTTTTGTCACTTATAATAATTGTTTCAGCACACATTTTGGAGAAAAAACACAAAAAAATAGTCAGGAAATAAAATTTCGGTAAGATATTATTAAATATCAAAGAAATAATCTAATAAAATCACTACTTACAAAGCTTGAGTTGCAATGAAAGTCTAGTCTATAATGTCGGTTTCTTGCGGGCAAAGCTTATGCTAAAAACTATTATTCGAGCTCAGATTTAAATAGCACGAGTGAATTTGCTTTGGAATAAAGTTTATGATCATCATGAAGATATGTGCTGTTGAACAGCTGAAGCTTTAAATAAATAGATAGGAAAACTAAAGTCTAGGAAGAAAACGTCAAAGGATATAAAAATATTTGATCGCAAATGAAGAAATTATATTCTTTAAAAAGAGTTTTTAATGTAATTTTTCAGGGCTTATGATTTTAATCACATTCATTAATTCATATTAATAGCTAGTATATTGTATTCTTGAAGTAAAAAAATTGTTTTATATGATATTTAATGTTTTAACTTTGTTAATTTATAACATGATTACTAATTTTTATTTTACCGTAGTTTATAAGAAAAATAATACTTTTGCATGGATATTTTACTTTACAAATTTTTATCAGGTTTTATCACAATAACACTTTAATAGTTGAAATACAAGAAGTTTCTACTTAAAATGTTGATATCTGGGCTTGGGATACATATTTAAAAAGTTGTTCGCTTTCTCAAAAATACAAAATGTTATATTTTCGGAATTAAAAGAACATTGAAATTGTTTAAATTAATGAATAAAGTTTTAATATATGGTAAAATAAACGTGTAAGAGAATTCCATTGTTTTCCAGGAAAACATTACCTATGGTAATAGTTCCTGCTTTATAGATGAAATGCTTTTCAAATATTAAAATAAAAATCTGTTATAATTTGAATTTTATGCTATACTTCTATTCTAGGATACTACAACGTTTGTTTTGAAATAAACTATAAGTAATGAACATTATTAACGGACAATGACTTGATAGGTAAATTTAAGAAAACATAGTTGAAGTATTATGTATAGAATTAATTTAATTTATGCAATTTGCATTATACTTATTCTATTCATTCATTCATATAAATTAATCTTTTATGAACGCAAATTTCTTTATTTATCAATATACAGCATTAATAAGTTTTGTTAATAAACTATAGTTTAATAATATGCAAAAATTGGATGACTGAAAAATATTCAATTTTTCATTTTTTTTAATAATTGTATAAGTTAACTTTGAAATTCATGCTGTATATGTTACAAAACTAATTTTATTGCTGTGAGAAAACACCGCTTAATACTCTTTTAATCTCAGCATTTTGAAGAAAATTAATTTTGAAAAATATTTAAAAGCATGTTTTGACTGATAATAGAATTTCATTAAAAGGAAATTTTAACTGGTTGCTTTTCTATGAATTTCTCATTATATAATATTTTTCTTTCAAAATCTGTAAAATTCATTATTTTTTAACTCTTTCTGATAACTTGAATTGCTTAGCAAATAAATAAACAATTAAATCTCTGGATTTCACATTGAAACAGTTCATGAGTTCGACTCCAGTCTTTACCTTAGATGTTTGCTGTCATTTCTAATCTTTTTAAACTATAAATCTCATATGAATTATCCTTCAAGTGCAAAAAGTGACAATAGAGCAACAAATAAATAAAATCTGATAATAAATGCTTATTTATGAGGAAAAAAGTTAGTGTTTTATTATGTAAAAAATAAATGGATCAAAAATATTCAGTATCATTAAATGCTTATATTAATAAATAAGTTTTTATTTTACTAATAGAGATTATTCACTGGTTTGTATTTTTTGGATTATATAGCTAGTTAAATGCAGTAAAAGTAATTACTTATTCTAATATGTTGATTTAATTGGTCTGTCACTCTGCTATCACTTTTGTACATTGGAGGAAATTCTATTAGAACATTGAATTCAAATAAAATTCAAAACGTCAATACCTAAATTGGGAATCAAGTTCACACAAATTGATGAGCTAAAAGACAGCGTGTCAGACATTCAGTTGACAACTCAGTTATGATTATTCGGAAGAATATAAATTTTTTGCTCTAACAATATTTTATATTTATATGCTTTCCTTAATTTACAAAACTAAAAAAACAAAAATTAATAAAAATAATACATTTTATAAATGTTTGATTTTTTTAAATTTTATATTTATGATTTTTTAGTTGTAAAATTAATTCTTGTACTCATAATTATATTTAATTTAATAAAACATATTTTGTAAAAAATGAATTAAATATTTTTTGTAAAATGAATTTTTTTATTTTGTAGAAAACGATCCTTTATTTAAACTATTTTGTTTCTCTTGTTTAAAACCTCATTTCCGTTCAAATTTTTGAATTAATTTCTTTGACTTAACAATTTCTTTCAGATCATATTATTTAGAAGTAATTAGAAGGCATACTATAAATAATAAATTTTAGACTTCATTCTCAGAAAGGAAATAAAAAACTGACTTAATTCCTAATTGTCTTCCCATTAAACAATTCTAACATTAAAAATCTTTGAAAAAGACAGTTTTATTACTTTAAAAATAAAAAGTTTGAAATTAAATATTTCAAGATTTATAATGTGAAAGAAATACTGAACTATTTTCATTTATGAATCTGGCCTCTACAAAATGGAAATAAAAAAGCATTTTCCTTTTTGTTTTGAAAACTTGACAAAAAAAAGTCTTGGAGACGCGCGTTCAATACAAAGTAAATATAGAAACGTAAAAACGTAAATGTGATAAAAAAAATAGAAAAAATTTTTTTGTTAAAATTTGTTGGCACTGCAATTTAGAGAGGTGGTGGCAGCAGTGCCAATTCAATTTAGAGAATTACTAAAGGCGGGTGAGAATTTAACGGTGACTCCGGTGAAATTCAATAAAAATGCTTACAATTGTTCCCGTTTCTTCAATTCTTTTCCTTTCCAAAACCCGAGGACTCATTGTTAACAGGAAGCTGTTTCTTCTACTACCAGAAACGATATCATTCAGTATGGATTTCAAAAATATTTGATATTCGTGTCAAAGCAAAAAAATTAAAGATATTGAATTTGATAGTCACTTTGATTTCAACTCCTAATATCTTTTTTTAATTAAAAATATAAACGAATATAAAAGAGAGAAAAAATATAAAAAGAAAAATTAAAAAGAATGGCGCTATATAAAAATAAACTACTTTCTTGATCCCTTTTCACCAAGACTATACACATAAGAAATGCTTTCGTATTCTCTGCCGCGTACCTATAATTGAGTTTAAGACAATAATTACAGTAAATTTATTCCATGACATTATTAATAGAAAAATTAATTTGAGGATTTAAAAATATAAGTTAAAAATAATAATAACTGTCGATATTCCCATTTAGGAAATAAAAGAAAACTCGTATAAGACATTTCTTATAAAAGCAAAAAGTTATTTCAAGTTTTGACCAATTATTCGTTTTTAAACTATGCACGACTCACTAAACTAATATGAGTAATTTATTTTATACATGGATTACACACTATGAATTTAAGAAGTGCTTTATAATAAACTTTACTACTCCTATTAAAATATTTGATTTTCAATAGTATTTGATTTCCAAAAATATTTGATTTACAACTAAAAAAAAAGCTAAAGTATCTGTTGAATTGTTCGGAAAGTCATTATTTCGTTTTTTCCACCAGGATCAGTTTTTTGGTAGTACAAGGCAATCATTTTAAGATTGTGGAATCATATTACTACCAGAAAAATAAAAAAGTTTATTGAATTAACAATATACAATTCAATAAATTATTTATTCGATATACGTTTTCCATTTTCATAGAAATCAAAATTACTTTTCGACCAACAATATGTTTTTAAGCGCATATGTATAGCATAGTGAATAAACCTTTTCCCTTGTCAAAAATATAGATGCAAGATAACTTGGTCAAGCATTTTCCTCGATGTCAAATAGTCTATAAATAAATTGCAAGGAAGAAGGGATTGAAATTTATATCAAAATGTAGGTTTCCACCTAGCTTAAAACATAGACATCGATTAAAATTTTTTTGCCATCAAGAAAATTAAAGTTTATTTTGATTACAATATTTGTAACTATTTAAAACATGATTATTTGAATTCACTGGAAAGTTTCCCATTTCATCGTACTTCAAGAGTGAAGGTAAATGGATCTTAAACTTCTTTTTAAAATGGATATCTGCGAGTAGGGTGTAGAAAAAAATATCTACACCAACATATCATCACTTCTTTTGAATTCCAAGTAAACAAGAAAGTACTTCAAGAAACAAGCAACTTTAACATTGCTGTAAGAAGATATTCATTGATTTTTTTGGAATTTTTTAAATAAAACTGTATTTGGTTTCCTAATGAAGCAAATGCGTTTTCTGCTTTCGCAATATGCCGCCGATCAGAAATAAACTGGAATAAAAATGAAAAGAGTCTTGACTAAAATATTTAGTAGCTTCAAAATGACAAAAAGAGTTTCCATAACTTGCCCACTGTGATAGCGTATACATGGAATTTTCTTTCGTACTGTAAAACTATGTTTTGAACAAAGTTATACAAAAATGAATAACGTTAAATAATAATTATTTTATTTTTCAAAACCGCAATTTTATGCTTTTCATTAAAAACTAGGACTTATGACTGTTGGCGGAGAGTGATTTTTGATTATTTTTCTGTCCCTCTTCCTTGTTTTTATTAAAAAATTCTCTATTTTCAATACAATTAACATTCTTTTTAAATATCCGTAGTTTTCACTAATATTGTTTTCTGCATTTGAAACAATAAATTAAAAAAAAATTTAAATTTTCAAAAATCTGTAATCTGTTTTTAGTATCTGAAAACAAATGTGAAATGAAATTGAAAAAGAATTTATAAAAGATATATTAAAAGAACCCTAAAACATTCTGATTTTTGGTAAAACTGATTGAATCAAACTTTTAACTTTCCACTTTTTCCAATAAAGAATTAGAGCTCAACATTTCAAGGATATAATCTATATATTTGGTATATTAGTAAAGCCATTGACACAGATCGATTACATCCGTGCTTGACTTTATTTGATTGGATATTCATCGTAATAATATGATCAGAAACAACGTCTCAAACTCAACAACTTTAACATTGCTGTAAGACATTTTTAATATTCACCACATATTGCCTTCAAAGTATCCTATTCATGGATAATGAAGTCCATTCTTTATTGAAAGAAAGCTGTTGCTTACAATTTTTAGAAATCTTTTGAAGAAGAATTATTGTAATTCTTTATATATAATGATGACTTTATATATAATTATCATAATCATAAATTGGTTGATTTTTCAAGCTTCTTTAGAAAACTTTTATCTGAAATTATCCTACTTGTTAGACAGTTTGTCTCTAATTTGTTAGCTTTTTAAGCTATATTCTTGAACTTCTCAAACAATTTGTGTCTCGTGTCCTACGCTATTTTAATAAATACATTAAAATTATCGTCTTAATTCTTAGGGCTTATTTTTTACCTCTGCCTATGGGAAACAGTGTGGAATATTTAATTTAAAATAGATAATACATAACAGGAGGTCCTTTTTGAATTGTTTGAGGTCTTCCTCCACAATTGCAACTTTTCTATAATGGAGGGAAACTTAGTTCTTTGTATCCATATATATCCATGTTCTTTGTATCCATATATAAGAGCGTATAACCTTAAGATCTCTTAAATCAGGCTGAAGATCCAATCACATTTTAAATATTATTTTTTCCTCCATTATTATTATGAAGGTCCAGAAAATAAATGGAAGCAGAACTTGAGATAAGAAACTCAATCCTTCGACTACGATACGTGATTCCAGATATTTAAATACTTGCAAACATTTCAATATTTTTTTCAAACGGCCGGCACACACTTGGGTGACGAACCCTATGTCACAAAAAGACCAGAAACTGCTACTCATTTGTTGTTGCCCAGCGGGCACCTGAGAACTAAGTCACGGAGGCGAGTAACGTTACCCGCGTCATAACACCACAAACCCGTTTATAGGGTGGGCCACATTCATACATCACCACGGAAGAAAGGATAGAAAATCACAGACAAAACAGAGAAAGAAAGTAACATCCATGCCCGAACCGGAATTCGAACCCAAAACCCACAGCTGAGGAGCGCTAACCACTCAGCCATCGGTCGGCACAAACATTTCAATATAAGAGTTCAAATTTTACTCAATCTAATTTATGTATCTTAACTTTTTTTGTTTTATAAATGTTCTACGCTGCTATTTTTACGTTATTTCCTTGTTTTACTCTCTTTTTATCATGTCAGGCAGCTAATGCTTATTTTTAAATTTAAATTATGCAAATGTTACTTAAACGAAGTGGATTTTTATTTTCACATTGAATTCTTTATATTCAAATGTAAAAACTTTACAATAAGCCTACAACAGTTTCGTTTCATGCATTCATTCTTAAGAATTAAATATTTTACGTAGATAATATCGTGATAATTTTTTAATAATTTATATAATTTATGAATGATCTGGTGAATCATAGTTTTTGTAATGATATAACAGAGTTGCTATTTTCCATGATAACATTACTTACCTAAGTAGTTAACAAGTAATAAATTATAAAGTAAAAAGATTAACCTGCTGACATGAATTTCTTATGATTAAATTACTAAATTTTGCATTATTTAGTATAATTTTGCCTTTAAACAATTATTCTGTGCTCAAAAGAGGCAAAATCTAAAAATAAACAGTACTTAAAAAATTTTTATTACTTAAGACAATTAATTATTCAATAAAATTTTATATTAATACATTTTTCTTTAAATAATAACAGCTTTAGAAGGTAATGTAAAAATTCACGTGTTCTCTCCCTAGAGACACTTAGGCTAAGTTTCCCTTCTTTCAATTGCAAAATTTTCTCGCCAAATGTTGATTTTTGGGGATAATCTTTCCTAATAATCTCCCTTTTAAAGAAAGAAGATTGAACTTTTTATATATTTGAGGATGTTTTCCATGTATTATTAAACAATTCGTTAATGAAGTCTCCCTCCTTTTAAACTGTATAGTTTGTCAGTGATGGGGGTTTACAAGTAAATCATTCCTTCAAAGAAGCTATCATTTTTTATATACTTGCACGAAGAAATTTGCATACATTTTATAATAAAAATATTTTAATAATTGAAATAATACTGTGTAAATTTTACATTTTAATGAAAAAAGTAACAACTGTTGAAATTATGTATTGGCAGACCTTAATTTCAGTTTACCCTGTAAGCTGTGAAAAGAAAATCTTAAAATGTTTGTCTTAAAAAATCTTAAAAACTTGTTTTAAAAATGTTTTCTAAGCATAAGATATGAGCGTAAAATTTAATATTTTAAATGTAAATATTTTTTACCGATAACTTTACCTTTCTGTTAAATACATGTTGCTGTTGTTGTTTACGTGTCCATAAAAATAGTGTAGATAACAGATAATAAGGAAAGTCTCTAAATTTCATCGAAAGTCTTGACCATTGCCTCTGCAATTAGGGGTGAATCAGGGCTGTAGAGAATTTCTTGCAATGAGTCCCTGAGTGGGACCATTCCCATTTTTAATAAATTTACCGCAACTGCTGGACATTCCAAGGTGTGATTGGGCGTGAGCTGGACTCCTGGGCAGTGCTTACTTTGAACATATGTTCTTGTTTTATCCGGGTGAAACTTAATTTCTCTAAATTTAATGTCAATTTAATTTCTAAATGTCTCAATTTAATTTCTGTCTTTTCGCAGAGTAGTGTAGCCTTTGATTTTTAGCTTCAGATTTGGGTTGAGTTTGGTCTCCTGTAGACATGCAATATGTACCATATTTTCGTTGAGGATCTCGGTGAGTTCCTGAATCTTTTTCTAGGTACCATTGATGTTCAACTGAAAATATTTAGGGTCCTCGTATCATACTTCTCGTCATGGGCCCGGACTCCAACCCGTGGTGCGTCGGCTAGCCCGAACGCGGTAACATTATCCGTATCACACAGTATTGCACTATTCATGGGAAAAGATGCCATTGCCTCCAGGAGGTTGGACTTCTACCTGTTGGTCCGCGGGAACTATTTTATTTGACTCCTACAACCCAATGGAGGCATTCCCCTATCCGCCACCTGGGAACACGCTTTCAAGGGGTTACAGGCTCCTTTGAGAGTGTTAAATGCATGTTTTGATTTACTAAACAATTTATTCATAATTTTCACATTTTGCATTCACTTTTTAATTTCTTTATAATCAATTATTTTATCATATTGGAAACTAATCACAGATTTTAAATCGTGAACACACGCAGGTATTTAGATTTTAGATAAATCTTTTTTTTAAGTTCTTGTTTAAAATGTAGTGATATATACCTAATGAAGTGTTTTGAATATATCATGGAGTTAGTTTTATCAATTGATGAAGAATCGGTAAAAGGAAAAGAAAACTGGAGAAATAAAAGGAATTTTTAAGAATATACATCCACTAAAGAAAATCAACTCTCAAGATGATTCAAATTCAAAAAAATGATGATATTTTGTTTCAAAATTTATACATTGAGAAATACAGCACAATATAAGTAAAATTAAAAATTAAGATATATTTTAGAACTGCTTCTTATAATATTATACAAAAATTAACAAAATTACTAATTACATAAAATATGGATACTTGATAGTTTATTTGTGGCAACTGATGATTTTATTTGAAAGCTTTATTGAAGTTGAAAAAAATTATTTTAAAAGTTATTATATTTTGCACAAATAAAAATATAGGACAAAATTTTGACAAGCTCTGATGTCGAAGAATTTTTAATAACAGAACGTAAAGGACTGACTTTTATATTTTGGAAGACTCCACAAATTGTCAGATGTAAATGGGAAAACGCATTGGCTATAAATGTGCCAAATTTTAATTTTTTTCTATTAATCTACAAACTAAGCAATACAACAAAGAATTTATAAATTTTAAGGTACTCGTTTTAGAACTCATTAAATAATATACTCAAAGTAAAAGCTTGCATCAATCATTTCCTTCAAAATTGGATAAAAAAACAAATAAAATTCGTCAAGTGTGAAACATGTGTATCCTCTCTAAAAATGTTAAAAAATACGTATGTCACATTTGTCTGTTCTTGTAAAAAAAAAATACCTTCAGTATACGCTACATAAGTGCAATACAAAATGTTTGTAGTGAATACAAATATACAACATATTATTTACAATAAAAGAGTGAATAAATTACAAGTACTTTTGTAATTATTCATTTTCAGAATATGCATAGTATCTGTTCTTAAACAAAATTATCATTTAAAATGGGGAAATGTAACATTGGAAATATAATTTAACAAAAGTAATTGACCCAATGTACACCCTCGGATATGCAAAGCACGTTTACACCCGGTTTAACTATCACAACAAAAATTTTAATGGAATTCAATTCAATTTAAATTACAATCAATTACAGCAATTATTATGGATGATCAACATCTTCTAATTTTTAACTGCATTCAGCTTAAAATTTTATATGAACTTTGGTTTACTATACATCATCGTGTAATTATTCTTATAGCATGTAAACTTTACCAATAAGTAAGTTCCTTTAAGTAACCAATAAGTTTTTTAAGTGGAGGTATCTTAAGAAACTTACTAATATACATTCTCTCTCTCTATGTATGTATGTATATATATATATATATATATATATATATATATATATATATATATATATATATATATATATATATATATATATATATATATATATATAGCTTTAATGTAGATGTGCTAAAATATCTTATTTATTTTTATGATTCATGAATTTAAAAAAAATTAAAGCCTGATGTATTTTATCCGGATGTGGGAATTAAAAATGAAAAAAATCTTAAACTGGGGATTATTTTAAAATATAGCAGTAAATTATACAAATTCTGTTGAAAGAAAAATGTGTATACTACATAAAAATGGTAAAAATAATTCCCATTCGATGTAGTTTTAAAGCAAAGTTAGGGATGTAGAATTAATTAATTTATAACTTCCCTGGTGCATTACATTTAAATACTATAATACAAATGAAACCACATTAAATTTAAATTCTGCTATTTAGCATTATAGCATTCAAATTTTATTTTTTAAAAAATATATTTTTAGTTATTTACGATAATTACTGAAATAAATTGGTCCAAAGATCTCTTTATACAATAAATGTTTAATATAGAACAAAAATTAAGCTTTTTTTAAGTGTTTGTGATGTTTGAAATCCTTTCACACTATCAAAATAAATTTTTAAAGAGAAATTAACCTTTTAAACGTTTAACATAAAAAAGTGAAACTTCTTTCACTTTTCAATCACGTAAGCGTCAGTTCTTAGTAAACGCAGGGCAGGATCTGAAATTGTAACTAACTGGCTTTTTTAGATGTTTTACTGCAGACTTTTCCAAAACACTATAATTTTTTCTTTTCTTGCACATCTTTATAAAGGTTCCCCGATGAGAAACTCGTGCTTTGAATTGATCTTGCTGTATTCCATTTATTTTTTTTCTCGAAGAAAATAAGTGAACAATACCTTTTGTCCCCAGGAAAAATCCCTAAAGAAAAACGAAGAGGAATATTCTATTTTTTGGAAGGAAATACTTGAACAAGAAATGCGAAGTTTATCCATTTAATATTAGCTTCTAACAGACTGCAAATTGGTATATATTCTGTAAATTCCTAACAAAAAGGAAAATAATGTTTCTATGCTTATTATCATGCTACACTCTCATTCTTATCTCAAAAAATCGGTTTTAAGTATAAATTTTGAATAGTTAGAAACTCTATTTAATTATAGATTTATGATTTGTTTTTTACTTTTTCTTTAAATAGGATAATCTTTTAGCTGAAACACCCTTGCTTGGAAACTTAAGCGAATGCGCCATTTTAAAGAGCCGAGCTGGCAACTGAATTATTACCATTCGTGTCTTCGTTTCCACAGTTTGTGACTTTGAAACCCATCATATTCTGGGATGTCTTCAGAGGTTAGAAAACGTGAATTTAACTGTAGGTCCGAGTATAATTAGCTCTCGGCTGCAAAAAGTGTTCATAGAACTCATTAAGCCATTAAAATGAATCCTTTTGTATTTAATGGTTTTGTTTATTTTTTAATCTGCAATGAAATTTTGAACATAAAGAACCGACGGCGAGATTTTAAAGTGCTATCGTATTATTTTCCCGAGGTATAAGAATTAAACTCATGAACGGTCTTATAAAGATCAGAGAGCTAACTCTTAATTATCGATTCTGTACTTCGTTATTGGTAACTACGCGTAATCCCTTATGTCAGGAATTTAAAATAAAAAATGTTCATAAATAGAAATTTAATAAGGCTGCCACTGCATTCAATCGCCATATACTTTCTGTACTGCCTGGGAAAGAGACATTTTCTCTTTAGAATATTTAATGTATATAAGTTATCAGAACACGCAGGATTCTTGGAACCAAGTAATATTAAAGAAGAACAATTCATCTTTCAATCAGTGTTATGCATCAGTATTCCAAGAACAGAGCAGTAAGAACACTGGATTTTAACTCTTACACACGGGTTCTTCAGTCAATTATATTTGTCTTCAGTATTCTCTCAATGTTACTCACTCAGCTAATAGCTGATAATGCGAACACACACACACACATATATATATATATATATATATATATATATATATATATATATATATATATATATATATATATATATATATATATATATATATAGATATAGATAGATAGAAATTTTATTTATTAAGTCAAGTAAATAGGTAAACGCGATGAGATGTTTAAATACCTTTCAGAAAATGAATTTGTACCTTATAAGACTTATGAGATTGTTATTAAGTAAATAAGATATATTCTTTAATATATTATAATTTTTAAAAAGCAGAATATAAATAAAACTGTAAATTTAATAAATAATTAATAAAAAAGGAAGAAACTTCGTCAGACGAAAAAAAACGTATGCATTTTAATTACATTTTAGAAATGAAGCTCGACACAAATATACCACATATATTTTTTGGGAATGAAAATTCTTACACGTTAAATAATCATGTGGTCAAACTTAGAGCTGAAAAGAATCAGGAATTACGGTGGAATCTGCCCTTTCCTGACAACATCATGAATGGCTCCCTCAAGGAGGAAATGGGCCCCATCAGGAAAGAGCTCCGTGGACGTCACAGGTCTCCTGGGAAAATCCTCGGAGCACAACTCCCCTACTTCTTCCGTTTCGTGAATGAAGACACTGGTCTTGAAAGGTTACGGTTTCGGACATTTGACAGAAATGTAAGCTTATTGTTTACATTTCTCTGGATTAAATATCAGAGACTTCACTTTATTGAAACAGTTACTTAAGATATTTTACATTAAGCAATCGCCACTGGCATTTGTGTTTTCTGTCATTCATAAAAATACAGCACCAGTTTCTTAAGCGTTTTAATTTAAAAACATATGTCTCATTTTTTTTTATTCATTACATAATTCATTAAAATATTATTGGATTAATTTTCCATTGAAATTCGTGAAACATATATGCAGATATCAACATAAATCCTGATATTTTTTAAAAGTAAAAGGAATTCTATAATAAAATACTTTTCATGAAAGTTTAGGAACAAAATAATGAATTTTCTATTGTTTTATTAAAAACTCCTAACAATTCATTCATTCATTCATTGTCGTGTGCCAGCCAGCCTGGCAATATGGGGTGCACTGCTCCACTTTTTCAACTGAACCCTATTTTGGTGTGGAGTCCGACTTGCTCAGTACACACATGCCATAGGTACCCGTGTATAGGGTAAGCAACCATTCACACTTCATTCATACAAGGAAAGGACAAAGACAGGATGGATAGAGAGAGAAAGTACATCCAAGCCCGAACCGGGATTCGAACACAGGACCTCCTAATCCGCAGTCAGGCACGCTGACCACTAGACAAGTTGGTCGGCACTCCTAACAATATCACTTCTCAGTGATACGTCTCTCTAAATTTATTGGTTAAATAGTTTTAATTTAGTAAAATGAATCAAATATAAAGTCCGAAATAGTAGTTCTATACGAGTTTAATTGAGAGAATTGAGAATGATTAGATTCTCTTATACTTTGAATCAAATTTTTGCTAACATCTTTTGAGGGAACTGATATTTGAAATGTTCTCTTTCTCATCGACTTAAATGTTTTTTAACAAAAATAATTATTATTAAATTAAACTGTTCTTTCGGATTTGACTTAAATAATTCATTCAATTTTGAAATGAACTGAAAAGAGCCTAGTTTATTTTTACATATTGAATGAAATATTTTAATAATTTAGAATAATTGTACGAAGTGAGTGGAAATAGAATATGTTCTCCAGCCTTCTAATTAATTTTTTTAATGAGAGTTGAAATGGATTGGGTTCTCTTGAATGATAACGATAAATAGTTTGTTAACAGTTTATTTTATTTTTTACTACAGTCTATATAGTATTTACTTTTGAACATTGTATTATGTATTTTTAATGAAAATAGTTTATTTCGAAAGGAAGTGAATTCACAAACATAAGTACTAGGTATATTTCTTAAAACATAGCATAGAAACACACCTTTTATTGAAAGTAATTTGAAAGTATTAAAATACATTTACCTTTATTCGTCGAATTTCTTTTTATGTTTAGGAGTAAGTTAACGTGAAATATAATATATTTTGCAAGGAAGAAATACAAAATGGCTGGGAATTGTTCTTAGAGCTTCATTTAATGATGAATCATTAAGTGATCAATAAATCAAGGGGAAGAAATAAATTATGATTTACATTCATCGAAGAAATTTCGATGAATATAAACCTTTTCAAACTTAGATTTTAATTCAGACTATTTTGAAATATTCAGACTACAATGAAGTATTTCTTAATTCAGGAAAAAAATTTAAGAAATATTTCATTGTTAAAGACATTAAAAAGAAGACTAAAACAAGAAGTGACAAAATTTCAAAATTCCTTCTGACAGTATTGCTCTGCAATTAGTAAAAACTATTGGAGACGCAAAATATGTATGAAGGACTGTGGATTCATAGCAGATCAACTAAAACAGTGTAATGAATGTTACATCTTTTACAATTAAGTGTATACAAATCGTAAACATCAAATACTAATTATTCTATTGACTGATTATAATGCCAACGAAACTTCAATCACAGAAATTAAAAGGTATTGAGAGTAGTCTTGCATTTTGGAAGTTTTGAAAAATAATTGCACGAAAATGCGAAAATTCCTTTGGCGTATAGAATTGGTTTTGACATTTTCCATCCAACTGTGCTTTGGATTATTTGTTGTTCTTTTTGACATGTTGAGAGAAAACGGAGGCAAACTCTCTTCAGTAAGACATATATTTGAAATTTTAAAAGAAAACTGTCAAAAAAATGTTATGTGAATGAATATTTAATAGTTAAGAAAAATTTTGAAATTTTTAATAAACGCTGCTTTTTTTCACTAGATTTCAATCAAACTTGCAAAGTATGGCTTAAAAATCAACATTCATGTTAAATTCAAAACAATTTTTGCCTGGTATTTAGAAATTTACTGATGTACAAGCCTTGAGTTCTGTACAAATTAAATAATTATGCTGTCACAATGGTATAGCAAGAGTTAAACTTTCCTATTCTAGAAGAAATCTCTCCGTGAACAATTGGTATACACATAACAATTTGGTTAAATACCTTTCAAAGAAGACAATCACATTTGTGTTGACAGTTAAAAAAATTAACAAGAATTATCAAAAAACGCTCAATACATAACACCATGAAGAACATTCATTTCTATCTAGTTAACGGAAAGTCAAGATATTTTTTATGTGCCGAAAATACTTGTCCAGAAAGTTTAAGAATAATCCATTACGATAGTTTAATATATTACATAACGGGCGACATAAAAATGCTAGAGATCCTTACATTTTATATATTGACCAAGAGAACAATCAATCTCATCGTTGAAATATCTGCAAAATATTGTACGATTAAGTTAATGAAGTAACTAACAATTCCAGAGTCTCAAAGACTCAATAATAAATTCTAAAACAACTTTCTTTAAAACTTATAAATAATATATTTAGAACAGAAGCTCGCAACAAACACTTCCTCGAAAATTAAAAAAATATATATCAGAATAGCATTGTTCACCAAGTGAGTAAGCTTATCAGGAAAATTTAAAATATCCAACTAAATGAAATTCGCTGTGAACTAAATTAAATCTGCTGTAATATATGTTGTGAACACAACATACACTATTAAGTAATAGGTGAATAAATTGTGACTATACTGCCCTACATTGAAAATGTAACACCACGAAAGAGTGACTAGAAAGTAACAAAACTCAGCAAAGAGATAGAAACAAACAATAAGTGATCTTTTATTTCAAAATTATTAAATGATATTTCGAAACGAAATGTCTGATACAGAGAGAGAACAGGGTCAGGTAAGTAGGACCATCATAAACCTAAACCTGATAAAGAGTGGGTATCCTCTGAAGGTACGGGAGTGTCAACGTCCACACTACATCATCCACGTAAAGTTGGGCTTTCATACTGCCCTGAATATGTACCAGAGGTGACCTGTAATGGTACGCCTCAAAACATGATGCTGCATTGTCACACGATGGGCCATGCCACAATTACTGCAGGAATGGACCTGTTTCCACATAGACGCAGAAGAGTGTCTCCTCTGAGAAAACGATCTTGTGCCTCTCTGTCATCCGCACTGCTCTAATTCGGCAGCATTCAAGACGTTGGTTCATATACTGTGGGTTCAAAGGCAGATTTCTTAACAGATACCACGAGGGCATGCTACTAGCAACCAATCGACAGCAAATAGTTTTGATCGATATGGGGGCATTCAGGGTCTTGGGCGATTTTCCGTAATGACCAGCCTTCCTTTCTCAGTTCAATCACTACGCCCCTCGTTAACTCGTCTGTCTGCTGGAACTGAAGAATCCTTCGAAGATGGACTAGCATTCTCTGAAATTACGAACTTCCTTTGCGACAAGATCAATTGCACAAAGGTTATTTTTCAAGCAATAATAAAGGCAAGAATAGTGCCCACTCTGCCGGTTGCTCCTACTATATTAAATCCTACGTGCGCTAGAGAGCTGCGTGTTTCACATCATTTTCATAACTCGGAAATGTCCATCTACTTTAAAATTTAGATAATTTTCCACTCCTTCTTGGTGTTGCGTTTTCAATGTCGGGCAATGCATTTTTTTAAATGTTGATTTTCAATATTCACATATTATCTACTGTTTCCAATAAAACACTCATTAGCTGATAAACAGTCATTCCAGTTGTATTGTTTATCTAAACATTTGAGTAATTTATAAAGTCACAGCACTTCCCCGCGAATGTACTTTTATCGTACATTTACTATCAAATTATTTTTAACAATTTAATGTTTTCTAAATAATTAAAAAAATGATTTTATCAAACTTTGTTTTTCAAGTATAATTTGTCTTAACACGCAAGTTGATAAAACCGAAAGTTTTGCGCATTTAGAAAGTTTATAATTCTTTTATAAAACGATAGCTTTTCGTGGAATCAAGAAAATCGAAAACACTGCTTTCGAACCTTCTTGAAGTGACAATTTAATATTTAGAAAATTAATTAGACTTATTTAGATACGTTTACTACTACCTATTTATATTTTCTAAACAAAACAACAGAACATGATTAATAGATTTGAGCGATGAACCAACGACTAATGAACTATTTCAAATTAATAAAAGTTTATCTGTACACCATATTTCATTCGAGCAAAGACAGGGAAATTTTTTACATATGAACATACTTACTTTTTAGTCATTGGATGAGTTGAGTATCAAATATATTACCTTTTAGATGACTGAATCAAATGTAACTTTATTAGAATAATAAAGCATTTATCATCAAATTAATCAATGTTAATGCCGAAGTTCTTGAATTCAATTAATTGCATTGTAAAGTTGAGTATTAATTTTTTTATGTAATTTTGTTACTTAGTGATTGCTATGTGTTGCTTAAAAACTTTTAAATTAAATTTAATGCTTCATGTTGATGAAAAAATTAAGGAATGAAATAAAACATAGAAATCATTTCCAACCTTTACATCGCGAATGTAAGGGAAGTACGATAAGGATAAGTAAGAGCTACATTACTGAAACTAAGAACATAAATTCAAAGTCATTAATATTTTTGGAATAATGTTTTGTCATTTACACTATATCGTTTTCCCCACGACTTACTCAAATTCTTCATCAAAATTTTAAATGATTAAGTCATTAGAATAGTGAGAAGAACAATGAATATGAACTCAGTCATTTCTGAAGTCATAAAGTAAAGTTACTTCCTCTTTTGTTCTACTTGATGTACAAAAGGAAATACAAAGAAAGGAAATGTACCGTACAGATCATTGTTTTACCCTTGAGTTTCAATGTAATGAGTTTTAGTTTAATCAAAGAGTTTGACTGCGTAAATCCTTTCCCCTAAACTAACTCTATTAAATGTAAAGGGAAGTGCATTAAATAGTAGATTATAGATGTGAGTTTTAAAATCATAGATAGAACAATATTACTTTTTTGTGTTAAGTTCGTATGTGATTTCTTACGTAATAGACGTTTCCCTCATATAATTACGTTTCCCTCATAGTATTGAATGATATTCATTTTTGAAATGCGAGGAAATGTTTTCTAATATCTTGGTACATCAGTATTCATTAAAACATTTAGGAAATTTTCATTGTCACTTTTCTCTTTAAAATGATAATGGAGGACATTTTTATGTTAAATAATATATTTTATCTCTTTTGAATGAATAAATATTGCATTTTCTTAGGAAAATCTAATAATAAATTCTGTGTTGCAAACTGACTAAAATTACGTTGAGTTTTGAAATTAAATTTGATTTTTTTTACTTATATATCAATGAATGAAATTGTTTCTTAATGTAATACATGCAAATAGTACAATCCACAAGTGCTGGCATGCGTTGTAAAATTATATTTCATATTCAGAAATAGGTAACATAAATATAACATTTAAATACATATAATTAACAAATGAGATAAAATAAAGGAATTCATAAAATTATAGATAATATAGATTGATAAACCATTGTCATTTTTATACTACAAGATGACGCAATAATATCGTCATATATTTTAATATGCTTAGAAACCTGGAATTTGATTGTCTAAAACTGATGTAGGACATTTTTGGGGCCGTAGTAGCCTAGTGGTTAGGATATAGACACTCCATCCGGAAGAGTGGAGTTCGATTCCCAATGCCGCCAAAGACCCACCGAGTACATGTGATATACGTGCTCGTTAAATCTGTGGAATCGAAAGTCCTGTGGTCGGTCGTTGAGCAGTTACCATGGGTGCAATGGTCTGGAGAAATTTACTCCCCCTTCAGATCAATGCCAAAATTGAGGGAGTAGATCCTCTGGTGCTGCTATCTATCGGAGGATTTGTAGAGCAAGAAGTCGTACTTTCACCTTCATGGTACTCTGATTAAAAGGAAAAATGCTCCCAATTGACTTAAATTCGCATAGCCAAGGCATAGCGAGCTTGGCATGTCCAAGTATCATGAGCAACAACAATAACAGGACATTTTTAAAGTTTATTACTAAATATATATTTTGACTTCTCACAAATATAAATTGCTTTCTTGCTTATTCACATATATAGCCGCAAGGTAAAATCTGAGAAACTCATAAGTGACCATAAGGATTAACGTGTATTTAGAAAGAAAAAGAGCAATATTTACCTCCCATTATTCAAACTCTGTGTGGCTGGGATTGAATTCTTGGCCTTCCGCTCTGAAGAGGGTTGTCCTACCACAAGGCTAAATCACATAATTCAATTGTTCAGTACTCAAAAGAAAGTAACAAGAACACTAATTGTACTGTAGAATGCAGGGTGTAAAGGAGACACATCACCCCAAGATAGCTTCCATAGTCGATTTGTAAAATTTTGTTAAAAATTAAAATTTTTTCACAATCTCTGAATTCATTTAGGCACCTAGATATAAACAAATCGAATAAGATGTAAAGGAAGAAGCTAAATATAGAATATAGAAGTAGGGACTCATTTCATCTAGAATTGTATGGCATTGTCGATCAGCGGCGAATTGAAAAAGCAAAAAACACGTTTGCTTTAATGGTTGAAAATAGTTATTTTTCAAACACCAAAAAAATAATAAATTATGCTATGTTTTTTGTTGAAAGATAGGAGGGACGAGGAGACAGATGGCGTTTAAAATGTTCCGGCATTTTCATCAATTATGAAAATGTGGCAATTTAAAAGAAAACTAAAACACAGATTTCCGATCTTCAAAATAGTTTTCAGCTTTGTATAAAAAAATTTACTCTGAGTTCTAATCAACATTAAAGTTTAAATACGAAACATTGAAATAAAAAAATTCAATGAAGGTTACTTGTTGTTTTGATTAATACGAAATACTGAAATAAAATTGCAAAATGAAAGATAAAATGTCTTAGATAATCCAGAATCATCATGGTAGAAATTTCATTTTATTTCTTCGAGGCATTCCAATGCGACCCTGAATAAAAATTCGGTTGACGCCAGGAAGAATTTTTCTTTATGAAGACTTGATATCCATTTGTAGGTGACTTCTTCTGTTTTTAATATTTAATTATTGGCAACTAAAATTGATTATAATAAAAACATTTATGCTTGACAATCAATGATCCTTCTTGAATTTGAGAACATCCTTCTTTGCCTGATTGATAGGTGAACAATTTACAGAATTTAACTTAAAGAATTTATTAATGCCTTCAATTCTATATCCGGAATTCCGAAACTTTTCTCGTTATCCACCAAGAAAAGGGAAGCAGCAGCCATCTACCATTTCGCCGCACTTACCATCCTTTCTGCCAAGATTTCTTGTTCAGTCTTAGGTGAAGAATCGTAATCGATTATATTTCATTCTGGGGAGTCCGATAGAATAAATTGGAGTGATTGTTGGAGGGGGGGTTGGAGGAATAGAATAAAACTTATTGAAAGACGCGAGATGACACAAGAGAGGGATAGACTGAGGCGAAGCGAGACATCTGGAGAAGAGATTGTGAGTTAATGGCGTGATCAGCGGGATTGTTTGAGGAAATGTGTCGCCCCACAGAAACGTTCTGCTTCAAGACGTTTGTCACATTTCTGGAAAGTGCTCTTGAAGTACGTGAGAAGCACGTGGAGAAGTGTGCGGTGATTTTGGAATCTTACATTGATTCATTTTTCATCTATTTCTATCTGAGCTTTTCCAATTGGTAAATATGGAAAAATAAAGTATTTTGGAAACTACTTCTATTTACTACGACTCGTGTAATTTTTTTTCAAAAAAAAGAAAAAAAAAAAAACGTATTTTTAAAAGGATCATGAAAAAAGGAATATTAAGTCTTTAGATATATTTATTGAAATTACTTTATTACGCATATATAAATAATTTAACAACATTTTTGAAAATTTGATGTAGTATATTGTTTCAAAATGAAGCAACGATGTGTTAGAAAACTTCAGTTTTGTATAGTCTTTTACTTTTTTGAATTTTTTTCGTATTTGAAACATCGAGAAACATAGAAAAAATAGAAAATAGAGAATATTTGAGAAAATTTCTGTCTGAACGGGTTTTCCTTTATAATTAGTGACTCCCTTTGTTCAAAATATTGTGTCCGACACCAGAGTGACCTTCCAAGAAAGTGGGGAAATTTTTCATCTGATAGCACTACAGTATGCCGCGTAGGGACTTGAATCCCTGGAATCGAAATGGAGGAGATCGAGAATTAATTACTTCCAAATTCTAGGAAACTTTCTTTCCTCTTTATTGTTTATACAGTTAGTATTTCATTCTTCCCAAACATTGCTTCATAAATGTAAACTTTTGAAAATCTGGAGTTTTGACATTTAAAATATTATTGCCTTTAGTTGTATTTTTTGTCTGTATGTATTTTGTCGATTTGAATATTTATTGCATATTTTTGCTGGTATAAATATTTACTTACATATGCTTGTAGAGTTTTGAAAATTAAATATAAAATTACTTATTACTTAAAACTATTCATTTGAAGGTAATTTATTTATGTTTAAATGTTTTTATTAGGGGAAATAATTGTATTTGACTCGTAATTTTGTAGGCTTTAGATTAGTACTTTACATTGAAAAATTCTTTTTTCAAATGGTAAAATTTAAAAATCTATAAATGTATTTTTCCCTCTTTGTATTCATAAATATACAGAATATATTTTTTTAATTAATTAGTCCCATTTATATAAAAGTAAATCTTTAACTTGAAAACAATCCTTTAAGAAATTTATAAAGAAATCGTACATATTTCTTATTCTATATTGTAAAATTTTAAAAATTAAGATTGTCTTAAATGATATAAAATTATTAAAAGAAAAAAATTTTATGCCATTAAAATAATGCTACTTAAAAATAATTCTTAAAAGAAATAAATTTTGATTATATTAAAAATTAGCCCTTATTTTAATAATAAAATATATTTCAATATCTTGAGGAAACAGTATTATTACATGACTTAAAAATGTGAAGAAAATTTTCACTTCTGTAATCGCTAATTGAGACAATTTCTGTAATTCAAATAAGGCGATGTAACAGTTAAAAAATATTTTTATCTCAACACTTATTAATCTTGATAATATAATGAAAAAATTGAAAAACCAACAAATTGTATCAGTTTTGCGAATAAAATTATATTTAATAAATAATATGTATTGTTTGGCTGAAAATTTCTAATTTTATTAAATATAAATAATTTTATTTGAATTTATGTGTGTTTTGAAATAAATTTATTTTAATTTTTGACTTATAATTGTTGAATTTTGAATATTATTGTTGTCTACATTAACGTTTCGTTGCTCATCTGCATTTTGCATTGATAATGCAATAGCAAAGCTTAGTTATCTACACTGAAATGAGATGAAGACTTATTAACAAATGTCTTCAAGTTTTGGTATAAGAAAAATTGGTTTTATGTGGTATAAAAATGAAGCATTCGTAAATTATCAATATTACATTTTGTGATTTAAGTGTTTTTTTTTTTTTTTTTTTTTTTACAATGAAAATAATTTTGGTTTACTTTAATGGTCTGAATGATATAATTTAAAAAGCTCTGTTTTAGATGCGAAATTTCTCATAAAGTGATAGTTGTTTTTTACTGGAATTTTTCTGCGATAAAAAATGAAATAAAATTTTCTGCTTAATCTGTGGTAAATGAAATGTTTGAAAATGTATCACATTGTAAAACGTCAGGTGAGTTGATCCTAAATTAGGAGTATAAAATCTTACCCAATTATTATTTTCCAATAAATAGCTAAAGTTTGTAAAGTGAGTAATATTATACAATTTTGGAAAATTTGTTAAAATTAGATACATCATATGTTCAACACCTAATGATCCACAATTTGTTTAGTCTTTCATAAATAAGATAATGCACAATTTATAGGGAATAAAAATTTTTAATTGCTTTATTTGGTTGACAAGATAGAAAAAATGCATTTAAAATTTTTAATACATTGTTAGGAAATGTTAAATCATTAAAATCGATTTTCTTAAAAGTTAAAAATTAATTGATAAATAAATATCTCGACTTCAAAATTGTAATATCAGGTCAAGGCCTGCAGTGTCTATATCTGTTTTCGTAACATAGAGCCCTGGGATGCGAAACATATACCCCGATTAGGTGGTCAGCCCAAAGCGAAATCCCCGGTGTTCAGTTCTCAAGCATGATTGGTACTCAGTTAATCGATCCACTGAAAGGATGAAAGGTTGAGTTGACCTTGCCTGAGAATCGAAACTCGGACCTTGGGAGTTCCAAGTCACGGTGCTTTACAAATGTAAAAGTTTTTGTGAATTTTATCATACAGATTTCCATGGAACAGAACTCTTCAGAGATATGTGAGACTGAAAGATGTTACTCAGCAGTAGAAAAGAAATTAAACCTAAAACTCTATTAGAACTTCCAATCTGCCTTATCTCATAAGGTGAAGATAGAGGTTGCCATTCAAATATTTTAACTATATCTAAATCAATTGCAAGCTGTGAACGTTTATTCAGCAAAATATAATTAATTTTGACTTATTTATGATCCGCCATAAGTCAAAACGGTCTAAGTGATTTAACAATTTTAACTACAGAAAAAGAAAAATTTTAAATGGTCAACTTTGATAAAGCAATTGATCAATTCGTTTCAGCAAAAGCAAGAAAAATGTGAATAGTGTAGTATAATAGATTGCAAATAATTATATTAGTTAAAATTGTTACATATGGATGTAAGCAATTAGTTGAAATTGCTTATATATATATGTAACGAATTATTTCATGTTTAAAAGAATTCTGTTTTTAAAATACTTTTATTAGTCTATAAAATCAGAGTAATATTTTTTATAATTAATTCTAAATCATATAAGTCCGATTTTTCCAATGACACTTTTCCGAATCCAATATGTTATTTATTTATTTAGAATTGAATTTTGTTTCAAATTTAAAGCTTACTCTGAGACTTTAAATTAATATATTTTCGATTATTTTGTAATAAGTACAATTTAATAGGTTATTATTTATATTGTACTCTTATTACACACATACGTATACTCTATTTATTATAATGTATTATATATAGTTATATTATAGTATACACTTATTACTTAATACATTTTATTCCCATATTTATATTGTATTATTTGTATTTTTTTCAAGGGGGCGCTAAAAAAGGTATCTTACTCGACCACCAATTATGCTCACTACGCCACTGCCTATGTTATAAAATAATTATAAAATATTAAACACTATTTATTTCACAAGTAGTTATAATTGTTGAATCAACATAAAATGATTATTAGACATTTATAAAGATTATAAAAATTGTAAGACATTAAAAGGTAATGTTCAAAAGAATATAAACAAAAATTATTATAAAATCTCCAAATTAAAATTAACGTGTTAAAATAAAAATGTAAAATTTTTTAGTTCTTTCAGTTATAATAGCAATAATAATTAAAAAAAATAAAAAAAATAAAAAATGCAAGTCTTGTAGTTAAAAATCTTTAAGAGACTCAGATAAGAACGCAAAAAAGTTATAGTCCAAATGCTCGGATGAAAAAAAATTAAAATTCCAGAACTAAATTGAAAAAATAATAGTTAAATAAATTTTAGTTCCTAAACTTATGTTCCTAACTAAGGCAAAAAAGATCAAGTCCAGAAGAAGAGTAATGAAAAAAATTAAGTCCTAGATTTAGGCTTATCTTACGTACGTGAAAAAGTTAAAGCTCAAAAAAGTGGACTAAGAAGAAGGAAAATAAATAATATTTAAAAGAAAATGCCTTCTAAATGGAATCATTAGATGCACATTTAGAAATAAGGAACTAACTAGACTAAGGAAATTGGAATTTTGTTCCATGTTGCCGGGATAATTAGAAACCGAGGAAACAGCTGATTAATATTAAATTAAATTAGTTAATTATGCGCAGGAAATTTGGTGTCCAAAGGGTTACGATGAAAATGAACAGGGGTACATAGCGGGAAATGAAAAGTATGACTTTGAAAAAAACTTCAGTATCACTGAATCTATATAGGGGAAGATTGAAGAAACATGGGGAGAAAATACGAAAAGAAATACAATTTCTTAATGCACTAATTAGACCATATCTCACTAATTGTTGATTGATAACATTTTTACATACTTAAAAATAGTCACAGAAATCCGCTCCGAATAAATATAGAAATATTGGAGTGGATTGATTAAAAATTAAAATGTTACGGTATTTTTAAGATAAGAATTGCAACCAAAATATTGAAAAATACATAAATAATGGAATAAAAAAATAAAACTTACAAAATTACAGAAAAAAGTATTATTGGTCTTACAATTATAACTTACATAATTTTGAAATTATTATAATACTCCACTCCAATTTGAGAACTATTCTAGAAAGATAGGATATTTAGAACCAAAGTCATTAATGAATAATTAAACAGGTGGAAAAAAAGTTTGCGAGAAAATGACGGAAAACATGGATTTTTTTATGTATTTATTAAAAGGTTAATAACATCGGTTCCAATTATCCCATCAACACACTCGATATATCAAAACGCGTGAAATCAATGCACTGAACACAATAATAAAACATCTGGGCACTTACTTTGGCTTTAGCCGCTCATCAATGAAAAAAGGAGAAATGATTGTGTTAAAAAAATTGAACTATCCATAATAAGTTATTGAAAAACAAATTTCTACATATTGAAATGCCCCAAAATTCACACCAATTGTACTTGGGAAAAATATCTTCTGAACTACTGTAATACTGTAACATCTCGTTGAACTAATTAATTGTGACCTTCTAATTAGCGGCGATTACAAAATCACTCAACTCCGTTGCTGGGACTGTACTATTCAGAAGTATAGTAATACAAATGAAATTATGATTGCTATGAATTTGATGAAGATAACTATGAAATGGTGTGAATCAGTGTCTGTCTGCTCTTTTAACCCTGTTCTGTAGTCGTATACAAGACTGATTTTAGTTTTGGTTGTTTCTAAACTTCCATCTGCATTGGCGGAGTCAGACCAGATCATGAAAATCGTTGACGTTAATGAAGTCTGATACAAGAAGTGGACAATTATGGATATCCTCCTAGTTAAGTTCAAATCAGTGCAAGATGTCCTGAGATGATGCCTGTTCTTGCCGGCATTTGGAGCAAAAAGGAAACCTCTTGCTAACCCCAGAACATTTTTCATCTTTAATTCCTGAATCGCTATCACTTATTATCTTCAGTCATTTTAAACAATTGATCCAATTTAGTTCTAGTGCATGAGGCAGTCCAATCATTAATGTTACATTTTAAGGGTCTTTTGTATGTATGAAGGGGGAGACTGTAACTCACTCTTCGAACAATGTCCTCTATCTGAACCTCGAGGGCGTTCCTGATTATTCTGCCAGATGGACGATTCAGCATCAGTTTCATTTGTCAACATCTTCATAGGACTAAAATGCAGCTTCAGTCGTTCGAAGACTGGAGCACCAGAAGACAGAAGTCTGTCTCAGCTCCACTTCTGTTAGACTAAGCTCGGAATGATGGAGTGACCTTCTCGATTGGGGGACCCTAACTGTTAGGGTACCCCGAGTGTACACTCCCGACGACGTGCATCGCTCACTCCAGGAACACACCCTTGCCACGATGAGACCACTGACAGGACTAAAGGGGTGGTTTAAGAGTATTTGCTATTGATATTAGACTTTGAAATTGAAACTACTGAGCAATGATATTTATTTTATCTCAGATAAGATAATAAATACAACTGTCTATAAATACTTTAATGTTTATTTAAGAATATTTTTAAGTCATTAATCTTTCTATTTCTTTCATTTGCAAACTACAAGGAAATGCACATCTACTATACTTCTTAAGAAAAGCAAAATAAGGAATCATTATAACCTAATAAAAAATCTTCTCATAAAAGATAAATAATCATTAACAGTTAAAGGACAAGAAAATAAATGTGTTCGCAGATTATAAAAAAAAAATAAAATAAAAATATCCAACTAAAATAAAATTTAAAAATTTTTTTCCCGATTCAAAAATATATATTTGAAATTTGGATAAAATACTGCACTATCTCTGGGAAATCACCTAATCTAAAAGCAACTTTAGCTGAAAAGCTTGAGTCGCAGTGGGAATCTAATCTGCTGTCGGTTCCTTGTGGACGAAGTGTATGTTAAAAGCTGAACTCTGATTTATGAAACGCGAAAGAATATGCTAGAGAGCGAAGTTTATGATCGCGTAAAGATTTGTGCTATTGAAGCTTTAAATAAAGAAAAATTTACCTTTAGAAGAATATTTCTGGACGTGTGCGAGTGTGTTGGTAAATAGACACTAGAATAAATTGTTAAATAATATTTTTAAACACATTCAAAATAAATGACTTTTGGTTCACGGATTTGATATTTTCTATCATTTCTTTCTAATTAACGTATATTCATCTTGTGACTTACATGGTTATTATGCTTTAATGAAATAAAAAAATATATGATTTAAAAATAACTTATCATTCTCAGAGACTTCTTATATCACTCTAAGTAAGTTTATAGTATATTTGAGAACAATATGAGAGAAATAAAATTCGCGTACAATAATTTTAATTGCATATAATAAATACACATTTAAAATGATTTTAATTACGTTTAAAAAACTAATATAAAAGGTTATTTAAATTATTGTTTACTTCTTAAAATTCTTTTATGAAGAAAATAATTACTATTTCGGAAGGAAGGAGCAGTGCGACTTGAGAAATTGGATAGTATAGTTTCTACCATTCTCTAAATCATATTCATAGCAAGAAAATCAGCAGACATGGATTAACATCGAGATTGCTAGCTCCACAAATGCATGGTAATAATCAAGAAATTTTCGAAGCGTAAGGTAAGAATGCATTGTGTTTAAGACTATGGTTCAAAGAATTTAATTGAGTTCCTTCTCAGACAAAACTTTGAAATGCCAAGAAAGACATTATCAGTCATAGCTTCTTTTAGGTTGTTGTTGTTGTCGTGTGCCAGCTAGGCTGGCAATATGGAGTGCGCTGCTCCACTTTTCCAACTGAACCATATTTGGTGTGGAGTCCGACTTCTTCAGTACACACATGCCAAAGGTACCCGTTTATAGGGTGCGCTACTCCACTTTTCCAACTGAACCATATTTGGTGTGGAGTCCGACTTCTTCAGTACATACATGCCAAAGGTACCCGTTTATATCGTTGGCAACCATTCAAACCTCATTCATTACAAGGAAGGGACAAAGACAGGATAGATGGAGAGAGAAAGTACATCCATGCCCGAATCGATTGGAACCAAGGACCCCCTTATCCGCAGTCAGGCACACTGACCACTAGACAATATTGGCGGCAACTTCTTTTATGTAGTTAATGAATTAAAAAATTGACGAGATTTAGACTGTACAATTCGTTGGTATAGATAATATTTGTTTCGCAATCAATATGAAATACCAATAAGAAAAATAAAAATTATTTACTTATATAAAAGTAAAATAGAAAATATATATGTGCTTATTGCCTTTATTTGGTGTGTTTAAAAATTGAAAGAATAACAAACTTGAATAAAAAGAGCCTAAAAATTTACGATCGACAATTTTAGGTGCTACATGGTACAATTAGTTACAGTATCACATCTCATTCCGGATGCTTACTAATCGTATAATTATATTATCGTATCTTGAAAATTTGTAATTTTGATTTGTTCTTAAAATTAGGTTTCTATCTTATTTACAAGAGCTCCTAATCTTTTTAAAATAGGTATTCATTTGTATAATTTTATATAAAAGTCTCATTTCAATTTTCAATAACGTCTCGATTGATGATTTCAAAGAATCGTAAATTTATACACGTAAAGCGTTGTAAAGTGCAAGTTAAGATTAATTAAACCTGTTATTTTTCATTATAAAAATAGAACGTTTAATAATAATTTAATGAGTATTTTATATTAACAATGTTCTTACATTGTTAATATATGATTTATGAGAGAAATGTTGTTACTAATGACACTTGGACAAGCCAAGCTCACTATGCCTCGGCTATGCGGATTTAAGTCAATTGGGAGCGTCTTTCGTTTTAATCAGAGCACCATGAAAGTGAAAGTACGACTTTGCTCTACACATATACCATTGGTACCCATATACCATAGGGTAGGCAACCATTCACACAAGGAAAGGACAAAGACAGGAGAGATAGAGAGAGAAAGTACATCCATGCCCGAACCGGGATTCAAACCCATGACCTCCTTATCCGCAGTCAGGCACGCTGACCACTAGACAAGTTGGGTGGCACGAAAGAAATTGCTATCAAATTTATGACTCAATTATTCGGGAGTTGAAATCCCACCCCGCTGTCGGCTTGCAATCCAGTTTAAAATGCATATCTCGATTAATAGTTGTGATAAACAGTGGCCATTGTGAATGAGAACCCAATTCATTGAACTTATCTATTAAAGTCATCGCGATGAAAATATTCTAACTGTAAGTAGTTGCATACAAGGTTAAAGTTTTTAATGTAAAATTGTGCTACATCAATGGAATTCAATTTTTTCCTTTAATTTATGCTTAAAAGCAGTAAACATTTTATCTACAACAGAATATATAAAAATATTGTTTTATTTGATTTGGAATATGATGTGCAATTAAAGATAACTTTTAAAAAAATAATATAGAAATACTGCATTAAAACTGATTTTCCATACTTGCATTTTTATCGAACGTCTTTTTCCTTCCACTAATATTTTCTGATTGATTTTCTATTAAAATATATAATCATAGAATCCATTTAAAGTAGATAAAAATGTATTTCATTTTTTCACATTCTTGTTAAGAAATATTTACTAGTCAGAAATAAAATAAAAATCAAACTCCTATTGTTTTTGATATCGAACAGATGCAATAGATGCTCTGGCGTGAAAGGAAGAAAATCTTACAGCGATGTCAGCACAAGATGTCCCGTAGCTAAATTTCCTGTTCTTCATCATTTTATCATGAATAAAAATATTGTTTTTTAGAATCTGGGGAAATAGACGCATGAATCAACAATCAGTTATTTCTGTTGCTGATCTCTGGGATTCATGGGGGCTGCCCAGCAGAGCTAGACACAATCCCCATGAATTCTAAAAGATCCAAAATGTCTAAAAAAAGATGAAGACCCCACAGGACCACGAGCTTCCTGAAATTCAGACACACCAAAATATGAGCAGTCAGCTGATCGACAGTGGCACCCGGGCAGGTTTTTTAACCCTGCTTAAAGATGAGGATTCTAGTGCCCACTCAAGAAACCATTCACTTAGTCTAGTCATAGCTATTATTTTCTTCAATCATATTTTTATATAATATTTATTCTTATGTATGTTTCTAAATATGAGATCTAATTTTGATATTTACGAATCAAAAATTACTACACAGGATAAGAATAAATCAATCATTAGTAGCTTAATGTACATGTCTGTTTATTTGTAACCATAAAGCCATTTTTTTCATACGAAAAGTATTTTAATTGGGTAAAAAATTTTAACCTCATAACTGTGACATATATTTCAGAAAAATGGACCAAAAATGGAAAATTTTTTGACTGTTTAATTTTATTCTTTATATTATTATAAGAATTAGAAAATGCTTTTTTATTACAAAAATAAAATTTTAAATACAATAACTACTATATTTATAATTTTTACATGCACATAAAACATTGATTAAACATACATGTTATTCATACTTAGCAAATTAAATGAAATTTTGAGATAATGTAACTAGCATAAACTAGTATAATATAAAAACACAATATGATTTTCAATACATAAATTTTACAAATCTTTTACAGTATGGCAAACCCCAATGCACATTTTACAATAAACTCTTGCCTCATGCCTTATTCTCTTCCCTTGTAGATCGGTTTTACGACAGCATATAAAACACTGCCTGGTTGGAGTAGATTTTTTCCCCATTGATGGGATGTGTTCTGGAAAGTGTCGACCTGTGAGGCGCAGTAAGCTTACACTAGGACGCAATGGTCCTGGTAGTTGAACATTTGGTTTATTTAGTTCAACAATTGATTTTCTGAAGTTCATATTTTTCGCACCTCCGGCTGAAGTATGCAAAATAAAGGAGTTATTTATATAACGCCTGGTGTAGGAGATGGAAAAAAATTTCCAGTAAAATTTTTACCCCCTTTTCTAGCAACCGGGAAGTCTGTAATATGTGGATCGACTTTAACATCACCTCCCATAGTGTTGCTGTAGTCATGGACTACCTTCAAAACCAAAGTTGGAATTGGTAACAAACTAGGACCACTTGTGTCATTTATTAGGAAAATAGGGAATTAAATACCCTAAAGTAGAAAGTAACTCAGCTCGAACTTCACAAAATAGAAACGTTAATTTTTCTTCTGCCCGAATTGAGTTCGGACATCACAATTACTGCACGCAGTAATTGCCCGAACTGAATTCGGGCGACAATGGCAACGGGTTAAAATGAATCGACAAGTACGTAAACACCCACATTTGAGATCGATGACAAACCTATGAACAATTGATCTAAAATTTAAAGCGTTAACCATTCAGCTGTCATCACGGTTAATATTCATAGAAATATCGGGATACTGATGTGCGTATTTTCTTTCACAAGATTTCAAATAGGTTGATTCATCAAGTAATATTGTTGATAATTGCGATGCATCACAATATATACAAAAAGATTTTTTCCATCGAAATTACGTTTTATTTTTCTCATATTCACTCGTTGTAATGACTAATGATTAGATTTTTCACAACTATGATTGGTTACTTTATTTTAATTCGTTCCGTATATCATATATTTTTAAATCTTTAGGTTTTATATCATACTTAAAAAATGAATTTCGCACCTGAAAGGAAAACATTTTCTATTAATTTGAATCTACATTAATCGAAGGGCATTTTATTATTTAAATTTTACTTAAAATGGTGCTATCAATACAAATATGTAATCCAGTAAAACGCCCAGTTCCATTACTCTCCAAATTAATGATTTCGTTAACGTTTTAATCTTACATTTTGTTGCTAAGCTTTTCTTTAATCAATACAACTTTCCTTTTTAAATTACTACGAATAGTGCTTGCAATATAGAATGAATGTTCATTTTCCCTTTATCCAACAGTTAGGATTTTTTTTCCAAAAGTGAATGTTTAACGCAGGATTTTGAGAGATATGAAGCTTTCGGGATTGAAATACATCAGCAAACACAGTAATGCCGGACAATAAAGGCCTAAATCGGCTTGCCCATACGAGTAATATTGGAGCGACACCGAAAAGCGGTTACACTTCGCGACAAAGCATGTCCGCTCGGGTCAAATATATTCCCAAAGTATGGCGTGGCCTTGGAACGGTATCGACAACGATATGTCCGCTGACCGCTTTCCCGATATTTTACCGATGTCATTCCATATGTGGACCGAATGCTTTCGATAAATGGCCCAGTGTCGGCAAACATTGAATGACCGACCGCAAGCTACTAAATAGAAATTATTTATTTTTTATAATCCACAATTTGTATGACTTTGCTCTAAACTCCTCCGATAGATGGCACCACCAGAGGTTCTACTCCTTCAATTTTGACAATGATTTGAATGGAGAGGAAATTTTCTCCAGACCACTATTTTCACAGTAACTGTTTAATGACCGATCACAGGAGTTCCGTTTCCACAGTTTTAACGAGCACGTTTATCGCATGTATTCGGTGGGTCTTTGGCGGCATTAGGAATCGAAACCAGCACTTCCGGACAGAAGGCCGATGCCCTAACCACTAGATTACCACGGCCTCTAAAATATTTTTTATGCTTGAGAAATAAGTTTCCTTAATGTAATTGTACAATAAATCATAAATTTATTATTTATATTAAACTAAGTTATCATTCAAAATAATTGTTTGTTTGAACAAAAATAAATATAAATTATTTAAAAACTTTTTCCATTAAATAACTATTTCACAATAGCGAAAATAAAACAATTTTATTAATAATCATTGGGAATATTAAATGCAATTTTAAGATAAAGAGCTTTCATGTATATCAAGTAATTTTAATAACTTTAATTTCTAATTTCTTTTGCCATTGTGTTGCATTTGTAGCAATGAAGTCTCGAATTCAGAGAAAATTTGATGGTGCTACTAACTTTAACAATTCAGCAATAGGACAGATATTACAGATGATATTCGGCCCAGAATCAGAAAGCATGTATCAGACATATATTGGCAGATGAAATTCACAATTTAGCTGCATTAGGATCAATACTTGTATCCGATAACAATAAAGTACAAAGTTTTGATGTCGTTTGCCAATATGGAACCGTTATCATTAAGAAATCATCTTGCCGATTCCGATTCATACCCAACACTGCCGATATCGCCCCATCAGGATGCCGATAGGCTTGTGTTTGCTTGAACTTTTATATAATTCACTATCAACGAAATGTCGTTTCAGAGATTTCTTTACAATTGTGTTTAAATACTTTAAAACATGCGTTTGTTTATTTGCAACATGGATCTGGCTGCTGATTTCTGTCATCTGAAATGACACTACATACAGCCGACCAACTGTTGATTTTAAATCACAAATGAACTCCACATGAGAGCTGGTATCTACCTCTCTGCCAGATGGGAGTACAGCGGACACGAGGAACTTTTGAAGCTCATAAGCATTTTCTGCGTGACAGACATTCAGCTGGGCATAGTAAAGTAGATGTTGCCTGCCAGAGATGCCTTTCCTTATCCCTTTTTTAATCAATTCAAAGCTAAATTTCACTTAAATTAAACACACGCTGAAAAAACAATCGACAAACCTTACTATCATAATTGATTTAAGAAATAATGGTTTTACTTCTAAAACTTATTGAATGTTCTTTATTATAAATAATGTTATATTTTGAATTCTTTATAGTGCAGCATGCGTTTTAAGCATTTACAGACCAAAATGACGGTAGTTAAGATTTTGATATTTCAAATGATGTTAACATAACCAATATTTCTGAGTACAATAATATTTAAATTCTTTTCTAAATGGATTACAATTAAAATACAGAAAGTTTATTCTCTTGGATTAATATATCTAGATACAACGAAAGGATGCATAGATTATTATAATTTTTGTGGTAGGTTAATTATGTTTATTAGAGGAGTATTGACAACTAGCCCATGATGTGAAAATATTTTAATTGGAAAGAATCTGTGATGTCAAATGATATTGACTCATGCAAACTATTTATATATGTGAAATTTTACAATGTTCAGCTTCATCAATTGAGCAAGCTATAAAGTTGGTAAATAAGTGCTTTGATTGATGTTGACAGTATTTCAAACGTGGATAAGAATGGAAAATGAGATATAATAAGCACCTTCTATTTCACAGGACTGTTTTGATAAATCCAAAACATGATGCCGAAAAAAATATGTATGAACAAATGTAACACAGCTTTGTTTATTTAAACAATTTTTATGTATTTCATTAAATATTCTTAAACTGTAAACAAGATCTACACACTTACCACAAGTTTTCACAAATCGAGTAGAATATATTTTTATTAGCAATCCTAAGATTCTAGGGATATTATTGATTTTCCAAAATACGTTTTAGTTATCATCATGCGATGCTGATTGCATGAACATAATGATTAAAATTTCTCAGATAGATATACTTTCAATAGTATAAATTCTTAATAATACTTATCACTTCGAAACTAATTCATCATTTTTTCTGAAACAGAAGAGTTTGTGATCTTGCGATTCCAAGTGCTTCAAAAACATGAACAAAATAGTCAGAAACAATTTACTGAAACTCTTATTACATTTACCTTGGACTGATTGCTGAATTATTTTTCGTCATTTTCAGTAGTTTTTAAAATTAAATTAGCATTCAATTGTTTGAAAAAAATATATTTTTGTATCCGTTTCTCACATTTTAAGAAGTTTTGATAATCATATTAATGTTAGTAATCATTAAATACATTTTGTCACATTATAACGTCAAAAATTATATAAAGGCAATTAATTACATTTTTTTAAATTTATTTATTTAAAAAAATTCTTCGTTATTAAGAATATTAAAATATTCGCATATGAAAACCTTAAAATTGATAAAGAAAACATTTTATTTTTTAATATAATAGATGATAACATTAATTAAATACTATTAATGGGAATTCTTTATATTTAAATTGGTAAATTTCTATTTTCAATAATTAATATGCTGTGAGGAGAATCATCTAATTAGCAAAAGATTAATTTAATTCATATTGAATGATATCAATGTTTTTAATAATCAGTCTTTTTAAAGAACAACATTCTTAAATAGTATTGTCATTTTTTATGATTACTCTTTACTTTATAATATCGTTGTAACGCCTTATTACTGTCAAATAAAATGAATGTATATGTTTGTAGATAGTCTAAGAATAAAATTATTTAAAATAATTAATTTCTTGTCAACGTACAAATAATTTTGGGGTATATTTTGTAAAATATATTCATTTCTTAATAAAAAATTGTATTTTAAAATATATTGACTCATTTATGGTAAAAATTCCAATCGAGTTTGTCGTAATCAAGCAAAACGGCTTCAATACTTTCAATTTTCAATAGTTATTTAAAAGTTATGTAATCTGCTTGATTAAATTAATTTAAATAAACGACACAAAACTGTTGAATGCTCTTACTGTGTTTGAATGATTATTAAAAAATTCTAAGGCTCTATTTCGTTTAACAATGATAATCATAAGATAATATTTTCTTATCCTCGTTTTTTGTTATCATTAGACAACATGAGTGATTAAACCTCGTTCGTACTTGACTTTTGAACGCGTTTAAGATTTGATTAAACTCTTTCCTGGTTGTATTTAGGAATGTAAGAAATTCGGATCTGATTTATCTTGAACCATTTTGGGAAACTGATTTAGCGCCCTTGTGTTTCCTGTTATTATTGGCGGTGATCCCTGAAATGTCTGAAGAAGATCGAAACATTGAGAAGAAAATCAATAAAAAATGATGAAAAAGAATTATTTATAAAATTATAAATTAAATATTGCAAAATTATGTTAAGTTAAAAAAGAATAATTGCTTGCTGTTTTTGCTTATTACACTTGGACAGGCCAAGCTTGCTATGCCTTTGGCTGTGCGATTTAAGTCAATAGAGAGCGTCTTTCGTTTGGATCAGAGCACCACGAAGGTGAAAGTATGACTTTGCTCTTTTTACGGTGCCTCGTAACTTTGAACCACGGTTAGGTGACGAGGCCACATCTGAGCTGGCACACTCCTCTCCACATCCACGCCACACCAGCGGAAGGACTTTGGACGTCACAGATTAACGTGGACACGTCCCCAACCCACGGAGCTCAAGCAACCCAGTGACTGTGGTCACCCTCCCAACCACTGCCCACGGCAAATGATGCTTCACTTTTCTGAGCTTACGGGAAGCGGCGTGAAGCTACTGAGCCACTGGAGCCTGCTTATTAAATTGATTCTACTTGATATCGAAGTAGCCCTATGTTGTGTTGCAATATTTCACGCATAGAATCCGTACTTTTGCCTTCATTTTTAATATTATTATTAAAATTACAAGTATAAGAACAAAATATTGTTTTGGATTTTTTCTACAAAGGTAATAGGTAAGAGTCTAACACTTCTAATTGAAAATACAATTGTAGAAATTAAAATTTCCTATATTTTTATATATATTTTCATATATATGTTTATATTTATGCATCCTGGTTCCGCACTAGTGGGTAAACACAAGAGATGCAGCCAAACGGCTTTGAAAAGACTGCGTAGTGGCCACCTGTTTGCTCAGAGACACGTCTCTGGTACCAAGGTCTACCCTCTCTGTCCCAAATTTTGAGTGGTTCAGGCCTCCCCATCTCAAATTTTTCAGTGCATTGGGTGTGAGAGAGGAGACTTGGAGTTGAGACCGGAGGTGGTGCTTGAGAGACTGACTATTTTTGGATTCATGGGGCTGGTGTGATGGTACTGTCACGCCAGTCGGGGATAAGTAACAACAACATCATATTTTTGCATTGTGTATATATTCATAATATGACGGCCATTCAGAAAAAGGATATCTATTTGATGTTAAAATGCAAAATGGAAATCTTATCTGGAAAATACAGTTTTGTTAAAAAAACAAAACTTTTACTTGATATAACTACTTCCAATATTTAACTAGGCTAAAAGCTAAATGGTCCGAGGACTTTAATTAAGCATGTAGGCTAGGTTCCACCCCAAACAAGATCTTTTGTATTCGTTTGTAATCATTTTGCCACACTGTTTTAACTTGTCCTCGTGTGGTGCAATACAGGAAGAAAAATAATCAAAAAGAAAACTGATTACATTTAAACTTTCATCGCATCGAATTAAGAATTTCTTGTAAAAACATTTTATAATCTTTTACGGTTAGTTCATTAAACCAGACCATCGCTATGTTTCGCTCCAAAAAAATCGAGACAAATTTGAGAATCGCTGAGGAAACCCTCGTGAGAATTCAAGTAAATTAATTTAAGCTATAAGATGTAAGGAATGCTGGAATTTGAAAGTGAGAGCAAGTAAATGATTCCAGACATCACCCATCGTTTTAAAAGAGTTATGATTTCATTGGAAGGATAATGCAACTGTGACCTGTGTGCATGCTCCATTAGTGAACAGGATGGATTTTTGGCTGCCTTACATAAAGAACTCCCCAGTGATGAGGATGAGCCGTAAATCGGAAATAGAAAACAAGCAGGAGATCCGAGGGCATCATCTGCCCTCAAAAGAGGAAATGGCATCATTTGAAGGGTAGTGGGACTCTGACATGTCTTACATGCCCCGGCTCCATTAATGAACACGATGATTTTTTAACTGTGTTATGTATAGAACCTGTTACCTTACGTTATTGATAATGGCTCTTTTTTCAGCCACTACATTGAGAACATATGTTAATTATCATATTTTTATTTTACATTAAAAAGTTTTTGGTGAAAATGTGTTTTGGGTCCCCTGCTTGGCGGATTTTTAAAACATTGCCAACTGCCGCGTTTTTGAGTGTTGTCTCGCGGTTTTGAATGCTCCGAGAGACACTACGCAAAAACGTCGTTTCCATGTCGACGAACCAAAATCCGTGTTTTTAACAAATTTCACAGTTGGTATGGCCACGAAAACAAAAACAATGGTTTTTAACAAATTGTATAACAAAAAATACACTACAATATGGAGAAAAATTATCATATTTTTTTTAATTAATAAATAAAAATACGCAGAAACAAATAAATAACTCACGTACTACCTCCAGGGCAAATTCAACGGTAATAAAATGTCGTGCATCAAATTTTAAATTCTACTGTTATTTCAAATTACGGTTATTTCAAAATCAAAATAATTAGCGACAAATAGGAATACTGAAACAAAAGAGTTGTTAATGAGCATGAGCCACAAGGAGTGCATTTAGGATGAAATAGCTAGGGTTACCACGCTTGGCGCGTCTATTGCCCATTTGGCAAGAAAAGGGTACACAAACCACAGATTAACCCATTTTTTATTTTAAGATTCTTATGACTATAACAAAGAATATAATTTTAAAGAATAACGATTAATAAAAAAAGTGTTTATTGTCCAGTAAGTAATTTTCTCCCATTATCCCATCTATTTTTCAGTTAGACAGACAGATATAATGTGCGATTTAAAAGAGATCCGATGTTTGACTATAGGGTTTGACTCCTATAACCTTAGTACCGCAATTGACACCTACGAAGTGTCAGTGTGCTGAAAACCTCTTTAATGTTCTATTCTCGTCTGTTAACTGCATAATTTTCATTGCATAAAAGCAATTAAATTTTAAATCGCTACTTACATAAAACTTTTAATATGTAATATGAAATAAATACTAGTCCGAATAATATCCAATTTTCAATAAGTTTAATTAAAATAATCTATTAATATTCAGCTTTATTAAATCATAAAATTTTTCTAAGATTATCAGCATTATTAGCTTTGTTCTCATTCATTGATCCAGTGTCAAGTGATATCGAAATAATAAAAGCTTATTAAAATATTTCAAATTATTAAATTTTGTAATTGATTTTGTTATTAATTACAAATTTAAAAACGCTTACAAATTTCTACTGTTCTTGTTATTATAAGAAGTTTTTCAAAAACCAATATACAATAGCTTCTGTGTTATTTCTAGTGAATTTAATATGTACTTGCGTGAAAATTCAATAGTATCAAAATATTGTTATTGATTTTTGAGCAAGTAACACACACTTCAGTATGCTTTTTACAAGAAATTATTATTAAGCACAAGTTTAAAAGTAAATATCAATAAGAAATACATATATATCAGGGTAAAAATTACTTATAATATAAAAATATTGACAAAAATTCTTTTAAGTTAAATTAAAATACTTTTTAAGTTTATACATTTAATATTGGATTAGTTTTTAAAATACACAGCAGAAAATTTTAAAATCAATCAGAATACAATATCTCTTTGATCTCATTAGTAAGCCTAATATTTAAAAGGAATTTTTTAAATCGCTTTCAATAGGAAATGTTACAAGTTATTTTAGTTGTAAAATAATATTGTATATATAGTATTGATCTTAGATAATATTCATGTTTTTCATTATATATATATATAAATTTGAAATCAAATTTAGTCTTTTTATAATTTTACCTTTTAAGTGAATTAATTTTTCTCCTCTGAGAAATACCATTAATATTTTTATTTACTATTTAAATTAATACACTGAACTAAGACGTGAGCTACATTTAAATGCATTTTTTCTTCATTGTTACAAATGAAAATAATGTTACATGAATTCGTTTGATGTTTTCTAATACCAAATATTTCCCTTATTTGATCACGTATAAATATTTTTCATAACTTATGCTTCACTCAAACATTGATTCTAAATATTTATTAACTATTTATTTTAATTACTATCATTTAATGGAAACTATTTACACCCAATGCCGCTAATGACCCACCGAGTACATGCGATATACGTACTCGTTAAATCTGTGGAATCGAAAGTCCTATTGTCCGTCGTTGAGCAGTTACCATAGGTGCAATGGTCTGGAGAAAATTACTCTCCTTTCAGATCAATGCCAAAATTGAAGCAGTAGATCATCTTGTGATGCCATCTATCGGCGGATTTGAAGAGCAAAAGTCGTACTTTCACCTTTATGGTGCTCTGATTAAACGAAAGACGCTCCCAACTCACTTAAATTCGCATAGCCAAGGCATAGCGAACTTGGCTTGTCCAAGTGTTATTGGTAACAACAACATCAAGTACCAATAATATAAATGAGTAAATATCAAAATTTATATAAAGTAAATTGAAATAAAATATAAAACATTCGGTATTCTTTTACTGTATTTTAATTTTCTGGTTGGTATTCGAATTTTTTTGTGACTGTTTTACTACTGCCTAAGCTTAGATACAGTTGAGTGAAATAAACTTTCCACTATATTGACGCTAGTGTGGTCAAATGATATTCAATTTTATTTTGACTATACACAACTTTGATTGCATTGAGAAAATCCTTCTTATTTAAATATTTGTTTTTATATTGAAATACTCTAACTTTATTTGAATGCTTTTATAAGAAAAAAATTAATGCTTTTAGAATAAAATAACGCTTTATATAAAATCTTTAAAAAATTAAGAAGCGATGTAAATTTAGATTAAAAAATTAAAAAACAAGTTAAATCAATTTGGAGGAAAACTTGAAAAATAACCGATTAGTAAATTCGTTCCATTGTTTCTCAAAAGTATTCCACTATAAATGCCTCAAAGATTCCAACGAGTCGAATTAAAATTAATTATCTTTTCAGTCATTAAGGGAATTGTTAAGGAAGACAATAACCGTGTGAAAAAGAAAGTCTCGAGGAAGTATTCACTCCGATGCCTCAATCAGATTTTTCAGTTGACAATGGGTACTAATGAAAACGCATGAAGACACTTCCCTAACTTTTTCATTAGGATTTTGTGATTGAGTTTGAGTAGTGTTTGATTTCTGTTGTCATCTTATTACCATTACTCCTTTTTTATTTGGAACATGAAAAAAATAGCAGCTGAAGTTCCAATTTGTTTTCAGTTTTTTAATTGCCTTGAATATTCTTTCTTGTCATTTATCAAATTTTAAAAAATGTTGGCAATCTTGAATGAACAGATTTGATTTAAAAAATTCTTCCTTGAAATAATTTTTAAAATGTATAAGTAATGCTTTTCATAAAACATTATTTTATATTTCTAGTAGTTGATATTCACAGACTAGTATTAATTGATTTATTTATTTGCATTTATTTTCTAATAAAAAAGATATTTTTCATTTCTAATACCTGCCTGGAGCTAGAATTTTCACTTTTAAGCACTAGAAGTGACGGTAGGGATGCAAACTTATATAGTAAGGCACACAATAGGAGTATCATTGTTTACAAGAAAGTGGAGGTTCTTCGTAAGCAGGGACCAAGAAAAAGACTCTCCTACCACCTCAGAGGTATCATTACACATGGAGGATATTGCAATCATTTCCTATTTAACGTGGTTCAACCGTCATTAGCGAACACGACGGATCTTGGATTGGGGATTCAAACTCGCTGCCTACTGATAACGAGACGAACACCATTATCAACTAAGCTACCACAGTCTCCAAAAAAATCAAGCAAATTAAAATAACAGTCAAAAGAGAAACACACTGGAGCTTTTTTAATTAAAGAATAACGATAACATTTGAAAATCAAATATGCCTGTGAACTGAGAAGTAATACCAACAGAGAATAATTTAAGCGTTCCTCTAAGAAAAGTACTTAGAATATGATCTATATTGGAAAAGAATCTTTTCAGTTTCTCAACAGAAAGCTTTTCAGGTGACACATTTCTCTCGTTGCGTTAATCCTGTTTCAAAATTGAATAATGGTACTGAGGGCTTCGGCAAATTCTAAAATTCCCGAAGACAGAAATTAATAAGGAATTCAAGTTAAATGCTCTTTTCCTGGGGAATTTGAAATGCTTGTGGAATCGAAGAACGGGCAGGAACGAGGAATTGTTTAAATAACAGAATAATTTCTTGTAAAAGGAACAAAGCATGGCAAAAATGATTTGAAATTTTCGTTATGTGAGTTTCTTTATTACGAAATGGTTTCTTTACGGAACTGTATGATTTTAAGTATTTAATAAAGTTATCCAAAATATTTTTTCAAGCAAAACGATAACAATAAACTATTTTCAATATTTTTCGAAAAAATATTTATTTAATTTTGAGTTACTTATGCAAATAAAGCTTCAGTTAAGTTTACCAATCATTTAAAGAAAACTCTTGTGCATATTTTGCTTACTACGAACAAACTTTATCCATAGGTTTGCGTGGAACTTGTTGCAAATATTTTCTGTCAAAGATTACAAGGGGATCTACAGCTTTAAAAATTTGGCGCGTTTGTTATATTTTATCTACAAGAAGACATGACTATGTAAACATAGCTTGTGTCTAACACAGGTCCACGTTTTGCTTTCAGACATGAAATCCAATTAAAAGATGTGGTTGAATTACTAATCAACGTCAAATAAATTACTTGAAAAGAATGTAGGTAGCATCACGATATTAGTTTCTATTTGGATAAAGTCCAATCGAACTGCTGTTTTGTATTTCCTTATGGAGATTCAGTTACTTCGGCATGTGAGAAAATATACTAAATCAGAGGTACATAGTTTTATAAATTCAGGTTAGAAACCAAGGAATATATGCTTGTGAAAACATTTGTTCCAGTGCATCCTACTTTATTTTATTATTTTTATTGAAGAATGCTCAACTTATTTTCTATTAGATTTCATAGAGTTGCTATTTTAGAAAATTTCAAAATTGAATTATTTCTAGATTCTCAAGCTGTGGTTTAGGCTTCAGTGAATTTAAAGTGTGTGTGTTCTTTCTCTTCAGAAGTTCCTTCATTCTCAGAAAACCAGGGGCCATCTTCTTGAAAATAGAAGAATGTTCCGCAATAGACATCCAGTTTCTTATCCAGTTATCCTGACAACGATTAAGAGAATGTTCTTGCAATAACACACAATTATTGATTGTTTTTTTCCACCACTTTCTTTTTACTTGAGAAGATATAAATCAATAATAGAAACTGTGTGCAAAAATTAATGATTTTTGATAATTCTGTGAAGTAAGTTATAACTATATTTTATCTAGGACAGTTTTTCAGTGAAAGGCAAACTGTAAGCGCTAATAAATTCATTGCATATATTGAGGTAAATTTAAAGGCACGAAGAAAAATTCAGCCATAGATCTAATACATCCCTTTACATTTATTTATTCATCAAAAATAAACTGATGGTAAATTTTACAATAAAACTATTACTACTACTATTAAAATGCATAATTTGTATTTAAATTCATATTTTCTTAAAATTTATTCTTTTTTAGCATACTATATGTATGTGTATTTTTTATATAAATACAAAACAATTGTAATATTTGCGATAATTCAAAATTCCAATGCATTCAAATTCATTACGTCTTCCATTAATTAAAATAATTTTTATAAGCACACTAAAGAAAATAAATTATTTTACGAAAATTTGTTAGACCACTGTAATCATCCATTTAAACTTACAAACACATTCTCACCACACACTATTTCTTTAAAATCAGAGTTTATTCATTTGTATATCATTTAGATTTGCAATACAAAATTTCATTCTATTCTATAATTTTTACAATATAAAGAAGCTTACTTCTGTTGGTTTCAAATTAAATTATTTATTCATCTCAAAAAATGTAAATTATGCCCGTAGCAACCTATGATTTCCATTGATCAATGCATAGTCTTAAATTATCTTTTGCAGTTCGGAGACAACTACTAATTAGGAAATCCTCCTTCCCTCATCAGCACTTATTTACTTAGAGAATTTTCATAACATGGAACTTTAAGTACTTCGAAAACCACGTGCAACTCAACCTTAGAATGACAATTTTGCTGAATCATCAACCTCGCAGCTTTCAATCAATATAAGGTTACATTGTGTCCTATCCTGCCCAAAAGGCATTATCTATAAATCTGAAATATCAGAATTCATTCCGCAAGAGTCTAAAAGACATTTTCGATCTTGAAATTTGATTATCAAACCAAAAGAGTAATTATATCCAAATTTCTAATTACTGGGCTTAATAGCAATTAATTCCACTTTCTTTGACGTCAGCTATTTGGTAGAATGTTGATCCTAATTAATAGAATATTTAGTGGCTCATTAGTGGCCTAGAATAATGCTTTAGATTTCAAATAATGATTTTTGCTCTCATATTTGCTTCTATTTTGGTTGTAGCTCAGTAAAGTGGCAATAATTTCCCCTTTAATAAAAGAAATATTTATTGATATCCGATATTTCGATTAATCGATATAATTATTTATTTTAATTTTTGGTACTTCTAATGTAATTTTTGCAAGAAAAATGTCGCGATCTTTATGTGCTTAAAAGTTAAATTTTTAACAATATGGTGGAGTTTCTCTAAATATGCGTCGTTTAAAGGCAATTAGGAAATAAAGTTTAAACTATTTTATTTTATAATTATATTGAAGTATAAAAATTACTTAATGTTTAATTTTAAATACAATAAAATAAGTTTTTTACTCCTTGATGAAAAATAACCAAGAATAGTATGCTTGTCTCCTACATAGAGATTTGCGAAGAGCGAGAAATAATTTTTGCGCTTATCTGCGTCCGCCCCCCCCCTCATGCCTGCCGAGGCGGATATCGGGGACTCGATCACACAGTCTCTTTTTTGGTGCATAAGTACGAACATCCCAATGTATTCTCGCAAAAAGAATATGTTCCGTATTTTAAAAGATTCACAGCAGAAAAACGACAACCATGCAGCATAAAGTATCACAAAATGATTAAGACTATTTTTACATTGTAATAATTAAGTTTTTATTTAACTAAGATAATATTTTGCAAAATTTTCTACTGGACTGTAATTATTAAGATAAAAGGCATAAAGAACATTTGAAAGCAAATATGCTTTCTACAGATACATAACTAATTTAAAATGAAAGTGACTTCTCGAGCATGCCAGTATAAAATGTATCTAAAAAGTGATCTTCGTCCAAAGGAGAATTTTACATAAGAAAGGTTTAAAACTAAAGAAAATGAAACATACAGCTATAGGAAAACATATCATTCATATTTCATTAAAACAAATGTTATCTATGCTTTGGTTATCCTTATAACGTCTAATTATCTCTAGTGTGCAAATAATACTTTTGAGTTACAAAAACAAATTCAAACATCCTCATCAATTTTCTATCTAACTTGTGAATTTGAGACCTATCTTAGGAGATTCCGATTGTATTGAATCCGAACCTATTTTAAGCAATATATATATATATATATATATATATATATATATATATATATATATATATATATATATATATATATATATATATATATACATATATATATATATACATATATATATATATAAATTTATATATATATATATAATTTGTCATTTTTTCATAAAATTAATACAGTTAGTAAAATTTTATGAGCATAAATGTAATATTAAAATGTCAACCACAAACCAGATTTACCACATTAAAATATGAAACATATAGAGTTGAATTTTTAAGATAAATTCGTGATGGAGGGAATAATTTCATTTTGTCCATAAAAAATTTTTAACTATTCTAACCATAAAAGGAATAAGTATTTGATCATTTATTTCTCTCAAAGTCTTGAGGATCCTACTCGCAGTTAGTAGTGAACAAAAAATATTTTTACAAATAAAGCTAATCATAAAATATATTTAGTTGATGTTTGCCACTTAACAGTCATCTTTTGCACAACAGGACTAATAAAACCAATACCTGCATTTATGATGGATTCCGAATCATTTCAAACATCCATACCATAGATGAGGTGTGAACTGAAGAATTGTTGAATTTAGGGCAAGAGATGTCCATTCGGCTGTCATCTCGGATAATTTCGCAGAAGGTAGGAACTATAAACAAATTTTAAATTGCATCCTCTTAGGGCTGAAATCACTGAATAATAGTATTTCTTAATTGCACTTTAAGTTGAAGCTAATCTATCATATGTGGGCGTAAGAAAAAAAATTTTTTGCTATCAGGAATTTAATTTATTACCGAAAAAAACTTTGTGAAGGTAGGAGGAAACTTTGTGAAAGTGAACAGAGGAAAATAATTGACAGTTAATGTGAAGAAAATTGAACTTTACTAATATAAATTAATTTATTATCCAAGTCTGCCACTTTCCTTAAATTTAATGCAGGAAAACAAAAGAGATATCTAAAAGAGAAATCTGTGCAAACATTTTATTTCCTTGCTTTAAAAAACGTGAATACAAACTTATATATATACAGTATGTCCACTAAAGTCCCTTGCCACTCTCTTAAATTCGGAACGGCTGCTTTTATATTTATAAAAGTGGTGTCTAGGTATAGTACATACTCTACTGAATGAAACAGAATACATCGCCACCTGGTGGAAAACTGCGGAGTTAGCATTTCTATCTTGAAAACGGAACGAGATAGAGAAAAAAGTGATTTACAAAGTTGTAGAGCATCCTCGATTTAGAATGAAAAGATACCTTGTAGGCATTGATGTGAAGAATACAACGGTTAAAACGCGCATTTGTTGTTTCGTGCTGTGACGTGACAAAACGATCTAAGAAAGAAAAAAAATTAGTTATAACAATATACTTTATTTCAGATGTTCAAACTTCTTATTATCAACTGCAATGCACATTTGGATCCTCAGTTGAAGATCACGTTGCACACGTTGCGACCGTAATGCGTCTTTTAAGGTCCTGCAATTTTTGTTAAGAGGTCGCATACACCTGCTGTTTCAAGTACCCTCACAGGAAAAAGTCCAGTGGAGTCAGATCTGGAGAAAGTGGAGACCACTCTTCGAATCTGCCACACCCTAGTTTTTCGTTGCTAAATTCCAGGTACTTTTTCACTGGAGATGTCTTATGAGCAGGCACGCCGTCATGTTGAAAAAATAGATTCTTAAGATTAAGCAACGGCAGGTTCTCCACAAAAGTGTGTATTACCTTCTGTAGCAATTGTAAATATCGTGCACCCATTAACGTGCCATTGTAAAATATTGGGTCTATAAGCTTGTTATTGTAAATTGCGCACCAAACGTTAATAACATACCGCATTTGATGTCAAACGTCGACAAAACATTTAAGATCTTCCAGCGTCCAGTAATGGGTGCTTTGCCTATTGTATATGTGCAATTGCACACGTACGATGTGCCACGTCACAGCACGAAACAACAAATGAGCGTTTTTATCGTTGTATTCTTCACATTAATGCCTAAAAGGTATCTTTTCGTACTAAATCGAGGATGATCTACTACTTTGTAAATGACTTTTTTTATCTATTTCGTCCCGTTTTCGAGATACGAATACTAACTCCACAGTTTTCCACCAGGTGGCGTGGTAGGTGGTTTCATAAGGTAGCGCATGGCTACTTTACGATTCCTAGACTATAATATATATATATATATATATATATATATATATATATATATATATATATATATATATATATATATATATATATATATATATGTATATATATATATATATATATATATATATATATATATATATATATATATATATTATAATGCCACCTTTATTGCTTGAAACCCCCAAGTTACTTCCAGACTTTCGATGGATGTTAACACCTTTGCAGCTGTCAACGAGATTGATTTCTCAACGTTTGAATTCCAGGAACAACATAGTACCCAAAGACAGACAATTAGTTCCGATTGGAATATGATGTGGGAACGACAAACAGGATTCGTGAAGGGCCATTAAGCCCTTCATGACAAATATAATTCTTCGAATTTAACTGGAATCACCTGGTGAATGGGCCATGTGCTTTCGAAAAATTTATTGCCTCTTCACTTGTTCTGATTTGAATTGGTGGAGAGGCTGGTAATAAAGGTCAAAAAGTGAGATTAGAAGATGGATCTGGACATTATTGAAGGCCAGATGTTGGTGGAAAGTTTAAAATAAATTGCAGGCCCTTGTGGGGACGAAGGAGAGCTTCATCATACGTGTGGTGTTCCTGATACTTCTCGCAAACAGGACCTGGAGAGGACAAGTCCCAGTGACGCAACGAGGAGAGTGATCCATCTCTAGATCACAACACTGACGCCGAATCGAGTCTGAGACAGAATCGAGATCACAGAGAGACGTCAGCCCTCGAGTTTAACTACCCTGATGCTCCAGTGCTGTCCGGAGAGAATCGTCGACCTTATCGAGTGACTATCCGAGACTGTTCCCGAGTATGGAATTTAGGAGTCTGGTCCCCAGTACCAGCGAGGAGTTTTTCCTGATCGAATGTGCAGCGAATGTTCCAGAATGTAAGAAATTCATCAGTTTTCCTGGAGACTACAATTTACGACAGTTCTTGTACACAATCCTGTTAATTTATAAATAAATATTTAGTCAAGAATATTAAATTACATAAGCCTGATTCCTTAACGGCCCTTGCCTACCTATAAGTCAGCCAGATATATATATATATATATATATATATATATATATATATATATATATATATATATATATATATATATATATATATATATATATATATATATATATATAAATGATGTCACTTAAAATTCTAAACATTATAATTTAAGCCTGTCTAATTTATTGCTTTCTCCTTAAATTTCTTTTCTTCAATTTTATCCTCATCGGAAATCATTGATTACGTTACGTAAGCAATAAACGGAATCATCTTAAATTCCTTGTCATATCACCGAAGGGTAAACAACTCCTTCAGAGTCTGAAAGAGATCAATAAGCTGCATTCGTACTGTTATAAACACTTCCAGAATTTATGTTTCCTTGTCAGCTCTTTTGTGCCTTTAGGCTCAAACAGTTTTGTTTTGTTTTTTACATAATGCAATTGAATACAGGGTTCCTTTTGTAGAAGAGCGATTGAAGAGAGTAAGAAAATAGTAATCGAAATCATCGTCACTTATCTCCTTATTTTCAAAATGAAGTTTGTTTTGCAAATATACATTTTGAAATTTATGTCAACATTTATTTCAATTCGGAATATTTCTGGAAATAGAAAAATTCAATTTTAGATGCTAAATTTTAAATATTATGTACAATGAATAAATCAGTATATTTATTTCTGTTAATTCTCTGCGAATATTTAGATTGTATGTAATTCTTGTATTTTTGTAACTTTTAGACTTAAAAAAATTTAAATTATTTAAAGTTATTTATGCAAAATGTCACACATGATGAGTGAAGTACCAGGTGTATATTTGAGAAATCAGTCAGGTTGCATTCTCCGATGAGCTCTGGATCAATTGTTTAGAAGTGTTCCATGTAAAAGCAATAACTAAATAATAGAATCAATCAATTTTTTATCTATCAGAAGGTCATCTATATTACTTAATGTAATAAACATCTATTTTACTAAATGTTTGATTGAAAGAGATTATTATTATTATCTTATACATCACAACATATTATCGTTTTCAATCAAATTGTACAGCTTCAGTTAATTTGATTACATTATAGTTAGCTACATAACTATAATGATGAAATTGCTCCAGAGAAAATATTATATTTTAATTTATTGACTCATCTACAAAAGAAATGGGCAATTTTCCTTCGTTTCCTTTTCTTAAAATTCCTTAATTGATTTCTTATATATATATATATATATATATATATATATATATATATATATATATATATATATATATATATATATATATATATATATATATATATATATATATATATATATATATATATGTTATCCCTCATATTTGTAAAATATACATATTATCATTGGAAAATTTAACAAACCATGTTCATAAAAGAATACATCTTAATATTTATGAATCAAATATATTATTATTACAATGCATAAAAAACCAATATATTGAGAAAATATAAATTTAAATAGAAATAGTTAGCAGTTCAAAATACTACTCTGGGAACACTTTTCAAATCTTAACAGAATAAAATCGCACACTGCTACATACCCTAAATGCATCACCGAGAAAACTACAGAAATCAAAGTTAATTTAAATTATTCAGGAAACACGTTATACAAAATCAAATGATTGAAACTACTTCCTCTTATTAATAGTAGATAAAGAGAAACTCATTAGTCAGTCTGTTTTAACTACTTCACACCTCTGATCGAATCAATGAGCTTGAAGGATGTATACATACATACATAGCGGTACAGGTGAGCCCCACACTGTACCTTTCGGTTAATGCCTATCCTCAAGTACCTCTTAGTTTTTAACCGCGGTCAGGTGATGAGGTTACACTTGAGCTGCCACCCTCCTCTCCCCATCCACGCCACACCAGCGGAAGAAATTTGGACGTCACATATTAACATGGACATGTCCCCAATGCACGTAGCTTTAGCAAGCCAGTGAGGGAAAGCTTGGAGCATAGTATTTCACGTAGTTTTCACGTATTTCTAAAGTTGATCTGGTGTAACAGTGGGTATTCTACCCCAAACTTGTTGTGCAAGCCTGGACGGCATGTTTTAGATTGGTGATAGATTGGAAGAATAAGCAGGCCAAGAAGTAATTAAATGAAGCGGGTAAAAATGAACATTTGAAAAATTGCTTTCGACTTGTGGCCGTGCATTATCCTGTTTAGAATATAGCTGATGACAAGCACTGAAGGTATGAGAAGACCACGGACCAAAACACCTTAAAGATATAGTACTGATTGTTAGTGTATTGAATTGGCTTTGTACAAGGAAGCAAGAGTGAAACACTCCAAACCGTGGTGCTGGGTGAGAGATAATTTGGCAATGCATCATACAACTGATTATCAAATTTTCACCGCATTGATTCTAGATTCGAATCCAACTATAGTAGAGTTGCAGTCAAAAACGGGATTCGTCATTAAAAATTATATCATTCTTTTCCGTTGTTCATGTGTATCATTCATCGCACCATTATTGTTAAACTTCTTTTTGAAGTCAATGATAAATGAAGCAATAGAATCCTTGCAGACTTTCCATTCAGCTACAAATGTCTTCTAATGGTAGTATGATGTGTAACAGACTGAATCTATTGTGCTATGCTTCATAACATCACTGAATGATTCATAAATCCCATGCACACAAATGTGTATCATTTCGTGTAGTGGAGAAATAAAAGAAGTAGCATTGGTCAAGGTCAGTTAGCTATTATTTTCTGCATCCTTTATTACAGATCCGTCCTCAAATTTGCTTGGTTTTATTCAAAGCTATACCAATTTATCTGAAGAATAATCTTCAATCTTTATATGCTATTATTCTTCCAACAAAACTCGGAAACTCGCTTGAAAGGGAATTTATATCTCCTACAAGTGATAATTAAATATTTTACTTAAGAAAACATATTATGGTTACAATTTCTGCATTTCAAATCGTCAATTATTTCTTTTTTATTGTTTGCTTGTAGATGGAACTTCAGTCGCCTTTGACGTGCGCACATAATGCTACAGAATTGTACATCTCATACCTGCGAGCGTATAATATAAATTTCACATCATTGGCAGGCTTCGTTTAGTCTCACATTTATGGTGGGCACCGGAATATATTCAAAAAATCGAAAAAGAAAAATATAAAGAATTCGAAAAAGTGAATTATTTTTAATAATTAAAATATAATTTTTCGAACAATATGTAAATATAAAATTTCAATCAACAATATTTTAAAAATGGGAAAAATTAATTATTTTTTTAAGTTTTAAATACAATGCTATACTGCACACATATATATTAAATCTAAATAATAAAATGGAAATTGAATTTAATATCATTAACATTTTGTAAAGACTTATATGCTCAAGAAATTTATGCAAACACTTTAATAATAGACTGGTTATTAAATTTTGAAAAAAAAATTTAAAATATTTTTTCTTATGAAACATTTACTTTGATTCTCGATACTTATTACTTAATTGCTTAACATTAAAAGAAAATATCATTTTTAAAATAATTTCATAAATTATTTAAACATTATATAAGTAAAATATGAAATGCAATGCATTACATTCAATGGTTTACAACGAAATGAAATAACATTTAATGTATAAATTTTTTCAGATATAAATTATAATTTTTGAGAAAAAATGAAAGCCTCAGTTGAATTCTGAAAGTAATTTTGTTTCTCCTGAAGAAATGTATGCTAAACATTGAAATGGTAGAATGTAAACTGCAAAGTTTCTTTTAAGACAATTTCAGCGAGCCAACCAATTGGCTGAGTGGTTAGCGTTCCTGACTCCTGAGCTGTTGGTCCCGATTTCAAATCCTGGTTCGGGCATGGGTGTTTCTTTCCTTCTCAGTTCTCCCTGTGTTTCTCTGTCCTCTCTTCTGTGATGTGTGTATATTGTGGTATGAATGTGACCCAAGGATCACCAAGCAGCTTTTTCAAGCATAAGATCCTGGGCTTCCTCACAGCCACTTTTGAGTAAGGGGAAAATGGTGTTACTCTTCAGCATACGCATTTGTCATTGTTGTTGCTTGTGAGTTTTCAAGGTTTTCTCCCTTGTAACACGTGAGTACGGTTCACTCCCTATGAAAGTCATGCCGGAATACAGTAAATTATTTTTAATAGTCATCTGAATTAACATTTTGCATAACATACATGATTACCTACCTTTAAAATGTTTAAGGGGTGATTTGTAGTGTTTATAATGTAGTGTACTTAATATTCACATTAAATATGTTTTTTACATACTTTTCATATTTTAATAACATATCATTTTTACTTATGATTTGGAAATTTATAAGTAAAAAATATACGTACCTATATACTAATGTTTACTTGTACTATAAATTATTAACTTAAGGTTGTAAACTTCGTGTTTGTTAACTTATACTTGTTAACTTATACTATTCCATTCATTGTATGCTTATAGAAAACTTAATTGGAATTTAAGTTAATTAGGAGTTCAAATGCTAGATGTATTTGGATGAATACAAAGGCCCTTTTAAAATTTTACGGCTATAAATTTCTGGCTGGAGTACAGTTCATATTTCAAAACAGTTATTTGACTTTCACTTGGAAACAATTTTGGCACCTTTCTCGAAATGGGCTCGTGAGCAGCTGCAGTGACTGCTCTCAAAAGTCATCTTTGCTAAATTTAACATCTTTGTTAATGGGTATGACTTCTCTGTTTATCAGGAGGGAGTTGTCAGCTCACTTGCCAGTCGGAGGCACCGTCATCTGGAAAGTACATAAGCATTCGGACGCCTTCACTTAAAACGAAATATTAAAGTTTCCGAATTCTCAGCTATTTAATCTCGTGTGCAGAGAGCGAGACATAAATTTGGGAAGGGTTAAGTATTTTCATTTGTGTCCACTGATATTTTAAACTAAATAAAAGTATTTTCTTTAAAAAAAGTGAATTATTTGGCACATTTTTATTGCCTAATCTGTCAACCACATAAATACAAGGGAAATTACTATAGTTCATCATGATTAATATTTTAAAATAATTTATTCGAGATTATTATTAACAGTTGTAAAATTTACTTATTTTGTTATTTCATGCAAATGCGATTTGATTTGTGCTAAATATTAATGTAATAATGGCCTGCAGTGATTCTAAGGACAAGTTTTCCTACTGGCAATTCAAAACATTTTTAACGAAGATTATTTCTTTGTATGATTAATGATACTTATTTGATTAATGATACTTAAATACTTTTGAAGGAATTTGAAATAATTTTGATTAACTATTATAAGAATTCAAATGAATGTGTTGTAGAGTATTTCTAAGAAAATCTTTAGAACACCATTTCCAGGAATGAATTTGCTTTCATATCAATATGATTAGATGGCTATTAAAGATTTCTTTAGCGGTAACAGTTTATAATTTCTATTAAAGATTTCTTAAGTAGATTTTAGTTTTGCGCATTAGGTGGAGAGATGATTAAACATTTGTGGACTGATTAAAGATTTTTGTAAATCAAATAATCAAAGATTGTTTGTTCAAACCATGAAACTTTGTTATCATTGTACGATTTTTTTATATATAATCGCCTTTAAAGTTAATACTATATCTAACGTTTTTTTTTAAAAGAAGATATAATAGCTGTTTTATATGTAACCAATTTTCAACATAAGAAATTTAAGGGAAAGTTTAGAAACGTAATTGGAGATTTCTTCAAGAGTACTTTTGTAAATTCACACAAAATTTGAAAGTTTCCTTATATTGCATCGAAATATAATTATATATTCTTATAAAATCGTCAGGACAAAGGATGATGGAAGGAACAGAATTATCATTTATTACAAAGCACTATGTTGTTTTGCTGTTTCAAATTAAACTTGATATTTAAGTTCCATCCTATTACAAATGATTTACTACAGTTATATAATGTGCTTTATTTAACTATAAAAGAGGGCACGGCAAATTATAATCTCGACGTAACAAATTTCATAGAATATCAAATGTATATGATGTTCTACTTAATCTTGAGCTAACAAAGTCTACAAAATTTGATGTTCTTCTTAAATGAAATGTAAGAAAGAGAAAAATAATTACTCTATAACTTTTATCAGTATAATTCATGAAAATGTAATTGAAATTCCCAAATTAAAAATTTAAGATGAAAATTTTAGAATAATGCGCTCCTTATCTGACATTTTCATTTTCTTGCTTCGTATTTGTTTGAATTGTCAAAGCTAAGCAATAAATTTTGTGATGCATTTGACTCTTAAATTAATGTTGTCATTCGATTTTATAAGTGGAAAGTTATCACATTAAAATTTATTAATAGTTAACTTTTTGTTGGATTTGTATATGATAATCTGGAATGCAAGTTTCACTAAATACATTCCAATGATATTAGAGCAAAACTTTGATATTTCAAATTGCAAAATTCCCCGTTTGTTCGTTCGTAGGGTGTGTGGGTATTACTTTTAGGAAGATCACCACGAAGGTAAAAGTACGACATTTTCTCCAAGACTCCTCCGACAGATGGCACCACCAAAGAATCCACTCCCTCAATTTTGACTTTTATCCAGAGGGGGGAATTTTTTCCCATACCATTACACCTATGTTAACAAATGTTTAACAAGTGACCACAAGACTTGTCTCCATAGATTTAATGAGCATTTTACGTGAGATACCACAGATTTAACGAACTTGTATTCAGTGGGTCTTTGGCGGTATTGGGAATCGAACCTAACCACTAAGCTATCACGGCCGTTTATACTTTCATTTTTGTGTTAAGGAGAATTTACCTCTTGTTTACGCATTTGGTGAGAAATAATTCTGATGAATGATATGAAGCAGTATTTAAATTTTTTTAAAACATGTGAAGAATTCATTGCGGAAAATTTTCTATCGAAATCACTTTCAATAACAATTTACATTTTAAGTAAAAGAGATTGAAATAGAAAATATCAGAAGTTTTAAATGTGTCGCTATATTTTATTTCTCATAGAATTTTTTTCGTCTAGAATTTAAAACATATTAATTCTAAAAGTTTTCTTTTTTTTATGGAAACAAGAGAACAAATTGAGTAGAAAGACATGGGGAAAAAAAAATTTTATCAGTTTTTATTAAAAAGAAATTTGTTGGAATTTTTACTAAGATTTTATTTATAATGTTATTTTTTAAATAATTCTGTTATGTAAACAAGATAAATAAAAGCGAAATTCCTAAAGATTCAGAGTTAAATATATTCCATTCGACGGGAAAAGGGATAATAGTTTTTAAGACAAAGTAAATAAAATTTATTATGATTTGGAGAAAAATAAAATAAAATATTGCTAATAATTAATATGAAGAAATTCTATTACATGAATTTTTTCTTCAATTATATTTTTCATTGAAATAAGCTGACAAGAGTAGAGCATAACAGAATACCAATTACATAAGATACAATTACATTTCTCAGATTTAAATTAAGTTTGAAAATTTTGGATTACTTTTAAAAATATCTCGTTAGTTAACACATGTAGATTTAATACAATTTACTTTATGCAAAAACATTGAAACTTAAAAAAGAACTAAGAAGATCATTTAGAAATCAAAGAGAAATGACATTCATATAGGCAAAAACATTTTCTTTTTACTTCTTGATTGAAATTTTCTGCGAAAGTCAATCGTACTAAGCAAAATGTCACTAAGTTTAGTTGAAGTCTCAAGGTTAAACTTTTTCTTCACAGAATTCTTGGTTAGCAAAGACTCTTTATTGAATTAATAACTTAAAATATTTAGCGGTCAGTTTTGAGAAAAAATAAGTAGTTTTTAATAATTGTTTGAAAGAAATTTGATGAATAATATTTTTCTGAATGTATTTATACATAGTTTTTTATACCGTTATCTCAGTAAATTATTTTAACAGTGCAGATTGATATTAAATTTTATAATATTATAATATGATATGAAATTTAATAAATGGAGATTGAAAATTTTTAGACTTTATTTTAAAAAGGAAAGCTTCTTAGTTGGTTAAAAATCTCTGTTGGCTAAAGACAGAATTTCATGTTATTATTTATAACTATAAAAGGCGTATTTGAAAAAAATATTAAATATTATCGTTATTATTGCAAATGAATTTGTGAAAGGATTTTTTGTAACTTTTAATAAATTTATCTTTCTATAGAAATCTTCATTAAAAATATAAGGCATATCAAATCTTTCCATAATGCATTTTAGACTTTCCTCGCATTTTGATTTCAAATAGGAAAAACTAAATATAGAAAACATGCAACAGTCAGTATTTCTTATTAAAGTAGTTAAACAATATTATTTAATATTATTTAACTACTTTAATAAAAAACACATTTCATATATATTATCATCAGTTAAGCATGGGGTACGCTGCACCACTTTTCCAATACATGTCCGAACCGGGATTCGAACCCAGGATCTCCTTATCCGCAGTCTGACACGCTAACCACTAGACAAATTGGTCGGCATCAAATTTCTATTGTAATCTCAAATATTATGGAAAATTATAAAAAATGTCATATGGATGCAACCAGTGTTTTTATATTTAATTCCAATACATTTTTTTACTAAGTTAAAAATTTCTATCATAAAAGAGTATTTAATAATTTTTTATTGTATGCAAAAATGTAAAAATATGTAGGTAGATTAAAGCTAAAGATTCGTAAAGTAAAAACTATTTTACACTAATTGTTGCTTAGAAATTTGGTTCGTCTATTTCTTCTTAATATCTTTTTTTATTGAAATAATTTATCTTAACATTATAAAACGGATCAAAATTTTACAAATTTTGATTTTTTTCTCAATCAGGAAGTTATTGGCTTTAGATGGAATTTTTTATACAAGATATTTAAATAAAAAAGTGTTATATTGTAATGTAAATCAAAATAAATAAAAAACATTAAGCAAATGACTTGATAAAGAAGTAATACCAAATTCTTTACAAAGTAATTTTGTAAATTAACTCTAATGCAGATAGCATTCTGTGAAAAAATTCCTACTTACGAGTTTCTGATATCCTTGTAGACACAACAAGCAGTTGCTCCAGCCTAGCGGACAACACAATCTCTGTCATAAGTTTATCATTTCTGATATTCTTCTGCGTTCGTATGAAATTGAGTCATCAGATTCTTCTGAATCAGCAGAAAAAGTTTGATATTAACAATAAACTCCGTGTAAATAAACTCCGTAAAAATAAAATCCGAAAAAAATCAAGCAAACTTTCGTTGAAATTCGCTATTAGATGAATGTGCAATTCTCTTTTTCGTCTGCAGTGAACTTAACCTAACTTACTGTACTGTAACTGGTTCCTCAGTTTGAACTCCTTTAATATTTTCATAATTTTTTTCAAATCATTTACATTATTCTTATGTTTTCAGACTTATATTGCACATCAAGGTATCATAGATATACAACAGTGCCATTGTATAAAATAAAGGTAATTAAGAAAGCAGTTCTTTTATTTTGCTTACTGCCCAGTCTGAAGCTCTTCAGAGAAAAAACTGTGAATTAATTTCATATTAAAGCTTCGTTTATCTCCTTGGGGAAAGGTAGATTAAGAACTCCCACCTTAAACTTAGATTTTATGAATGTGGGATGCATTTTAACGCACCCTGAAAAGTTGAAATTGCTCATATTTATACAGTGTGAGATTTCATTCACTAATTTTTGTAATCATATGAAACTACAACTCTTTTTTAAAATCGTATGATTCAATTAATAGATACGCACGGTTGCTATCTTAATGAAATAAAATTTCCGAAATTTAGGACTTTTTTATACAAATGCTTATTATTTATTTTTAAATTTGATGTATTTTAAATAAGAAAAATATATGAGTTACAAACATTATTTATATAAATAATTCTTACTTGAGAAAACATTAAGCACAGATTCCAACCTAATAGACACGGTACTACTCTCGTATGAGGAAAGTAACATTCATCACTTTTAGTAGAGATAAAGTTTTCGTTAAAGGGAAATCTGATTATATACTACTCTCTCAAAAAACTGAACCAGTTCTTTTTCCAAACTCATTAGTTTTTTCATTTATGAAACTTAAGAATATTAAAATATTTATGTTTTTAGAAATCGTTATGTTGTATATATATCATATATATATATATGATATATATATATATATATATATATATATATATATATATATATATATACTATATATATATATATATATATATATATAATATATAATATATATATTATATATATATATTTATATATTTATATGTATATATATATATATATATATATATATATATATATATATATATATATATATATATATATATATATATATATATAATCTTTATTTTGACTCAACCGAGTACAGCAATGGTGTTTCCTATTTCACTTCTGAAAAATAACGTTTCTACTCACGTAAAAAAAGCGAAAGTTGTAGAAGAGAGAGTACGGTAGTCAACGTGATCTACGAGACATCTTTTAATGCAATGGCTCTAATATTTTCTCCTTTTCACATGAGGTCATATCTCACATCTGTCGCCAAACCCATCACCAAAAGTTGGAGAAGTTTTCTTTTTTTCATTTCTAGCTGGTGAAAACTTCCTTAACTAGCGACTGAATTCCAATGAATTATTGCTTCTGTCGATTTAGATGAAATTCATACAAATATTTATTTTTATATCTTAAAATATATAGTTTACAATCTAACTTTTAAATCCATTTATGTATAACAGAATAAAATAAATTACATTTATTATTAAAATATTTTTCAAAAAAAATGATTCATAGAGAAATTTATTTGTGATATTTTATTCCATTTCGCGTGATTATTCTATACAATATTTTCATATATAATGCAGTCTTTAAGTAAACATTAGTTTTTGTTGAATAAAATAAAATTGCTTAAAATATTTTCAAATACTCTGTTTCATGGATTAGGCAATTATTATTAAAGCAAAATGAATAACGAATTTGATTTTACCAATTCTAAAATAAGATTAAATATTATTTTCATAAATGTTATCTTTTTTGCATTGTTAAGATCAATGAAAAAGTAAAACTGATATGAATTTACCATAAGTTACATAGGGCATAAGTTGGCAGTTTTTTGTTTTTGTTTTACTAATTTTGTGTTATTTCCTATTTGTATTTTATACAGAACTCTTTCTTTATTTAATAATAGGATCACCTATTGAATTTGAATTTCTACTTAATAATAAAAAGAAATATTTAAATATTAAATACAAGTAATTATTGAATAAAAATTTATCACAAGAGTAAAATAACAAATAAGCAGATAAAATATTAGACCTGAGCTTTGTTCTGAATATTAAATTGATCTCTTGATTTTTAAATATTTAGATTCTTAAAATAATTGGATATTTTAAAAGAAATATTCCGATTTATTTCGAGTGTTCCCATAAGATTAGCTTTTACACCAACATTTTCATTTTTCTAAACAAGAAATGTTAGTTGTTGGAAATCTGTGCAATTATCAAAAAATAATGTAACCCTTTACAGGTATTGCAATTTGATAAGGAGCCCATAATGGACGCAAAAGACTCTTTGAAAAGGATAACAACCATGTTACATGTCGGGGTTTTTCCTGATTTCTTATATGGTCGCCATTTTTAAATGACGTTCTTTTCAAACTGCTAAGTCTAACGGTATATTAGAATACAGAAATCGCATTAAAACTGATTAATGTTTCTTTTCAAAAATATCTCAGAATTAAAATTGAAGAAAATATGAGGAAATAAAACAGCAAAAATAATTACAAAGAAAATTATAAAAATATCTTAATGAAAATTTCAGTTAATAACTTCTAATTAAAATAAATAAAATGAAGAATTTTCAAAATTGGTAAATAAATTTTTATATATTTAATAAAATAATTTTGAAAATTTCTATAATTTTAAATAGAGTTCAGCAGGCTGTTACAACATAAAAGTACAAATTTCCAATTATCCTTTATCGATTTTAGAATATAAATTTAGATTAAAAACAACCGGTCACATTTAAACATAAAGTCAAATTCCATTTAACAATTTTTTACAATATTACCCCGTCGAACATTTACACTAAAAAATACAAACCTTTAATTTAGGCAAAAAATATCGTTTATACAAAAATATGAAGAGCAATTCCTGAAGTTTAAGTGTTTCTGTGATAGCTAGTAAGTTAAAAAAAAGAAATCTGGAATAAATTTTAAAAATATTCATTCAATAATAAAATAATGTAAAAATATTACAAAACGAGAATATTTAAAAATTTGGAAAATAGAATAAATCTATAATGTCATTTATAATGAATGTCATTTATAAATGAAAATTTAAATATTTTAAATAAAATTCTGGCCTGCAGAAAATTATTTGTCAAATTTTTATCTTCAATTTTCTTCTAGGATTTAATTATAGTTTTTAGGCGGATAAATTTCTATTATGGAGGAAATAAAATAATTAATAATATCATTATTTAAAGATATTATTCCAATCACTAAAGGTCCGGTAAAAATTCCATTATTTGAATCTGTTCATTTTTCCCCCATATTTATAACAAAAATAAGCTTTAAAAACAAACGGTAAAAGTGAACATCACAAAATTCCTAAAGCTATTATTCCAACCATAAAAGATCTATTTCGTTCAATTTCATTTGCTCACCACATTTACACCAATAATAGCATTTAGAAATTGAAAATTCTTACACTAATGGAAAAATAAATTTGAAAGTGGCCTAAATTCGAAATTACTGCGAAGTGTTGTTACGCCGTATATACATTTGGTAATTAATTGCTTTTGGGGAATTACTTTGTCCAGGGAAAGAAAAATCGCCAAATTTTACCACATTTTACTATTTTTTGACCATGACGTGTTGTGACCATAATATTCACTTTAAGCTAAATTTCAGACCGACTTGCAAAACCTGATTCCCAACTCTTTCTTCCAATGAGTGGATATATTATAGATATATTTACAGAAGATATAACACAAACAAAATAGAATACATCAAACAGAGAGAGTTTTAAATGATGATATTCTAAACATCTGAACGCAGTTGACATAATTTTAGGAATACTCACGATTGTTTATCGTGGCGCGCTGTATTCGCACCAGGTATGAATCTTATATTTATTTTCACAAGCATTTTAATAATATTTTATCCCAAATTTTTTGTGTACAGAATTATGCCATAAAAATTTTTATTTTGAAATAAATGAAAAAAAATAAGATTTCGTGAAATAAATCGTGACTATAATACATGAATCTGTGCTTTCTGTTTCTGGTCATATAAAGCTCACAGCAAGTATAAAAAGAGAAATATCTCGTGACAAATTTAAAACAAGATTAAAGACTCTTCCAAACATCTAAATTGAACTATCGGAGGATTTAATTCACATTCGGAGGATTATCGTTCACACACACACTCAGAATGTCAATATTTTTGCTGTCATTGTTTTCATTTTATCTTAGCAAAAACACAAAGACTTTCACCACCACACAAACTTTCCAAATCAGTAATGTGTAATGATTCATGTAAGCATGTTGAAATAAGAGGTTCGTCATATTAAAGAAAGTTATATAACTAAATTGTTTTTCTCAAATGAAAAGCTTTTTTGTAAAATCTTAAGAGGAACAAAAACATAAATTACTACCTAAAATTGTTTTGAAATTTTATTTTAACAAAACTTTGGATGATATAAATACAGGGTGTCCAGAAAAGGGCTCTCTGATTTCAAAATTAAATATCTCGAAAACAAATATCGATAGAGGAATGCAGTAAACGGTATGTTTATTGTGAAACCTGTAAGAATTTTATAAAGCAGTTTGAAATAATAGTTATAAAGCTGCTAACAGATGGCGCTGTACAGCTCATATCAGCATACATAAATGAAATAATCCTATGAAAACATTCTTTGCAAAAAATCACAATGTTTTCAAAATGTTCACCATTGGCACTACAAAGTAGGCGCAAACGAAGAGTGAAGTTTGCTATCACATTTCGTTGTGCCTCAACAGAAATGGATTCACATGCCACACTGATCGCCGATTGCCTGCACCAGTAAATTTGGGATATTCCAAAGCAATGACTTTATTCCCGAAGTATTCATCAAGAAAGTGAAACAATTGTTCGGTGCGATGTGGTCAGGCTCCATCTTGCCTAAACCATTCAGTACGTAGTCGATCCTCTAACACTTGCTGCGTGGCGATAAATTGTTCCAAAATTGCAACGTAACGTTCACTAGTTACCGCTTCTCGAATGAGAAAAGGGCCAATAATGTCTCTGTTGCATACTACAGCCCACACAGTAACTTTAGGAGAATAAAGGGGTTTCGCTTCACACCAATATTGATTTTCGGAACCCCAAAATCGCCAGTTCTGTTTATTCACAAATCCATTCAGGTGGAAGTGTGCTTCATCTGTAAACCAGAAGTAGCCAACATCAAATCCTTTACTATCAATCATTGGGAGCATCTGATTAGCAAAGTCAACCCTTTGTTGCACAGCTCGTACGGGTATGGGCTGGTGAGTTTGAATTTTGAATGGAAACATGTGTAGGCTCTTTCTCAGTATTTTCTGAGTGCTGGAACGCTTCAAACCAGTCTCAGATGCAATTCTACGGACAGATGACATTAAAATTTGCTGAATTCCAGAAACTGTGGTGACATTTTCAGGCGTAACTGCAGTTTGCTTGCGGCCAACATTCCCCACTAGATCATCAGTTACGCTGCCTATTGGTTGAAATTTGGCAAAGAGCGTACGAATGGTTTTCGCATCGGGTCTTTTTGGAACATTAAATTGAGCTTAAAAACAACGCCTTGTTGCCGTAGGACTCTCTTTTAACCTGTGGTACTCCAGCACCAGAAAAACGCGTTGTTAAAGGGAGTACATGGATTTAATCTCTTCCTTCCGTACGCTAACCTCCTTTCACGCCTCAATAGTGGAACTGATCACTCTGGGCTATGGATCACTACTAGGCATTACGTATGGCGATTACAGCGCCATCTATTTGCAACTTTTGTAACTATTATTTCAAACTGATGTATAAAAATCTTATACTATACTTAGTAAACGGTATGTTCACTATAAACATACCGTTTACTGCATTCCTCTATCGATCTTTGTTCTGGACACCCTGTATGTTGTAAATCTCTTTTGCTGTATGTTGTATATAATCTCATGTGTTGTACATCTCTATGCTGAACTCACCTCATTTGCCCCCGAATTTTACATCTTTATTTAGGTTTTAAAATAAGTACATTTTTTTACATTACATAAGTACAAATGATTAATGAAAAGCGTTCCATAAAATACTAGAACATAATAACTTATTTCAATAAGAAACCCTGTTATATTTTACAAGGATTGGAATCTAAACAGTATAAAATTCACAAACTAAAATTATTATTGTTAATTTTTAACTCTAATTTTTCTATTACAATATATTCACTAGAAATATTATTTTACATATATTTCACATGTATGCACATAATGAAGTAATTTATGCAAGAGAAATAAACATTTTGATCAAGAATTATTATTTTTTCAGACTAAAAGTTATTCATGTAACTAGTTAATTTATCCAATGAAGCCAATTAAACTCTAAAATCAAGAAAAAAATAGTTTTGAAAGATATTTTCTCTGCATGCCCTCGTGTCTCATAAGAACCAACTCTGATATCTTCTTCAAAATCCTTTATCCTGTCTATTTAAAGCAACAGTTATTCAAGATCGCATATCCTTATAATGATTATAAACCTTGGTCTCACGCATGTACTTTCTTGTTGCGTTTGTGTTCGAACAATAAACTTAAAAAGGAACTTTCTCAGCAAAAAACTTGTTGAGCTTAGAATTTCATGTCTACCCAAGCTTTCCAGGTAAAGTTGCTTCAGTAGACATTTCTCTTCGAAATTTAGAAATATTTATCGAAATAGATTTTATTTTTCGGTTTTTCTCGGAGAAAAGCAAAATTTTATTCCGTTCTCGTCTCCCCATTTCTCTAAATTGAACTCATTTTTTCCTGTATATTGTAAATTTCCTCTCTCCATATTTTTTGGGAAGATTATCTTCAAGACAATGTTGGATTTAATATCAAGCATTTTAAAAAAATTATAAATTTAATATAATATATTACTTTTGAAATAGAGAGTGCATGGTATCATGTGTGAATTTTTAAATGTATACAATTTTAATATATGCGTGCAAAAATATTTTTTATTTATTTATATCTGCATTTTTACAATTGCACGTTTAATATAAATCTCTTATCAAATAAGTTTTACATTATAAAATAAAAATTAATTCTTCACTTCTGAGCATGAGAAAATAAGCATAAATTACCGCTACATTTAAAGGTGGAAAAAGCCTCTTTTGATCAATATAAAATTTGTTATGGAAAGTATTATAAAACTATCTAATCTTTAACTAGCGGTTTTATAATATTGTAATTTTAATTCATGTTTTCCGATTTTTTGCTAAAGAGTGAACGTTTTTTTATAAATATATTTATTCACACTGTTTTTTGAGTAAAGCATTATATTGAATTAATAACAAAGTATATACTTAACTTTGAAAATATTTATTTTTGAGTGTAATTGCTAATGTAATGAAAAGGAAATGTATTTTGAGAATTAAAATTTTTTCTGTTTATTGTAATCCAAAAAATTATATTTTGCGAATTACTAACATTATTATCACTTTATTTGAAATTAAAATAACTAATAATATAAAAATTTAAGCTAAAATTGAATCTTAACTAAAATTTAAGTTTCTAACTAAAATAAAATCTGTTCCGAAAAGATACATTAGTATACAAGAGTTTAAAATGCTTATTAAATGTTTGCTGTGAATAAACTTACAGAATGCTCAGTTCTTAAAATTAATATATGAGGTAAAGTTGTTATAGTTAACGTTTTCCTATGGGATTAGTAATATTTTGAAGAAATACAGTTTTTTTTTTGTGGATTCATAATCAAAAATTTAAAAAAATGTGTCTTTTTTCTCTGATGTCACATTTACTTTTTTTCTTAGAGAGTTTTAGCAGTATTATCTTCTAGATGATATGGATTATTTTTAAATTCATTGATTATTTTGCACATAAATTTATTTAGTATTAAGAATTCTCTTATACAAAATAAATTTTAATACAGTCATAGGATTATATTCACGTTTTTAAATACCATTAAATCTGTTAAATATTTATTAATATTAATAAAAATAATGTTAAATACACAAACGCATTAAAAAAGATTTAAAAACTTGAATATTATCTTATGAAATGAATTGTCTTTGTAAGAAGTATGAAACATCTCGTAAATTCCATATTTAATGATGAAACTGTGTCTGTTTACTTAGCATATGAATAAATGTTATATGTATAGACTGTTTCCCCTATTCATTATGGTGTTCTGAAACAGTTAATTGCCATGTAAACCATTAAATGATGAAATGCATTAATTCATTGTAACAAATTTCTGAGAAGAAATTATATGAGTTCCTTCACATATTAAAAGAGATATACAATAATTGATACTTAATACTCCTAATTTATTATATCAAGTTACAGGATAAAAAATGTTTCTTACTTTTGAAAAAATTGCTTCAAAATATATATTTTGGTTCTAATAAATTCATTTAAATGCTCCTCAGATGCCTTTATTTACGAGCAAACTATAATAACTTCAAGATTTCTCAACGAAGTCATCTTCTTTTCTCAGACAGATTGCATTTCAAGACATTATAAGCATGTTAGTATTATGTTAAGTGTTATTAAATGCTCTTACATACATTCACTCAAAGCAGTTGTGTACAATCACGCCTACAAGTCAATATTATACTCCAAGCATTCACTGCTTAACAACACAATATCAGAGTTTTCTTAATTAAATTTAAAATTACTTCACTAATAACACCTTATATTAATCTTCAAAGCTTCAAATAATCAAGAATATGTGTCAGGAGTTCAAAGTTTGCTTCAGTTTGTAAAATTTAAAACTCTATGATAATTTAAACTACATTAAATAGTTCATATTTCATTTCATTTTATATTAGTGTGGCAATAAGTAAAGTAATGCTGTTTTTTATGTACTGAAAGAAAATTTGCTCTAAAAAATAATGTGAAATTTTTATATTTTCAAGATGTATTTAGTCTATTGCAGTTTGAACAGAAAGTAAAATAGTTATGATTTTGATATAAAAATGTATGTTATTTTTAAATATCGGATGATAAGATATATATGGTTTACTGCATTTATATTTAATTTAAAGTTTATGTAAACCTATATAAATAATATAAATATTGTTTATTGAAAGAAAATTCAGAATTTACTAAAAATTGCTAAAACATTTTCTATTTTAATGATATACAGATGTAATTCGTTCAAAATAAGATATTCTAAAATAGATTTAATTAAAAAATAACTTTTAGAGTTTTATGCATATAAAGCATACAACATACAAGTATATTTCTACACATAAAATATACATTATGTACAATTTTCTATCATATATTATATAAAAAAATTTTACATGAAATAAAAATTATTTTGGAAAAAGCTGAAATGAATATACTTTTCTTAATAAAGCAATTCAGTTCTTAGATTCTAAAAGATACATTTCTGAAAAATAATTTGTGCCCTCTATTCTGCATACATTTGTATTTAGATCTTACTTTAAGATATAGGGATAAGTATAAGAAACATTTCAAAGAATAAAATTATACAAAATTAAGAATTAAGCTCTGGATATTAATTATACAATTAATATTTTGAAAGCTTTATAAGAATGCATATTACTACAAAAATTTAATTCGTTGAAATTATTTTTTCCAAAATTATTCTAAAATTATATTGAAGGATATGAAATTGCACATTTACCATTAAATGTGATATGTAAGTTGTACATAAGGAGTTTTTCAATCTTCATTTCCTCTCATCTGCTAATGTAAAAAACTGATAGGAATAACAATATATTAAATAAATTCATACACACGCATATATACATTTTTTAATTTATATTTCGAAAATTGTGGTGGCAATATGGAAAAGCACCTTCCTCCTCAATTGGAAGACGCATTTCCTCAAATAAACTCCTGATCACACCATTTCACTCTCAGTCTTTCCTTAATCTTAGTTTTTTATATGTAATGTGATAAAGTAGAGGTATATTTCTTTCCATGAATATACCCCTGCTTTACCACATTTACTATCTTAAATTAATAAATATGACACTTTATGTTGTTGAAATCGGTTATTTATATCATAGCTATAAAAATGGTTCGAAATTCTGATAAAGAAAGAAAAAAATATTAATCTATATTATTCTAGATTAAATAATATTTTCTAATCCAAATTATTTTATAATATTATTCAGAAATAATTTTTATTTAGATAATTAACTCACAATGATTTTTATTGACATAAAGTCTATATTTGGTAGTATCATTTCATATTATGAAGCCAACAATAACATTTAAGAATTAAAAGACATAAATCAGTGATTGTCAATCACTGTGCTGCAGCACTTTTGTGTGCCCCCAAACTTTAAAAATGTATGTAGAGAAAATTATACGGTTTTTTTTATTACGATTGAATTTTTACCGAATTAAAGAAAAATACATTGTAATTGTTTTTACCATATTTTTGACAGTTAAAAATTGTTTTTATCTTTGATAACTGTGATCTTATGTAAAGTAAAATATTGGCCCACATGAAGAAATATCAAGCTTTAAAAATATTATTACAACTTTCTACATCTTATTTTCGTGAATTCTGATTTCAATATTTACCAACATGAGAACGAAAAACTGATCTTGACTCTTAAATGTAGAAGAAGGTATGAGATTGTCATTTTTACGGACTTTCATTTATATTTATAAATGAAATTACAAAGAAACATGAAGCTGAAATTTCTCATTTATTCTTACTTCATTAGCTTGTTATTCATCGTATAATTAACATAAAGTTTTTTGTAGTATATATTACATTATTTTACTATCTAAACTATTATCATAAACTATTTCACACTGCGTATTACAAATCAATAAACAACTTTTAAACTTATATTTTTCCTTTTGTGCCATCGAATTTTGAAATCATTAAAAGTTTGCCGCGACAAAAAAAGGTTGGAAATAATTGACAAAATGCATATTCGAATTTAAATTCATTTAAAATCAGTGAACATTTTTTTCGAAATAAATTGATTTTCAACTTTTTTTATCCATTTTATATCGTATTCTCATGCTTTCATGAATATTTTAAGAGCTCCACATATTCATCACTTTCTCCTTTTAATCCTATACATCTGTCATAACATTAATATCATTTCAGAGTATAATCTATGTAATCTGTGCTTATTCTGCGAGTCTGCGCCCTTAAATATCCTCTGTTTCTTGAAATCATTGTCGAACAATTCGCTTTTCTCGAAAGAAGCCAGATCTTCAACAGCTGCATTTGTCGTCAACTACTTACTAATCTTTGTATTTCCCCCATTTTTTAATGTCACTTATATGTTAGGTTAGGTATTTAAAAAATATCCCTAACATAAAATGTTAACGTCTCTAAGCTCAATGGCGCATTCTTCTGGTAACTTTAGCTAACTTTCTCCAAGTGTTATAGTGAAATCTCCGATAAGCCGAAATCTCCAAAGGAGAAAGACGACCCTGACGTTGATTCCAACTCAGGAGAAATGAAGACATATTGCCTCAAATTTTCTATTTTGATTAAGATGGCGCAAAGTAAAGTAAAATTAAAGAGAAGAAAAATGGAA